>JASJET010000196.1:2400000-3000000 GCA_034092305.1 Diaprepes abbreviatus | reverse complement strand
AGTGATTCCTATCAACCGTTAAAATAGGCGTTAATTGAAAAATGTTTCAGTGGGTTTTTACTTACTGTTTTTTATGACCGCTGCGACTGAGGCAATTTAGCCCCAGAAAGATGCTTCATCTGAAAGGGTCTGGATACTTCCATTATCCAGGGAGGATTATTGATCACGTGTGTGATCTGCATAACAACAAAGTCACTAGTCACATGTGTGACTGACATTTACTTGTTTCAGACTCATTAATTTGCTTGAGTAGATATATCCCTTCGTAGCGCACCGGCACTCAAGATTATTCAACGACCATAACGAAAGTGCGTCTTAATAGGTTATCGTCTACAAAGTGACGTCCTTTAAGGTGCTTTATCAAATGTTTACTCATGGCATGAGATTCATCGTTTCCCCTTTCCTGCACACATAAGGACTAGGAACTTCTAAAGATCTTCCACTTCTTATGTCATCTACACACAACTCGATACAAACTCTTTTAACCAATAATTTACGTTAAAATATGATAAGGTTTAGTCCTCACATACGGTTATCATTCGTTCGTGAGTATTTTGAGGACAATTATTTAAAAAATTTGATAACACTGCCGTTTTTCTGGAAAACATTTAAATTCGACACAAGTAGAAAAATGTTGTCGCTGGAAAACGTTTCCAGGCAACGTATTCTTCTCTAATATCCCTCGTATTCCTGAAGTTAAAAGCGAACCAAAAGTTTGACGCAAGGTTAGGTAAACTTAAAAATTGTTCCCTTATAATTCCTTTTATAAAAGTTGTTTTGATATATCAGCTGATTTTAGAGCATGGACTTTAAATAACAATAGTGAGAAATCTGAAGCTGAAAACCGGTATTTAAAATCCTTTAAAAACCCAGAGATCGTGGTAGGATTTTTATAGAAATTTGTAGGTGTAAAGATGGAGGGCAGAATTGAGATCGTGGGAAAAGCGATATTTTTATATAAGCGTAGTGTCAGGTAGTCAGCTGATTTAAATGTAAGGAAAATAGAAGTTCACTGACGCTCTTAGCAAGATTGCATATATTACTGGAGAAAAAAGTAAAATTTTACATTAACTTTTTTTTCAAATTATAGACAACGATCCCGCATTCTGTGCACATCTCGTTCTACTATCTTTAATACAAAATCCATTTTCACCTGTTCAATTTACACGTTATTGAGAAAAGTGACCAAAGGTGGGCCAGATGGACGCACGCAGATGAAAACAGGTGAACGTCGCGAAGAAATACGCACCGCAAGGTGCACCAATCAGCTGTTCGTTCTTCTTAGACTTTAAGATAAACTAGCCCACATATCCTCGTACAGATGCTTGTAAAGTAATGAAGAGTCGTTTATTATTATTATTATCCTTATTTTTATAAAAACATATATTAAGTGAAATTATTGGTTTCAGGACTAAACTTTCTTTTTAATATAAATATCTACAATTTCAGTTAAATATATTCTAACTTATTTTATATTTACATTACTTATCAAACTAATGTTTCATGTATTATTTTTTTCGTAAGATTCGCCATAACAGAGATATAGGGTCCAAAAGGAATACCCAGTGATTTACCTTCTAGGCTGTAGCTTTTGAGCAGACTTATATACTTTAAATTTTCACACGATATATAACCGATAAAGACTCATGAATCCAGATTATAAACAAACTTTGACCTTACCATGGAAGTCAGGAACGGACTACCAATTAAACTCAATTTTTTAGATACTTTAGACCAGCTGTTCCCAACCTTTTTTCTTTTTGCGAATCCGTTCTAAAAACCGGGATAAATTGGCGAACCCCCTGTGTAGTCAGTAAATGAAACAGTAACATTGGATTATTAAAATTTATTTTCCGTATTGAATAAAGGTTCATAACGAAAAACTAAAACATCTATAGACAAACATTATTAAAACTAAAGTGATCGCGTAGCATACAAAAAAGTATTAATGCAAAATGAATACAATAATACAGAACTTGAAAAGTACGCTCCATTTTTGCCGGTTCAGTAATAAAACAAAATGATTTTCTTCTTCTTATATTTTTAGGGTTTAAACTTGCTTGGCTTATTGTTGCTCTTGTCAGTTTAAGCCCTCTGCAGTCAATTTAGGACGTTTTTAAATTTAAACCATGTTAGTGAATCCGGCTGTTAATGTTTTATTTCTTAATGTTTCATTATACTTGAATAAATGTCAATATTTATGTCACGCCGATCTATTTCGTTATAATACAAACAAGAATATTTACCGTTCATCTATTTTTTTTTAAATATGGAAATAAATATAGGCTACAGGTAATCTCACTTGTAGACCTCCTCTTCATCTACAGGGTGTATCGGTATAAATGAGCCACCCATTAACTCTTTTGGTAACGTTTCTAAAGAATTTTTTACACATTTTAAAGAAAAAAAAATCAGGTTTTAGATATCTGACATAAAATTTAAATTTTTTTAAAGGAACATCCTCTATATTATCATCTGATTTGAGGTTTTTAAACTTTGTCGAAGCTGGACATGCACTCAGAAATTCAAAATCTAGTGTTTGATTGTTTTTCTTTTACCTTTGTAAAAAATCCCTTAGAAATAGTACGATTACATCTTCATGAAGCTTATTAAATAAATGAGTTATATGAATAATCCATTTATAATCAGTAAACCTGTACATTAGACACGCTAAACTAATGTTAATGAATGGCATATAATAATCCTGAATGGGAAATAATGCGATATTTGTGCCTGTTTGATGGAATAAAGAAATTCAAAATTTTGTCCCGTGTCTGAAAGTTTGATTCTAAGATCAGGTTCTGCATTTAATCTGTTTCTGTACGGGATGTCCCATTTTCGACACTTTTAGGGGGTATTGGAGTTATGATCAAAGATGAAGTGTCCTACTTTTTAACGAAACGAAAGATTCCGGTGTCAAATTTGTCATGGCCCTTTTAGTTTTTAATCTACAGGGTGATTTTGAAAATCTTAGTTTTTTAGGCACATCTCGTATTTCAAAGTTATCAAAAAGGTAAAAACTGGTTTTTATATAGTTTTTTTTACATACAGTTCAGTGGCGCAGACAGTTTTTTCTAAAAAGTTTAGTTTTTGAGATATTAACCAAACTTATGATTTTTTAACTAGGAGTCCCTGTATATTATTTTAGATATTGATTAAATATAATTTAGGTTTTTCAAAAATATATAATGTGTTTATTTTATTTTGAAAAATAAAGTTAGAATTCGATATTTTCAATAATTTACTTTATTTGTAACAGTAGGCCATGGCCAATTTATAAGAAACAAAAGGCAGATGTTTAAAACTTCACAGTTTTGTTAGATTGTTATTATTTTAGAAATATTTTTGTTACGTAGGTGTTTTTATTTTACTTTTTATTTATTTTGCATTTACAATTGCCGTTTATAATCATGAAAAATATGTTTTATACAATGCAATAAAAGTCCCCAAGAAGCTTCTGAATTATATTTTAATAGGTAATATATTTAAAGAGTTATCATTAGGATACTTTCTCATATCTGGCGATCGTTTTTGTCATGTTAGGTATCCAGAAAGAAGGCAACTCTTTCCAGACATATTTGCTCGTTTAAAAAGAAATCTAGTTAAACACGGATCTTTTATTCAGCCGCGTCTCAAAACATACTTCAAAGAAAATAGGGAGAGAAAAGAAACAAATGTGTTATTTTACGCAGCAGCAACAACTTCATCATCCTGTAGAAAATTAGAGGAAGAAACTGATGTAGCAAAATTTTACGCTGAAAGAATTTTGAAAAACTATAAATACCATCCATATAAATTTAAAATAATACATTTACACCCCGGAGATGATGAGCATCGAATAACGTTTTGTAAATGATATTTAGAATAAATCCGCACCAACGAATCTTTTGGTAGATTTGTCATCTGGTCTGACGAATGTTATTTTTCAAGTGTGGGAATTTTTAATCGTCACAATACAATCACCATTTAATTTTCGAAATGACACAACCAGGGCACTTCAGGGTTGGTGTTTCGTGTTTTATTTTGGGCCGATGCACAGCCTACAGGATGTATGAAGGGGGTGTCACAGCACGTGGATACCTGGAAATCCTTGAGGAAATTATTCCAGAATTGCTTAAAAATGTTCCATTGGTCCATTTCAATTCCATTTATCCATTTCAGTTCCATTTATCTTCAACAAAACGGTGCCCCGAGCCACAAATCTGGGCTGTTAAGGCATTTTCTGGACAATAACTTTTCTCCAAGATGGGTAGGTGCCAATAGGCCAATGAGATGAACCCCACGATCTCCCGATCTTTCCTTTTTAGATTTTTTTTGTGGAGTTTAATGCGAAATCAAGTGTATAAGACACGACATGAATCTGTAGCCGAACTCGTGAGGCAATTAGTAGACCTACGATTCTTTTAAATGCAGTTAAAAGAATAACCAAACTGTATATGCCATTCGAGAAAACGGCCGTCATTTTGAAAAGCATCTTTAAAAAAACTCTTGGTTGTTTTTAGTTTCAGTGTTTCTTTTTGTTACTTTAGTTTTATGAAATAATGTTGTTCTTGTTTTTTTGCAATCAAATTTCCATATTCTGGTTTTATATAACCTTACTTTTGACACTTGTCAAATTAATTCAAGCTGCGTCGACAAGCTCTCAAACTTCACTGACCACGAAAGTCAATCTGGACCCTTTATATACCCTTTTGGTCGATACCGGAAGATTTCCTAATTATCTAGAAGGATTTCCATAGTACATGGGGTAATCAGAATAAGAAAAAGGAATAATCCGGCGATTTCTAGACCTTCTATCATAGGCATTCCATGTTAAAAATAAGGAAATCGAATTCTCTAAAAAGTTCCAGACCTTCTTTCATAGTCGTCTCTTGAGGAAATTAACAAAGGTAAATTACTTAAATAAATTATAAACTCGTGGAAAATATACCTAAAACCCTACGAACTACAAACACAAAATAATATCAAGAAATATAAAACGCTACAAGGTTCGTAACATTGCCCCCTTCGGAGCCTTGATCGTCCCGATCAACCATCTTGATCTTGATAATGAGCCAATCTGCCCAGATGCACCACTTTCATCTTCGCTTGAGGGCTTTTCCGAATTCAGTAGGTTAGATCATTTAATCGGGTCACTACATTGTATGGAAGTTTCCATGACTTCTGAAGCTTTGGTGACCGCCTTTGGTCCAAAAATGGCCTGGAAGAGGTTCTTCCAGAGTCTCTTTCACTTTCGCGGTCCCTCTCAATGTACTTTCTTGAGGATGACCTGTAGAACGTTCTTCTTCCGTAGCCCCATTCGCGGTCACGGTCCCTCTCGTCACATTCTTCTCGGTCGCCGCGAGTACTTCTTCTGTCTTCCGGAATGGTCCTTTTTTCTATCGTCTCCACCAACAGTAATTTCCGAATAATCTCTGTAAAAGTGACCGTTGTCTCCGCACTGGTAACAACGCATGGTATTCGAATGGTACCGTCGACCCTGACCCCTTCTTCTCGGTCTGGCATACGTTACTCTAATGCGACAACCGCATACTTCAACTCCATCGCAAGCCCTGACAGCAACTGCAACATTTCTTTTATCTTTGTAAATAGCAAATCCAAAATAGGGAATACTATTACTTAGCTATAACGAGCAAAGACTTACTCCAAGTCGTTTCTTCGAACATCATCACCTATATTAGCAATATGAAGCCGACAGCCATCAGGGCCTCTGTCAGGAACAGTATTGCGAGTACACTGACTCTGTAGATGCCCCTCTTGACCACACTTCCAACAACGAATTCTATTTCTGCTACGAAAGGTTGTATTTTTGTTATCTTGTGTTTTCGGTTGTATTTTTGTTAACTTGTATTTTTCCTTCATTCAAAAATTCTTGCAACTCCCTCATAAGCCTCATGAAAGTTTTCTCGTTGATCTTGCGATAATCCCGGGAAACATTGACTCTTCTTATGATTCGTTCTTGGTTCCTTGATGTTTGTTTGGCTATCTCGAACTGGAGGGCATAAGCAAGAGCCTCGGAAATTTTCTTCAGTCTGGCCATCCTTAGAGTTTGGCTTGTTTCTGGATCGCGTAAACCTTCGATAAAACTATTCACTGCTAACTCTTGCTTTATTTCTTCTGAGTATGTTGGGTAGGTCAAATTTATTAACCTCATTATATCCGCCTCATATTCTTAAAGACTTTCGTTGTATTTTTGTCTTCTTCCTTGGAGTTGGGTTTTATAAACTTCTTGGAGGTGGGCTTCCCCATAGCGCATCTCCAGAAAAGTAACAATGAATTCGTAATCATTCTATTTTTCTTCAGGAATGTTACGTAAGACCTCCATAGCTTCGCCTCGTAATGCTAAAACAAGAGCACGTGCCTTTTCCGGTGAACTCTAGTTATTGCCGGTGGCGGCGGCCTCGAACTGACGGACATAGGTAAGCCAAGATACCTTGCCGTCGAAAGTAGGTGGCTTCATCACACTAGTTGCAGGAACACCATCTACCTTTATTATACCTGTACTGGCTACCTTCTCTATTTGCAAATGTAACTGTTACACCTGTTTCTGGAATCCCTTCACCTCATGTTGTACTTCGCAGTGTACGTCTTCTTTAATTTGCAGATGTAATTGTTGCATCTGTTTCTGGATTCCCATCACCTCATGTTGTACTTCGCCATGTATGTCTTCTCTAATTTTGCTAATCTGTTGCATTTCTTGTTCCAGGCGCTTCATATCTTCTTGATTTTTTTTAAGTTCCTCTCATATCCTCCAGGCTTGTTTTTAGTTCTTGTTTCATATCATCTTGGCTTGTCTTTAATTCTTCTTTCATTTCTTCTTGGTTTGTCTTCAGTGTTATTAATTCTTGTTTCATATCATCTTGGCTTGTTTTTAGTTCTTGTTTCATATCATATTGACTTGTCTTTAATGTCATCAGTTCTTGTATCGTCTTGATTTTTTGTCATATCTTCTTTCAATTCTTGTTTCATTTCTTCTTGGCTTGTTTTCACATCTTGCATCATCAATAGTATTTGATTTAAACTAGCTTGAAGTTGTTCTTCCATTTTTACTTTCTGTTTTCTAGTTTCCATTGGCATACAATTTCAATTTACTTTTTTTTCTTTCTTTTTTTAATTTTCTAACCTGAACTAACCTCTTCTGGATTTGATCTAATTTGTTCCGGACGGCCGGTCTTCAAACAAATTATATACACTGTATTATTTTAACAACTTTTTATTGTCAACCTTACTTTGACACTCAAGCTCTCAAACTACACTGACCACGAAAGTCAATCTGAACCCTTTATATACCCTTTTGGTCGATACCGGAAGATTCCCTAATTCTCTAGAAGGATTTCCATACTACATGGGGTAATCAAAATAAGAAAAAGGAATAATCCGGCGATTTCTAGACCTTCCATCATAGGCGTTCCATGTTAAAAATAAGGAAATCGAATTCTCTAAAAAGTTCCAGACCTTCTTTCATAGTCGTCTCCTGAGGAAATTAACAAAGGTAAATTACTTAAATAAATTATAAACTCGTGAAAAATATACCTAAAACCCTACGAACACTCTGTACTGTATAATTTTTTGTGAGCGATATATACCTATACAGTATTCGTCGTTCTTATACCGTACATTTGAGTTTGGTCCACAACTATACCAAATATTAAACTATTAAACTCTCCATAGACCAAACGGTTTGACAAAGATTAACAAACACCGAGTTGATGCCATAGGTATCCCGGTTTTGCAATTTTGTAACTGAAAACAAACAATGTTGGAAATTTCTCAATTTAAAACTGAATTACATTTTTATGGATTATTTATAAACCGAATTTATTTTTATCTGAATCTCTTAAGCGATTGCGGAATCAAAGATTTACTACGCGTTCTATTTATTAGTTTTGCTCGTAAATTAACAATTAAAACAATATTAAATTGATAGAAGTTTGGAGAATGAATTCGTTTTTGTTTATTATTCTAATAAACTCTCGAATGTTTTAATGGCACTTCGGACTATTAGTGGCGTTCTCAAGGTTTTTATGCCCATAATTTCATGTGTTTTATTTAAAATAATAATTTATATCGTTTATAAATGGATTATTATCATAAAAGATGTCAGAACTCCTTGATGTTTAAGAAAAAATACGCTCAAGATATTTAGGTCCAATTTTGTAAATTTATACTATATCTGAACCATAGACGTAAGAGAAATTAATATTACTTAATGTAGCCTGCGCATCCTATAGAAAAAAGTTGGCTCACGCTTAAAAAAGAGAGCCTTTTCGATCAGTAGACCGAAATTAGAAAGAGATATACTGCTCATCGAAAACGCTTTATCTCCTTTTATAGCAGGGGAGCCCAAGAGGCTAAATGAGTAGTTACTCGAGCGTTGTCGGGACTTAGATTGTGAAGATTAGATGCTAAATAGAAAAAAAGTTTATATGATGTATGCCTCAATACTGGTGGGGGAAGCGAGTATAAATTTTCAAAAATGTAAAAAAAATCAGTCACAAAGACATACTCAAGCGCGTCAGATATTAACAATGTATACGCGCAACCTGTTTCTGGTAACGGAGGGATGTTAATCTGACGGCTTGCTAGATGGGGGCAGCCACACGAAGGGGTAGAAAAAATAGAAAAAAAAGTTCGAGCGCGTCAGATATTCGGGGAGAATGTTAAGTGAACCCTTAAAGATGTCATATTAGAAAGACTGACGATTTTGACGCAACTAGAAGTCGTAGCAGATTTTTGAAAGTGTAAAAAAAACCTGACCTTGAAATACTCGAGCGCGTCAGATTTATATACAGTCGGTTCAGCATGATGTCTAATTTCAATGAACAGCAAATAATATATAATGTCATAGAAAAATATATACATGTACAATTTTATCATGTATTTATGAGAATAATGTTGAATGAAAAAAAAAATCATAAATACTTGTGTCCATGTATTCATAACAGCTGAGTATCTTACTTTTAAACAGTTAAGGCTAACATAATTGTTTTCCTCAATACAATTTACAAAAAATTTGAGAAATGGCAATTTGTAGGATTTTATTTAAATAAGTAACAAATTTTATATTTAAATAATGTTAACTACAACATTTCACTTAGATTGTGTTAAACACTATACTACACTACAGTTAAGTAAATATTATTATGATTATAATTTATTCTTCTTCTTCTTCTTTCTCAGCCCATTGACGTCCACTCCTGGACATAGGCCTCTCCGATGGTCCCCCACTGGGATCTGTCTCTCGCCTTCTGGAGCCAGTCTTTTCCAGTAAACTGTCTTATATCATCTACCCATCTGCGTTGTGGCCTGCCACGATTTCGGTTCGTTTCTCGCGGTCGCCATTGCAGTAATTTACTCGTCCACCTATCGGGCTGTTGTCTAGCTATGTGCCCCGCCCATTGCCACTTTAATCGTGATATGCGTCCAATGACGGCAACTACTTTGGTTCTTGATCTTATTACTTGATTTCGTATTTTATCTCGTAACGAGATTCCTAACATTTGTCTCTCCATGGAGCGTTGAGTGACTCGGGGCCTATTTGCGTTTTGTTTAGTTAGTGTTATCGTTTCCATGCTGTAAATAGCAACAGGCAAGACACACATGTTATACACTTTCCGTTTAAGATTGACTGGTGTGTTTCTATCTCTTAATACGTACTGCAACTTTCCAAAGGCAGCCCATGCCAGCCCTATTCTCCTTGTTATTTCCGCCGTTTGATTTTCATTGCCCAGTTTCATGACGTAGCCTAAATAGATGTACTCTTGGACATTCTCTATGATTTCATTTTGAATCTCTATTTGTACATTTGCGTCAGGGCTCATTAACTTAGTTTTCCCCAAGTTCATCTTAAGTCCCACTTTCCTCGCCTCTTCATTGAAATCTTGAAGCATTTGTTGTAGCTCTTCTGGGTTGCTAGACACGACAACAACATCGTCGGCGAAACGAAGATGACTAAGATAAGAACCGTCGACTCTCAAACCTTTCTCATAATTTATTAGGATATATAAATATGAACCCTACAGGACAACGAACGAGGGCCTTCAGCATAAAAACCTTATTTATGGTATATTTGATCTTCAAGCCTCTACAGATCTTTATAAAATAAAAAAAAAGTATATTAAAGGTTGAATGCGAGATCTGCCAGTATGATTAATGAACATCTTAGGACTGGTCTTTGTTTTCGGTCCAATATAAGTGGTCAAGGTTCAGGTTCCCTTTCAAACTTAGTTGTCAGGACAGGTATTCTTCCAGTAAGTGACTGGATGTTTAGTGAATTCATAAAATAATTGATTGGATGGTTTATGTAGTGGATTGATAGGATGATGGATTTTAATCGTACTAAGTAGATCTGCGGCTTCCGCCTTTTCAAGGTTTATCAGTGCTGGCTTTCTGCAATGACGTCAGCATATTACTTTGTATATATGAGTGCTGTTTTCCTTGATATCTCTTTTTGTTTATATATTACACTCCTAAACTATTGGCTCTTTGTAAACATTTTTGTTTAACAGTTCTAGAGTGCCAATTTAAGATAATTTTGTGGTCTATATTTACATCTAAATATTTGACTGATGTCTTGGTCTATATTACTTGGTTGTTAAGTAATATAAAATAAATTTAATCCAGAGAAAAACGAAGATTTTAATGATAGTCAATAACTTCACAACAATAACATATATAACGAGGAGCTTACTATGAACATTTTTGGTCTGACAGCTCAATTTCATTCTGTCATCCATTTTATTTTTTTAAATCCGGAACCAAAGCGTATGATTTTGATGTTTTGTTTCTTTAAATACCCGTCAAGGCCTACTAACAGAATCTCATAAATATAGAGTGTTATTGATTTTTGAAAAGCTTGTAATAAATTAAATCACATTATTAAAAAATATATAGTGTTTCATTCAAAGAAAGCAAGTTAGATTATTTCTCCAAAACAGTTGAATCTATAAAAAAAACTTACTAGCCACTGAGTTCTACATGAAAAACCCCATTACTTCTATTTTTTACCTTTGCAAGATATCCGAGATACGACAGTAGGCCCCAAAATGCATAATTTTCAAAATCGCTCCGCCTTATCAAAACGATGAAGTTTATGAAAATTCTGTCAGTGACATCGTTCGTTTCTTAAAACAGTAGCACAGTACCACGAAAACCTTATCCTTCTATTTTTACTAATAACGGAGATAACCCGTAAAATCATCGAAAATTGGACACCCTGTACCTTAGTAACCCCCAGAATGTTGTATCAGACACATAACTCTTGCCAAAAAGAATCCAAAAATGTTTAAAAGTAAAAAGAGGTTTTCATCTGAAAATTTTCGGTATTTTGAAACATATCATGCTATGTTGTGAGTTGGTACCTCTAGGTTTCACAAGATATTTAAAGAAAAAAAAACGTGAATCTCTACACTTCGTAATGGCACTTTTAACAATTTAAAGTCCCAAACCCACCCCCTGTGACCTGGCAAACTTCTTACGTCACATGTAATACGAAATCATCTGATGCACGTGTCTCGAACCGTTTTCTTTAAGAAATACCTTTAGGACTTGCTAGACAAAACCTATTCTTTACAAAGGCCACGGATCATTAGGTTTGGACAATGGATTTGTTTCCTTAAAGAAGTCACCTGATAACAATAAAAAGATCCATTCGGACTTATTCCTTTAAGTTAAAGGAACTTGTTGGTTTTTTAAAGGTCCCAGGGCCAGGTTGCGAAATCGATGTGGGGGTGTATGTTTAGACACAATACAAGGCAAGATGTTCGGAGATGTTTAGTTATTCAATACAATTTTGCATGGCTGGATTTCTCCGAAAAAAAAATGGCGGGATTGAAATACACCTACTGAGGGAATGTTCATATCTTGGTTAAAAATATAAAAATAAAAATATAAATATTTAACTGCATGTTTTGCTATATCATTACATAGTATGAAAGAAGGTTCCCCCACTGGATGTCCGGGCTAATTTCGAAAACTATACTGAATGGATCCCGTTTTGTTTTGCATATGATATTGTTATAATTCATATTATGTCAACAGATTAACCTTAATATAGGGATATTGGGGATAAAGTCTTGGAGATAAGTAAAGCCTGAGAATAAGTAAACCATTTATTTTATTTTTAGCATTTTAGTAATAAAATAAAACGATTTTTTTTGTTGTAATTTCAAGATTCACAACTTAATTGTTGCATTTGTAAATTTAAATCCTATATTATCAACTTACACCAGTTTTAAAGTTAGACCATGTTGATGAATTAGAGGGTTATTTTCCAAAATTTAACAGAAAAATAAGACAAAAAAATCATTGTTTGCACACATAACTTATTATCGTTTAATTCTACTCGTCATATTTTACTGAAATTTTTTGCGAATGAAGGTCGGTATAAAATTTTTGTGGACGTTTTACCGTTATAATCTGTTAAATGGTTCTTAAACCAATTTGAATAAAGAAAACGGCAAAAATTTAATAAAAATATTTGAATATTTTAAGACTTTGGGGGAGTCTAAAAAAGATAAAAACATAAAAAGATACAGCCAGATCGGCTCTGTTGTTTTTTTATAAACGATGTTCAAAGTTGGAAAATTCGGTTTTTCGCCCGTAGAATTTTCCGATTACATTTTAGAGAAAAGTTGGATGGATTCTTAAAAAGTCAAACTACACGGAAAGTTGAAAAATGAATCCATATATGTAAAATTGTTGTTAAAAAAGTCGTTTAAAAATTGGTAGTTTTTGTTTATAAACAATTAAAATAACTTTGTCCTTTTTTAAAATACACTCTTATGAGTAAGTAGACTGAAGGGCTGGTTGAAAAACTTACATTTTGAAAAGAAAATGAACCCTATATGACCAATAGAAGCCAAGATAAAGTTTTTTTTAAACATCAGTTTCAAACATCATGATCTGAGGAAATACGTTGGATTTTTTTATATTTTTACTGGGTGTGATACAACTTCTTTTTTTAATCAAGTCAAATTCAAATTATTAAATATAACGCCAGATATTATATAATTAATAGATATTCTTTATAATTCCAATGCAATTGAAGAGAAAATTACAAAAAATAGATGTGAACTCATTGTTGAATTATACTCTGTCGCAGCTGATAGTGCTTATAAAAAAAGGCATTACAATTTATTATCTCTAAGTGATTTGCGTTATCTTCATTTTATTCGAAATATGGGAAAAACAACATTCAAATTGGAAAATTTGCCACCCACAGAGGGCGCTGGAAAGCAAGATGTTCTCCGTGTTTATCATCAATTACAAGTATGGTTGGGAAATAAGCTTGACGCAACCAAGTACGGGTGGAAGAAACATGACAATGGCTTTAATCCAATTTATACCATGGACAGTTTAATGCCGGACGATGCCCTTACGAAAATATCATGCAAATGCACTACAGGGTGTAAGACAGGTAGATGCAGTTGCAAAAAGTATGGGTTAAAGTGTACAGCTCTTTGTATAAATTGCAATGAAGGGACCGAAGACAAAAGGTGCAACAACCTTGCCACAGTTGTTATTGACGAGGAAAATGACAACGACTATGAAATTGACTAAATGAAATAATAAAGTGTAACCAGGATGATGACAAACCCCGTCAAAACAACATCTAGAACATACTAGAGTAAATAATTAAATATATTAATTAATTAATATTAAATTATGTACTAATGATTACGTTTAATATATATATATATATATATATATATATATATATATATATATATATATATATATATATATATATACTACGAATAATAATAATAATTTACAATAAAATAACGATTTATTGCACAATGTTAGTATTAACGTTGTATATAAACTTCGATTAGTAAAACATGTCAATTTTCCGGAATTTCCCGACTTTATAGGGTTATAAAAATTATCCAGTTGTTAATAATTTATCGAGCTACTGCAGTTCAAAAAAAAATTGTAATTCTACGTTGCTTGGAACCCGAGATATTGAAAAATTTTTCAGCGCGCGCTATTTGATGTTTCGATCTCCGAATCGAGCCGCGCGGAAACGGACCTGCGTGTTACTCCCCCTCCACCTGCCACAGTGCACTTGCCTAAATACCCTCACTTCGAAGGGCACTTATCGATTTCATAACAAAGTATAGCTCCTCATTTGAAATCTGTAAATTTTCAACTCTTAATGTTTATAAACAAAAGAGATATAATTAAAAAAAAAACTTCATCTTGGCTCCTGTTGGTCGTACGGGGTCCATTTTTTTTCAAAATGTAGGTTTTTCAACCAGCTTTTCACTTCATCTACTCACAAGAGTGTATCTTAAAAATTAATAATTCTAATTGTTTATAAGCCAAAAATATACCACTTTTGTCAACGACCTTTTTAACAACAACTTAAGTATATATGGATTCATTTTTCAACTTTCCTTATAGTTTGACTTTTCAAAAATCCATTTCACTTTTCAAAATATCTGTTGAAGTATTATCTTCTGTACAACAATTGTTTAAACTTTCGGTGTTGGGGATAAACAAATGACATTATTGATAAACTATTAAACCGATTTGGACCAACTTTCGTACAGTTATAAAGACCCATAATGGGCTCATCATCCATGATCTGCAAGTCATTTTTGACCATTATTGCAATAGTTATTAACATTTATAAAATAGTTCAAAAAAGAGGGTTTTTTGCCATTATCTCGATAAATTGTTTATCGATCTTGACGTTCAAAATCGGAAAATTCTACGGGCGAAAAACTGCATTTTCCAACTTTGAACATTATTTATAAAAAAAACAGAGCCGATCTAGCTGTATCTTTTTATGCTTTTATCTTCTTCTAGACCCCCTAAGTCTTAAAATATTCAAATATCTGTAATAAATTTTTGCACGAAATCGCTCAAAATTCCGTAGCCAGACTGAGCTATCTTGAATATTCCAGAATTAGTTATTGTTTGGACCTTAAAAAGGTATGGAGTATTTTTCTTGTATTTTAGGAAGTTAGTATTTTTCTCCTTCAGACCGATAAAAGGAACAACAAACAATTTATGTCCTGCAAATTCCAATCTGATTCTCTTTCTATAGTTTCTCTTGTATTTTAATAAGTTTTTCTCCTTCTGACCCATAAAAGGAATAACAAACAGTTTATGTTTTGCCAAATTCCATAGAAAAAGAACCAGACTGGAATTAGCAGGAAATAAACTGTTTGTTTTTCCTTTTATCGGTTTGAAATATTTCATACTTTTTAAGGTCCAAACAATGATTGATTCTAGAATATTCAAGAATCATTTAACAGAGGAGCTGTCACAAATCAAGATGAAAATTCACAGAAAACAACAGCCTATTTAAAATTCCCGTTCCGAGATATGGCGGTAGGATGCTATACCTGCCAACATCTGATGCTAAACTGTAAAATATTAACGGTATAACGATACCTATACATATACCTGAGTAATGAGAAGTTTGAAAAAGCATATTTCAATTCATTTTTTTTCGAGTATTTCTCTTATTGCGTCTAAATTGTGGTTTTGTAAGTGAAACATTTTAATATCTCACCTCCGTGAATGTAAATCCTAAAATACCTATGTAAATATTTACTTTGCCTTTTATTTATCTAAAATAGGGAGCGCTTTATTTTTTTTATTGAGTTATGAACGTGTGTTTCAAAAAACATGGGCCAACGTTTACATGGAGATGCTTTATCTAAAAATAAAACCATAATTTTTTAAGAACATGGGCCCGCTGAGGCTTCTATACCAAAATACAGGGTGTTAAAGATTTTCAATTATTTCATTTTTAAAAAAAATAATTAAAAAAAAAGTTTAGGCGATGTAAAAAATCTTTGCTGTGCATAATACATTTATGAAAAAATATATTTCGGATATAAATAATAAACTATAACTGCACCCAGGGGCAGATCTAGCCTCTCTCTTTGGGGGGCGGGGCGGTAATATCACAAAAGTGCAGTATGGCAAGCGAAAGCAAGTTGCTGACGGGAGGGGGGGGGGGACACCAGCAACATTCCCATTTCTAGTGTAAAAGGCAGAATCGGGTCTATTTTTCTGAATTTGAAGCTCTTGGGGAGGTGGGGCGGTCACAAGAAAAACAAGTTGCCGATAGGAGGGGAGAATGCGAGCAACATACACATTCCTACTATAAGAGACAGAATCGGGTCTATTTCCCTGAACTCAAAGCTCTTGGGGGGGGGGGGGGCTATCGCAAGAAAAATAAATAAGTGCCAGCAGCATACACATTCCTAATACAAAAGACAAAATCGGTTTTATTTTCCTGAACTCAAAGCTCTTGGGAAGGGGAGGGGCGATCGAAGCATACACATTCATATACTCTATTCAAGAGCTAGAGAGAGTAATAAAACTGTTACCGAAACCTCCAACGTACCTGCTCAAGTGCCGCAAGTAACTGAAGACTGCCGTAAATCTAATTATATTTAATTATATTTAAATATTATAAGCTTTTATAAATTTACTGCAACAATAAAATTTCTGATAGTACAATTTAATTTCTGTCAGTGAGAAAAGTACACCTTACAGTGTGTACTTAGTGATTTATCTTGTTTGTGCTTGCTTTTATATATTATTTGAGATTAATAAAATACCCAAAAGATACGGCTTCCACATCTATATTTATTTCAAGTTCGTTAAAGCAGGGCATTTTTTCCGCAACGAAAAACCTATTACGATGAATGTTTATGATGCCTTAAGATATCAATATCTAGATAATAATGTTAAAGGCTCTGTTGAGATGTGTTCCAACATGACAGGAGTTGAAAAATCTACTATGTATCGAATACTGAAGAAGAAAAAAACGACTGGAATTGTTAGTACTCCCAAGCAACATTCGATCACAGGCAGACGAAAAACCTCGTTGGAAGAAGAGATGTAAACTGTAATAACAGGAGTTGTACATATATTTTATTATGAGAAGCAGATCCCGACCGTCGACAAAATTCTAACTAAAATCTATGAATATCGGGATTTACCTGAAATTAAAAGAACTGAGCTCTGGAAAGTGCTCAGAGAACTTAATGTTTGCTGGGAAAAACCAGATAGGAAATCTGTTCTCACAGATCGTCTGGAAAATGTCCGTTGGAGAAGGAAATATATCTTTCAAGTAAAAGATAGAGTTGCTGGAAATAACACAACTTATAAAATTAGTAATTTAGCTGAAATTTTGAAAGATTTTTTTGAATAAAGCTACTGCAGAAAATTGGGGAAAATCCATATAATTAAAGAATAAAAGAAAATGTGGAAACTCGATCTCATGATCGGTGAGATAGAGGAACCAATTATATTTAATTTGGGCGAAGACAGCTTCACTGACTTTGATTACGAATTAGACACGTATTGTTTACCAGCGTAAACACAATTTATTATTTAAATTTTCTGTAACATATAAAAATTAATTACATTTGAATCCTTTTTTTTTAATTGTTTAATTGTAATTCTGCAGATGATTTAAGAAATAAATAAACTGAAACGTCAAATCTCCAAAAAAATTTTAATATTATATGGACGAATTTATTTTTTTATATATATGCTTAACTTCTTTTATTTTTGACGATGGATATATTGTAAGTATTTAAATTATAGCTTAGAATTTTTTGAGAGAAAAAGACTACGTTTTAGTCTGAATGAGCCTAAATCGGATTCTATGCCAAAATTAAAAATAATAAAATACAGTTGTGATTTGTGTTAAATATGTCACAATTATCTATATTTTCTAATGTATGTAAATTATTAAGAAATAAGAAATAAAATAATATTATAAAATCTTTTTATTTTAAGTTTATTACCGAAATAATATGCTATGCCATAAATACTTAGTGATAAAATAAACCTCCTTCCGACGCCTATGACAAGGATTAAAATACTTTTTAACACTTCACATATCCAAATATCTATTGTTATCCAACCCAAATAGTCCATTATTATAGACCGGTATTTCTGATCATAAAATCTCAAACCCATTCCTACGCAAAATATATGTCTAACTGATTTTGCCAAATACACCAAACTAAAGAACACAGGTAGTTTGCTAAGAAAAAAAAGGGTAAAAATTACTTATTACTCGCTCTAGTTCTTGAATAAACTATAGTACAAGAAGCAAAATCGGGTCTATTTTCCTGAACTCAAAGCTCTTGGGGAGGGGCGATCGCTCCCACCGCCCCCCCCCCCTTGGATCCGCGCCTGTCTGCACCAGGGACATACCTAAAGGTTAATAAATTATTATTTATTAAGTAAAAATATGCAAACCACTGACTTTTCCGCTTTTTGATACCATTTTTATAAAACATGTTAAATGTCTTTCAAAATTTATCTCTTAGTGTTTTATCGATTTGAACTCCGTTCAGAAGATAAATCCAATTGTGTCAATCCATGCATAAATGATAATGATCATCATGAAAATTTACTTTTAAATTAACTTAATGATCATTCCTGGCTTTTTCATCTAAATTATGATAAAAAAAATTCACTGACTCCATAGATGCGTTAGTTTTGTAATGAAATCAAATTATCGCCTAAGGCAAACTGTTTTGCGAAAATAAAGAAAAAACCAAATCAAATAGTCGTTTCTTGAATTAGATGGTTGAAACTGCACACAAATTGTCATTGTGGAAATGTCTTCGTAAAAGTAGAACATGTTATTAATGTATGCACAAGCAAAACAAAATTCAAGAGAAGCTGTTCGTTTATACAGGGTGTCCGGTAAGTACTTCCTAATTTCTCGGGAGCATAGAGGGGAGCTTAAAATAACCCTACTTTGTCATAGAAAAAAAATTCCTTAAGTGTCCCTTGACGGAGATAGAGCCCTAAAAAGGTACCCAGCGATTTACCTTTTCCTAACCTAAGTTTTGAACCGACTTGTATACTTTAATGAAATTTTAATATTTTCTAAGGCCATAAAGACTCATTAAACCATACTACAGTACAGTACAGATCATCAGAGAAGTCAGAAATGGAATTGCAGCTACACTCCTTGGGTCTAATTTCTGACAGATGTCATTTTACAGTTCGCTTGTAATGGGTTCGCCCTTTACTACTACAGAAGAACACAGAAATTTGTCTTTAATAAATGATGAACCAGATAATGGCCCTAAGAACTGTGTTTAGCGAATGGATAAAGCCCCATTTGAAGATTTGCTTAGGAGAACTGAACTCAAAATATTCTGGCCAAATTGCCACATTTGCAGTGGCCATAAAAAGTAATTAAAAAAAAAAACTAAAATATTCAAAATACAAAGGAAGTTTCTGACTCCCTATATCACATGATCGATGTCATTTTTACGTCATTCAAATCGACGAGTCCTCTCAGTACTTTGAGTATATTTACGTCTTTGAATATAACTAGTAGCTGTCACCTACATAATTTTTAAATAAGGGTGTTGTAAACATAACTTTGCGTGAGCTCCCACTGATTTTTAAGGACAATCACTTGGACTTGGCCTCGTTTTTTGTAAGTACATGTTTTTGACGGTGTTTGTGTATTAGTAAAAATTTAAAACCTGTAATTTTAGAATTTTTAAATATGTTTTAGTATACTGAGGTATAAAGGAATGCTACATACAGGGTGTAACGTAATAGTTGGAAATAAAATACTTTTTAAATACCCGAATCGATCGAAAGTAAAAAATAAATAAAATTATACAAAAGGTGAAAACACCACGATGATCCATAAATTTTAATCTGCCATTAAACACAAAACGTTGTAGACAGCTTCGTGAGAAAGTGCGCATGCATGATTTTTTTCACGTCGAGCTATTCTTGCAATGAACACACTGAGAAGCTCATTCTTACATCATTATTCCCTGTTAGTTTAAAGATGACCATTAACGTAAATTGGAGAGATTTAGCGTTACATACGTTAACGTGAACAGTACATAACTAATCCGAAGGTCGAAGTCGTCAAGGGTTACAATGAATTGATGCAATCAGCATATTAACCGCCAGATTCACTAAGAACGTTTAAGTTTGTCTCCCGAAAACAAAAATTTTTGCTATTTTTGCTGGTTTGGTAATAAAAGACAACCATTTTTATATTCTAGTATTTTTAACGTTCAATACTTGAATGAATGAATAGAAAATGGTGATACTTGGATCTTCGATGTTTAGGTCTCGTTGGGCTCTTTACATTTCAACATGATTGCGACTTGTTAACTGAATTGACCTGGCTGCTTCAGGTGATATTATCAGTTTATTTCTCCTATAGACACCATCTATACACCGGATCATTCATTATGCCAATCCTATGAAGACAGCCACAGGTGACAACGACCTGTTAGTAATCCCACCATGATTAACAATTCCTTTCTTTCCAGAGAGAGGTTTCCTAGTAAGTCACGTACCAGGACCAATTATATGTTCCTTAGCACATCTCATTCCAAGGGCCTGCCACTATGATCCAATGAAATTGCTTTCCTGCAACGATTTTAATTCCCTCTTACTAACAGCAATTGGAAGAGGTAGAATTGGTTGAGGAACGTATGGTTCACTCACGTTCTCATCTTTGTCAAACGATCTGCTTCCTTGTTCCCGGATATACCCGGAAGACCCTCGATCTATACTATGTAGCCGTTCTACTACCCGACATTCTTCTACTGAGATAACAGTAGTGAAGCTACATCAGTAGACTTCAGCACCAATATTACAATCTTATTGTCTGAGCATATGTTTATTGTCTTATTCCTGTGTATGCTCTTCTGATAGAGATGACCATATGCTTGTAAATTACCAGAATCCATTTCTCAGAAAAGTTTGCTCTTCCTTTCTGCTTGGCAAAAGTATCTTAAGACAGTGATTCGGTTTCAATACTGGCGCCCTCTAGCATGTTGTGCATGTGAAGTAATGGACATCTTTCCACTACATCTCCTTAGCCACACGGGTAGCCGTCAGTTCCAGGCCCTAAGCAATCTCATTCTCTATGAATAAGTGGTCAATTAGGACCTCAAATATCATAATGGGCGATTTTTTTGAACTTTGTCAATTTGAAGATAGTGTTTGGGTTTGGTTGTACTAAGGCACCAACAATAGCAACGTACGAAATCATAGCACAGATTACTATAGTGTATATCCAATAAAGTATAAGCCCTAATGTACACGAAAGGCTTGCTTACAAGCCCAGAAAAGGTATAGGCCTTTCTTCCTTTGGTTGACTTATTGTTATATATATATATATATATATATATATATATATATATATATATATATATATATATATATATATATATTACAAAGTTCGACGTCTTCCGATACCCAATCGCTATCTATCTCGGTCTGTCCAGAGATTCTCTTCCAGTTCTCTATCTCTCATCTCTCGGCCGATTCCTGCTCTCCAACTGCGACGTGTTCTTCCTCGTTTCCGTCTTCCATGGGGTGCCCACTCTAAAATCTGTTTCGGCAGTCTCTCCTCTGACACTCGCTGTACGTGTCCATACCATCTCAACTAATGGGTTCCAATTTCGTCTACGATTGAATGCTACACGTTCATAATTTGTCTGATTCTGTCGTTGCTAATTCTTTCCAACCTGGATCTTCTGGCTCAGCGCCACCAGAAGTCCATCTCTGTAGCTTCTAGTTTGTTTTGGTTCACTCTTTCAACATCCATACTTCGCAGCTATAAGTAGTTATGCTTTTGACAGTCGTGTTGTATGTTCGGTGTTTATTTGTGTTGGAAATTGTTTGGTTTCACAGTACAATATTGAGGACTTTGATGGCTCTTCTCCCTTGGTTGTTTCATTCTTCCATTCCCCTGTCCATACCTCCGTCTTTTGTGATAGTTAGTCCTAGATGTTTGTACTTGTCGCAGTATCTAATTACTTGATTGTCTTCCAGTATCAGATCTCTCTGTTCGCCATCAATACACATATATTCCGTTGTTCCTATGTCCAATCCCCATTTCCTATATTCTTCGATTAATTTCCTCGTCATATATTCCATATATTCGTAATCTTGCGCGTAGTTTATCGTCTGGTTGACTTATTGTTGCACTTGCCCACTTAAGCCAGTTTTAAAGTTAGTCCACTTAAGTGACTTAGAATAAGCTCCTAGTTAGAAAGTATATAAAAAGAGAATCAGCATAGAACAAACACTATAAGCATTGTTACGGCAAGCAATTGTTTTTTGTGTGAACCACTAAGTTACGTAGATAGTACTCAAATACAACCATGAGAGCTACGTCTTAACAACTCTAAATAAACTTTAAGTAACCTCCAGATTTTTAAAAGTAAGTTATTTAACATAAGATGTAAAGACTTAGAGAGATTTGTAAATTAAAGTGTCAGACTTAATAGTAAATATGCTATAGCCTTGGCTTCACGTGGTATCCCAATGATTTGGATGGAAGAAAGGGGATTCTCGAAAACTGTTACCGGTTATCAGGTAATTTAGTTATTCCCTGTTCTCTTTTTATTTATCATCGCTGTATAGAGTAAAGTTCCCTGGCCGCCGCAACTATCTGAATTTTGATCGAGTTTTCAGCATTCGTTAGGTCATGTTGCGAAAAAGGTTTGTTGTATAATATACTAGCACACCACCCTGGCTTCACACGAAAGTTGTTAGGCTACTTCGTTTACTCCGAGCACGCGCAGATTCCGCTCCGACGATTGATGTTTTATCCACAAATTATGCACCTTATCTATGAGTTTCAATCGGAATAAAATCCGTACAGTAGTTACTAAGAAAATCGTACACAGGCAGCCGGGGACTTTTTACATTATAGTGATAATGTATAGTAGCCCAGCAATGGAGAATGGTTTTGAATTAAGTCAGAAACAAAATAGATCCGGGCGTTTTCTTGTCTTATGCTGACAATATAAGACCATATGGTAAATGATCCGCAATCAATTGTTGTCTCATAGAGTAGTGCCTTGACACTACATAATTATTTCTAAAAACATTTTTTTTAAATTTATTTTCTCGAAAAATTTTTCCTTTTATATATTAATAATTTTGACGTCTAGCAACATAGCAACAGCTTAAAACGCTTGGATGTTCTATAGTCAGCAACAGAGCATTGTGCTATTTATCGATACGGTACAATGGAAAGGCAAAGATCTGACGTGGCTTATATATGAGCGAGAAAGCTGGAATTATGTATTAATATTTTCCGTATATAGGTATGCAGAAATTTGCACCATTCGCTAAATGACAGGACTTTTGTTTTTAATTTTAAATAGTAGTTATTTATTGTATATTTACCGAGGTATAAACATAATATTTATTTTTGTATGTCGGTGTGTGTTGTTGTTACTAAAAGTCGTTTTGTTTGCTACTATGACTACAAAGTTAGTTTTTTAAAGAAATCTTTTAGTATGCTTTCTTTAAAGAAAAAGTAAGAGTAAAAGAATCAGGATGGAGAAAAATTACTAAAAATATATTATGTGTTGTTCGGAGGTGACTAAACTGGGTCGAAAATGGGAACAGGTTGTCGTGTTCATATATTGCTGAAATAGACTCTTAAAATATCTAAGTTTCATATGAATAATGTTTTTAGCTCTTCAGTGCTGGGTAAGATAAACAAAATTAAATTCTTCTTACCGTGACTTACCATAGGGAATCGTTATTTTACATGTTTTATAAGGATCCTATATTTTGTCCCACATATTGACACTATCTGTCTAAACAGTTACCAGCCACCACTGCCTACAATAATTGTATTTCTCGTTTCGAGTTAACAAAAAAAACAGTTTTTAAAAACTCAAAATCGTTTTCAATTTTGAAATTTGATATATAAGATACACGCAATAAATACTCTTAATATTACGTTAGTCTACGCGAACACTAAAGTATTAAAACGCAAGGTTCACAGTGAAGTCTCAACTTTGCCCTTAAACGTGATTTGAAAGCTAAAGGAATTTTTCGTCCGTTCTTTCTCATGGAATTTGGAAAGACATGGAAATTGGAAGCCGAATTGTATTTTTAACGTCTAAATCCCTTAAAATTTCAAAACGGGGAATATCGATCCATCATTTAAAATGGCTGCAAATAATATGATCTATCTATAGTAATTGGAAATATATGGGTAACTTCTACAATTTCAAATTACAATTAGTTCCATAAAAACGTTTGTTACTGCATATTTGTGTAAACACGAAAAAGACCCAAAAATCATTTATTTCGCTGCGAAAAATATATGATAAAGTTTGTATCTTTTGTAGTTGAAATGGTATGATAAAGAAAAAATGTCGATGGTCTTCCAAATCGTAGTTTAACATATGTGACTACAAAAAAGGTAATTTTTCAAGTTTTCCAAAAAAAAAATCGACATCTTAATCTGCGACAAGCACAGGTTATTTTAGGCAGGAATACGTATTGACTTAAATACTATTCGACGGCGACTTGATGAAAATGGCATTAAGTATAGAACAACGAGGCAAAGTCTTGTTGTAAACGAGACCGCACCCGTGTCGAAGCGATCGGTTCGTCACAATATAATTTTAGACCCTAAAAGGTGTTTCGTTCTAGCTACCGACGGTGGACTCATCAGTGGGTCCGTCGGAACTTTCCCCAGACACCTTTGGTATACTTTCTACATCTCCATACTCATATTTAAACCTTTCTGCGTCGGAACCTATAAACCAGATTCTGAGTGTGCCGCCATCTGCGATATCACCCCGCCAAGGTAAACACTTTGTATGCAGACGAAATCGTTAGATCCCGCATGTATAGAAAGTGTTTTCTGATGAAACTGCAGATGCGGACGCTTTTAGGGTCTTTTACAGGCACATTGCTATAAACCAGCAATCCAGGCAACCCTTGCTGCCTTAGATCATGTCACGGTCGCCATGTTGTAAACGAGACCGCACCCGTGTCGAAGTGATCGGTTCGTCACAATCTAATTTTAGACCCTAAAAGGTGTTTCGTCCTAGCTACCGACGGTGGACTCATCAATGGGTCCGTCGGAGCTTTCCCCAAACACCTTTGGTACACTTTCTACATCTGCATACTCATATTTAAAACTTTCTGCGTCGGAACCTATAAACCAGATTCTGAGTGTGCCGCCATCTGCGACAGCTTTTACAGTCTGAAAAGCATATCCAAAAACCTTTAACCTGAGCACAAGCGAACATCGATATAGATCAGTCAAACGTTATTTTTACTGACGAATGTAGATGTAGAGACTTAAGGCCTGTTCTCACTTATCACTTTTTCATCCCGGGTGAAAGACGCAAAATGGATCCAAAAGAATTAGTACTTAGTATATTTGTGGACTAGCAGTTCTTGTTTCACCTAAGTGGGTTCGCCTTTTGCTACTGCAGAAGAACACAGGAAATTTGTCTTTAATAAATGACGAACTAGATGATGATCCTGAGAAATATAAGTATTCAGCGAATAGATAAAGCCACATTGAAAGATTTGATTAAGAGAATTGAACTTAAAATATTCTGACCGAATTGTCACAGTTAAAGTAGACATAAAAAGTAATCAAAAAAACAAACAAAGTAAACAAGCAAGATCAGCTTGGGATAGGCCTCGGGTATCTTGCAAGTTCTGCAGTATTCTTGCCACTTCGCTCGTTTACATAGGTTTACAGCAATTTTGTCTACGGTCGCTCAAAAACGAATATTGTAATTAAATGTTTATTTAATTTTTTTTATATAAAACTACATTTTTTTTTATTCGACCGAAAACGGACCAGCGCTAGTATTTGCGCGGAACGTGGTTTGATTTGAAAAGATTTCTTCTGTGAATTGGCATTGTAGGTCGGTCTTTCAGCTATATCACACATAATACCTGAACAACCTGAAGTGACCATTCGAGATTTACAGTACCCTTAAAAACGAATTTGTGTCTTGTGACATCTCGAAATGAATTACATTTGTTTTGCTATTTTTAATCAATTTATTATTATTTTAAACTTAAATATTTAAATAAAGGCTAGCCCAAATACCAAACCTCTAGAAACAACTGGTAGAGCCCCTGTCGACTTAAAAGGTAAGCATTTAAATCGACCTGGGAAAATATCAGACTACTGAAAATGTAATGAGTCATCTTCAGTAATTTAAATGAAACAAAAGCCATTACAGATCAGATCGTTTTTATTTAAATGAAGGGCTTGATATTTCAAAAAAGAAACATTCCATATTATCCTGTTTCATATGAATTCTACAGAACAAAATTCAACATATCTTTCGGTTATCTTCGTAAAGATACCTGCAGTAGTTGTGATCAGTATACTGCAACCAAAAAAGATCTCACATTAAAACTGGAAAATAAATCACCACTTTCCATAGATGGTATTTTTGAAATCCAAAAGTCTTTAATAAAATTGGAGAATGAAAATAAAATCCACAAAAATTGAAACCTAAGAATTTTTCGACCGAAAAAATTCTTTAAGAATTAAATGTCACTGTGAAGCTATTTCTTTGGATTTCCAAAAGAATTTACCCGTTCCAAATATAACAACGAACGATGTATACTACAAGAGAGAGTTATGTGTATTTGAGAAACCGTGGCTGGTAAAGGAAGCAACGAAGTCGTATCAATACTCCATAACTTTATTGAAAATTATCTTGACCCCCAAATAAAACATCTTGAAGTATTTTGCGATTCATGTGGGGGTTAAAATTATACTATGATCAAATACATGCATTATATTGTTCACGTCAAAAAGAGATTGGAGTCCCTCAAAATCACTTTTTCAATTAGGGGACACTCTTATTTAGAGTGCGACCGAAATATGGCCGTCCTAAGCCAAAAACATCCTGTTGACCTGGAAAACTTATCAGGAAATCATAAGAAGCTGGGATCATTTCTTATCAAGCTAGATTATAGCAAAAAGTGCCTGTGCAATTTGCTCTGTGAAGGAAATACAAATCACTGTTATGCACCCACGACTCGTGTCGCATAGATACTCCTATAATTGGGCTTGGGTACAAAGCTCAATTCTACCAGAACAACGGAAAAGAATTCTTCCCATACTGTGTACTGATGAATTTTTATATCCTGATCGAAATTGCGAAGGTAAACCTTTTAATGTTGACAACACTAGTTTAGATGGTTGTTGTCATTGAAATGAAAAGTGTTTTTCCTTAACAAATGAGGTTCTGTAAGTTTAAAAAAAACATATTTAAAAAAATCCAATACGTCACGTTTCCATAATATTACTTTTTTTATTTACAAAGAAATACATTCAAAAATATACAAAAGAATTAAAAATAAACTATTTTAGTCTTTTTATTGTATTTATTTGTATCCGTGTCTCTTACAATAGACCAACAATAGTCACCTAACATGGCTTCGTCCTAGTATCCCTGATAATTTTGCTCAAAAAATTTCAAGTCCTGGAGAAAACGCTCTCCATGCTCGAGATGCGAGTGAAGGAAATGAACTTTCAGTGACATGTTGACACCCGTTCGTTCAAAATTATGTAATAAGTCTGCAACTAATTGTCGGTAATTTTCATTTTTTTTTTGTTTCTCTTGGATAACAAGTCTTAGTGAAATCCAAGCAGCTCTTTCAGTATTCGAAAGACTTTTTTCGCTTAACATTTTTTTAATCTGTGGTCCGATGCAAACACCTTCCTTTAGTTTCGCCTCAGAAAGACTAGGAAAAGCAGAGCAAAGGTACCTAAAGGCTACTCTAGTTTTGTCTAAAGCCTTGGCAAAGTTTTTCACTAAACCTAATTTTATGTGAAGCGGCGGTAAAACAATTTTTTGTGACTCTATCAGACATCTCTGCTTTATATTCAGTTTACCAGGAACATATTTTTCTTTATCTGGCCAGTCTTTTTTTTTTATAATGGTCTTGTTTAGCTCTTGAATCCCACAAACACAAAAAGTAACAATATTTTGTGTAGCCACCCTGCAAGGCCAAAAGTCAACCAACTACTTTTAAATCACCACAAACAATCCAATTGTAATATCTGCATTTAATGAGTTCAATTAGTATGAACATTGTTTCATAAGTCTCTTTGGTATTTACTGCGTGATGTATCAGAATGAATAGCTTTTTATTACCATGTAGAAGGGCTGCTTTTAAACTAGACTTCGATGAATCAACGAATAAACGCCATTCTTCTGGATTATGAGGTTGCTGTTTTGCTTGAAAAAGTCCAATTATATCATAACAGTAACAAAATTCGTTTTCTTTCTTAAAATATCTCGAAAAACATTCACTTTGCGTATGATATAAAGTAACTCTTCTGCCGGGAGCAAGTAACTTCCATTATTGTAGTCGTGAACCTAGTAATTCAGCTTTGGATTTAGATAGGATTAAATCTTTAACTAAATCATTCAGTTCGGACTAAATTATCATGTATAATTCTTCATAGACATCACAAATTCATCTGAACTTGTGTCACTTTGAATTTGAGCTTCTTCAGAATCCGTGTCAGGCATCGCAGTTTTGCTGGAACAACCTCGAGGTGTTGGAATTTGCTGCTTGTTTTATCAGCAGATATGTTTAGTAACCGAAGGAACATCTGCATATATAATTTTATCCTTGTTTTTGTGATTAAAATCAAATATTTTAGTGAGACAGAAGTAACAATCATTCTCGTGGTGCGATGGTTCCTTCCACATCATTGACTCGCTAAAATTCAAAAATCTATTTTCACCTGCAGCCCAGGACCTTAACGTTCATCTACATCTTTCACAAAATAAAGGGTGTTTTTTATAGAGGTATAAAACTTTAAGTTGGCAACACTTTTTTAACTGGCGGTCATTTTGTCAGCTGTCAAGTGATTTATGTTTAGTTTGGTTTGGCATTTCAACATGAATAGACTGACGCCTGAACAACGCTTCCAAATTGTGCAAATTTATTTTGAAAATCATGGTTCTGTTCGAAATACGTATCGCGCACTACGTCCATTTTACGGTCAACATAATCGTCCATCAGAGCAATTAATTCGATTAACTATGGAACGTTTTCGCACCACGTTTACTCTAAATGATAATACGCATCCACAGAGACGTCGTACAGTGCGTACAGAAGAAGTCATTGCTGCTGTAGAGCATAGCGTAGAGGAAGACCCGAATCACTCTATCCGCCATGGTGCACAAGAATTGGATATGTGCCCATTCACTTTATGGAAGATTTTGCAGAAAGATCTTGGTTTGCGTGCTTACAAAATCCAACTCGTGCAAGAATCCTCAAGTGTATGTTGAGACACCGTTACATCCAGAAAAACTGACTGTTTGGTGTGCTTTATGGGCTGGTGGAATCATTGGTCCGTACTTCTTTAAAAACGATGCTGGTCAGAACGTTACAGTCAATGGTGACCGCTATAGAGCCATGATTACTGACTTTTTCGTTCATCAATTGAACAACCATGATGTGCAGTAGCTGTGGTTTCAACAAGACGGCGCAACATGTCACACAGCTCGTGCCACAATTGATTTCTTGAAGGAAACGTTTGGTAACCGTATAGTTTCACGTTTCGGACTCGTGAATTGGCCTCCAAGATCGTGCGACTTAAAGCCGCTAAACTATTTTCTGTGGGGATATGTGAAGTCGCTAGTCTACGCCGATAAGCCCGAAACGATTGATCACTTGGAGGACAACATTCGCCGCGTTATTGCCGATATACGGCCACAAATGTTGGAAAAAGTCATCGAAAATTGGACCTCCAGATTAGACTACGTCCGAGCAAGCCGTGGCGGTCATATGCCAAAAGTCATATTTAAATTATAATGTCAGAAGGTTATCTTTCGAATAAAGTAAATTTCATGTCAATTTAAAAAATTCATCTTTGTTTTATTCCATTTAAAAGTTCTATACCTCTATAAAAAAACACCCTTTGCTAGAAGAGCCCACTTTTTATCTTAGTGAGAGACCGAGGTTTTAAAAAAGAAAAATATACGGCATTAAGTGATTCCGGTATGAGATTTCCTTTCTTAGATATAATAAGTTATCCACAAACATAACAAAAACGATTAGGATTTACTTGACAGAATCTTTTTGACATTTTAAAAACAAATATTCCCTTAACTGAATACTACACAGCATCGAAATTTTAGAACGAATTGAAAACTATTGGGTAGTCGAAAACAAACTGTTTTGATAACTTCCGTGTCTGACGTGATAGAAATAAAAAAAATATTTGTTTGCGTTTAGTTATTATCAGTAAAAAAAATAATATTCAAATCATCTGAAGGACATAACTTTTTTTTACATTTTGTAAACTAGTGTAATTTAGTAGTATATTCTTAATATAAAACTATTTTAGAGCTAATCCCAATCTCGACTGGAAAATTTAAAGATATGCAAAGTTTGAAAGTCTTTTGTTCCCAAGAAACACAAAATTACTATAACATACCTCATGCCATGAAGAAAGATAGAAAAGTAAGAATTAACAATAAAAAACAATTACACGAAAGAAGTAAGATTGGACAATCCTCTTTTTTCCCTTGGAAATTTAATTTTTTTTTGAACATTCTTTTTTTTTTGTCATAGAAGAATGGTTACTTTTTAGTTGGTTATGCATTATTTTTTCTAAAAATATATTTTTAATAACAATGTTTTTAAATATTTATTACAGATATTTAAGTAAAGGTTGATATCATTAATTCCCATTTATTTAGTCGTTAAAAAACATAGAACTTCCAAACTTTGAAACCGATTTTTCTCGTCATTAATATTTTGTGACATTCCGTCTTTTTACTCTGTCGTCTTCGTTTTAGTTTTTATGTAAACAAAGCTTGCGCCAGTTTCAACTGTCAAATGAGTATATTTATTAAGCTACGAAAAATAACACATATTGAAAAATATATAAATAAAATAAAAGAATTGACCATCGCACTATGAAGGCCGAATTGACAACCGAATTTGTCAGGAGGATAAGGCGGGTATTGCGAACTAATTTAAATAGTAGAGATTTGTTAAAGGCGCTCAACACGTATGCTTGCACTGCGCTGAGCTACTCTTTTGGAATTGTAAAGTGGAGCAAGACGGACATCCAAAACCTGCAAAGAAAAATAAGGACACTCCTAACAACAGCACAAAAACATCACCCTCGGAGTGCTATTGAACGTACAATGCTTTCAAGTCACCTAGGAGGAAGAGGATTGGCGGATATTGGTAAGCAGCTCGACCAACAAATAATAAACTTACGTTCATATTTCCACAGGTTAGCGGAGTCTTCCACACTACATCGAGCAATATGCGAGGCAGACGATTCAACGCCGCTACAGTTTCGGAAACAAGATATTACTTCTCACCACCAAACAGACCAAGAGAAGTTACAAACTTGGCTACGGAAGCCACTTCATGGACGGCATCCAAATGAGGTCAATCAGGACACTGTCGACAATTCAGCGTCGAACTACTGATTGATTTCAGGACAGATGTTTCCGGAAACGGAGGGCATCTTGTTAGCTATCCAAGACCAGGTTATTCCGACGAAGAACTATCGGAAGTTCATCATTAGAGATGCCATGACCAATGCAGATATGGCTGTCGAACATCGAAGACAATTCAGCACATAACTGGAGGATACTAAGCGTTTGCCACAACCGAGTATAAGGAAAGACACGACTCAGCCGCTAAGATACTCCACCAAGAGTTAGCAGAAAAGTTAAACCTATTACAGGTAGGAAATGTGCCTTATTACAAGTACAATCCGGAGCCTATTCTTGAAAACAACCAGTTCAAGTTATATTGGGACCGAACGCTTCTGACGGATCAGACAGTAGCTCATAATAGACCAGACATTATACTAATAGATAAAATTTCTAGGCGAACTACACTAATCGACATTGCTGTACCTAACAACAACAACCTAAGGCCAAAATACAACGAGAAGATCGCCAAATACAGAGATCTGGAGGTCCAAATCCGAAGACAATGGGCAATCAACAGCGTCCAAACGATTCCCATAATACTGTCAACAACTGGAGTGATACCAAAGAACCTCCTGCAGAACATCAAGGGACTGGGCCTTAGTGAGCATCTGTATATGCCGATGCAGAAAGCAATTCTCCTAGCAACCGCGCGAACCGTCCGAAAGTTCGTAGGAAATACAGCAGATAACGTCACCTAGGACCCGATAACATGGACAGGGTTCCCACAGAGCTTCATACTTTTGGTGTCTTTGTATGCCTGGTATGAGTGAATAATCCCTGGAGGGAGTGCGAAGCCGTTTGGCTTGTAAATCAAAACAAATAAAACCCGATGAATTGTGACATATAGTTATCTGAAAGAAATCTAACGTTTACAGTTTACAAATAAACGATTAAAAAACGCATTTAAAAATATTTTATAAGAAAAGTAAATGTTGAAAGTTTCGAACTCCTCAAAAAAGGAATTTGTGAAATCGTATCTTTGGTGGAACCCTAGTAGCGAGTTCAATAAAATAAAAGCTTACATATGTATGTTAAAAGCATTTTTTAAATATTACTATTTGAACTCATTAACAACTTTCAGGTAAAATATCAAAAAAGATCAAAAATGACCAAAAAGTATCCTTTTTAGAAATCTATCCGGCTATATCACATCTGCCTTTCAGAACCTTCTGCCGCCAAGATCACAGTTGGCGTGTGTCTTCGTTCTGATTGGTCGAAGGCGCGTGCCGACATCTGCCATCCCTACCATTTTATCGAACAGCGTTCTTTTGCTACAGAATGCGTCAAAATTTCATCGTCAGTTCGAAGCTCACCGCGAAGGGTTATACTTCGTCTGTGTTCCGTGGTTTATCGCGGATTACGTGAAATAACTTTGTAGGGGGTATAAACTATAATTTTCGGTGTTTTATAACTTATTTTCGTTCATGTGACAGTGTAAAAAGTCATCCTAATTTATCCATTATACGACTTCCCCGTGTAATTACTTCTAGTCTTTCGTTTTAATCTTCAATCCTTACAAGGAGTTGTAGTGATATTTCTAGATATCACAAAAGCTATTGATTACATTAATGTGCCAATCATCGCGAAAAGTGACTCTGGAAAGATTATTTTAACATATTAAGTGATTGGGTCATATTTATGGGTGTGAAAAATAAGGAGGCTTGCCTGCAGTGCCAAGCGGAAACCGATAATAAAAAGGGAAAAAGTGGTGGATTTTCGCCCTTGAAGAAAATGAAGGTCTTAAAGAAGATTAAGAAAAAAATGGGGATAGGTGCGTATGCTTATAACATCTGAAAGTTTAAAATGAAATGTCGACATTTTTACTTTAATTTTCGAGCAATACAAACCATTTCGATAAAATTAACATTTAATTCAATATTTCGATATGGTCGGTAATTTTCTTCACCGGATATAAATCGGGTGAGCGACCATCAATGTCCGGTATTATATTGGGTAATTTTTTGGCTTTTTATATTTTAGTCAGATCAGCATTTTTAACTAAATAAATACAAACATTTATAAATATAATTTACTTCGAATAGTTAAACATATATAAAGAAATTAGCTGCCATTTATCATTAGCAATAATCTAAAAATAGAACTAAGCTCAGCAGAAAGTTGGTTATACAATTGCAACGTATTTAACCCTCGACAATTTAATTTCCCGTTTTTTTAAAGCTTATTGATTTTCTCGAAAATAGAACAAGAACTCTATTGGATTTATTTCGTTTATAGGTTGAGTGTCATTGTTTGAGACACTTGTAAAAGTGGTTGCTATGTGCGATATTATACAAGAGCAGGAAAATGCACGTAACTATGTTTTGATAGTTACAAAGAAAACTAAAACTAGATTTTTCCACGTATAATTGTTGAATTGGTTAAGATTGTTTAAAAAATACTCATTTGACCAAATGATGCTTAATTAATCCATTGTTTAACTGTCAACAGCGTCAACCATCTTGTCTTTTTTAATCAGTTTTTTTTATTTATTTTAATTACATACACGATATCTAATTTTTAGGCAAATATTGCCTGTTTGGGATTTACCAATTACATTAAGGATCGTGAAAAGACATTTAGATACAATATTTTATATAAAATGATAAAAAAAAATGATAAGCTACTGAATTTGTGATATATCGTGGTAGTTTTATGAAGTTCTATTGGTTGTTGGTCTTTGTTTTATAATAATGTTAATTTTAAAATATTATTACTGTCTGTGTTTTCCTAGAAATCACCGATCAAAGTTAAATGGTTTTATATTCTATAAGACGCTATTTTACTCTACCTGTTTTTTAACGGAACGATTTAGGATTAAACAAAATATCCTATTTTTATGTAGGTATCTTACTTAAATCAATATTCATTCAGTTAAAGTACTAGTTGTGTGCACTAGTTGCAGTGAAGCTGAAGTCGGTTGTGACTTATGATATTTTTAGTTATGGAGGAAACAGACGCAATATTTGTGGCTATTAAGTGTTAATTGTAGAGTATATTCCAATGACGTCATGATTGCTGTTTGTAGCTCTGTCAAAACAGTTTTAGTCTAATAATAAATAACCTAAAAAATTTAATATTGTACATAATAGAAGTTAAAAATCATACCTAAAAAATAAAGTCAAAGATCTGTTAATATTTCAAAGAGAAACTAAAAATTACTCTCAAAAATACGTATTTTTTTAATTAACCGCGTATACTCTACACAAATTTCTGATTGGTCCAAGGATCGTCCACACGCGGCAGAGAACCTGACGACCGTGAGAAGATACCTTTTTCACACAAAGAACCCATCTTCACGATTATTGTCATATTTTCACTTTTCCATCTCTTTCTCGCGCCTTTGTTTCGTCCTTCAATCGCTCTTTCTCACAATTCTTCGCTTTTAAAGGTTTCAGTGCATTTCTTTTTATCCTGTTATATTCTGTAATGACTATGGTATGGTATTTAAGCCAATTAAGTTGTCAGAAATTTATAAACTCCATTTTAATGAATATAAACATCGTTTTCTTGTATTTGATTGTTCGGTTTTAATTTTTATCGTTAAAAATGCGTTTAAACAATGACTCAGCTTCTAGATCTGGTAGGCAGTCAGACCATGTCCTATATATATATAAGAAATTATTAACAATTATTTAAAATATTTTAAAAATGTTATACAAACCCTATTTCATGTTATTTTCAACCATTGTAAAAACTTTGTTTACTACACTGTGCTCAAAATTGTCACCATTTGTTCGGTTAACGCCAAGTATTGACTACACGCGTCAAAAATTAAATCTTGGTCTTCACGGATACCATCACAAGCATTTTTAATGCGCTCCCACAATATTCACTGATCATGATAAACTAACCGTTTTAAATAACCCCATAGAAAAAAATCGCAGGTATTTAGATCTGGGGAACGTACAGGCCAAGAAATAAGTTCATTTCGCCCTCTTTATCTATTAGGAAACATATATATATATATATATATATATATATATATATATATATATATATATATATATATATATATATATATATGTACGCGTCATAACTTCGTGAAAGTATACCCCTAAAATGGCCAATCTTACCAGATATAGCCTGACCGCTATCCATTACAATTATGAAATATTGATGATCTCGTGTGGGAAAATTTTCAAAATGTCGGCAAAGTATTTATGTAAATAAAATTTGAGGTACTGTCCATTAACTAACAGCTTTAATGTTTACCTAAAAACTACATTTGGTATGGTAATGAGATGACTAAAGTACATACACAAAGCCTGGGAAAAAATGTCCGATTATCACAAAATTTGACAATGATTGTTATACAGGGTCCTTCCGAAATAATGCCTTAGAAGCTTCTTATTTAAAAGGTAATAATTTTGGAAAGATAAATGATTAGTGGTTGCAGTACAGTTCACTTTTCATTGATTTTTGAACGATTAAGTCATATTAATAGGTGTTTCGGTTATGCGTCGTCTTCCTATGTTCCTTTTTCCACGAATCTTGCCCTGAATGATCAATTGTAAAAGAGTGTATTTTTCTCCTCTCATAACATGACCTAGGTATTGTAACTTTCTTATTTTTATTGTGTTTAATATTTCTTTCTCTTCCCCAGTTCTTTTAAGTACCGCCATGTTTGATATATTTAAAATCCTCCTATATGCCCACATTTCGAATGCCTCCAGTCGATTAGTGATGTCCTGTTTTAGTGTCCAAGCTTCCAACCCGTAAAAAAACACCGAGAATAGATAACACCTTGACATCCTAATTTTGAGATGTAGGCTGATGTCTTTACCACAGAATACCTTTCTTATCTTATTGAATATATTTCTGGCTTATCCGATTCGTATCCGAATTTCTTCTGTATATTCATTGGTTTCCGCTTTTTATATTTCTTTACTTTTTCTACTGGTTGTTCTTTAATCTATAGACTCTCTTGGTGTTGATGTGGTTATGTTCTGGTCATGAATTTAGTTTTGTTTTTGCATTCAAATTGAGGCCACATTCCTCACTGCTCACTACTACCTGATCTACTAATTTCTGTAGGTCTCCTAATGTTATTAATAACTCTTCCGTTTACTTTTATTCCAATTGTTGTTTTCTGAATAATGTACTCCGAGTGCAAGTTAAATATAACGGTGAGAGCACGTACTCTTATCTTACACCTTCTCACCTATAAAGAACTGTTTTTTGCACAATGATAGTTGATAACAAACTTACTTTTCGAAACGCTATAGATGTTAACAAATGTATTATTGTAGCCATTTCTTAGTCAAATCGACATTCACTTATTAGAATATTTATTAAGGTTTTAAACAAATAAAGCTCCTTATACCCTTCAGGGACTGCCCTTGTGTCGTTGATAACCTTATATATATATATATATATATATATATATATATATATATATATATATATATATATATATATATATATGAAGTAAATGCGGACTGCACATGCAAACTTCGTTCCATCATATCTTTTACTGTTGGCATTCCACTCCACTTATATATGCACTTATTTATTATTACGCGTTGCATGTTCACATATGTAATATTGATGTAGCACCTGGTGTGTGTAGCTTGAAGCTCTCTTTTCCTCCGCTGCTTGTAATCTCCCACTACCTATGCCTCGCTTGGCTTCAGACGAGAGTTTACGCTTCCATTATATGTTTGGAAGCATTTTTACCATGTTTCAATAAATTTATATGAACATCTGAGATAGACAAATTGTACTTCATTATATTGACTTTCAGCGGCATAATGTGGATATATCCACTGCTATTACATCTCACACGGAGTAATCCGTGAAAGCTGCATAAACATATATATATATATATATATATATATATATATATATATATATATATATACCTCCATACTTCATTATATTGACTTTCAGCGGCATAATGTGGATATATCCACTGCTATTACATTTCACACGGAGTAATCCGTGAAAGCTGCATAAACATATATATATATATATATATATATATATATATATATATATATATATATATATATATATATATATATATATATATATACCTCCATCGTATATTTCATACAAAGGATCCATTGAATAATAGAAAAGCAACCGTTACCTAATTGTAGGAAATTGCATTTAAACTCCCCCTATTTGTTGATACGATCACACGTGTACTTACAGATAAAGACCGACTCGTTTAAATGAACTGATAAATGTTAGGTGTATTCTTTTGGTTGCCGGTTTATTTGTCGATTGTAAGCTATCCTTTTCCGATTTCGTTATCTAAAAAAAGATAGCATACATGCTAACCAGATAAGGCAATAGTGAAATAAAACTTTTTAAGGTTTATGCTGCGCAAGTTTAATAAATATATTACAAATTGATAAGCTTTTCAAGCGTTAATTATAAAAATGTATGTTAATTTTATTTCCTGTTATTTCTAAAGAAACTGCATTGGTTTTACCTACGCACAGTTATTTTTAACAGAAATTATTGGGTTAAAACTTATAGAAAGTATGCGGAAGACAAAGATAAAGAAAGAAAGGAACAAATACACAGTATTTAGTTTCCAAAGTGGTTTAAGTATTGCAGACTTCTGACTAGACTAAAAACTAATCAAGAAAAATATTATATTTAATATACATTGCTGATTTTTTACTAAATTTACCACCTTCTTCATATTATTATTTCTTGTTTTTAATATAAAATACTTCATCATTTTCCTTCACATAAAACTTCATCATTTTCACCATGAGCCCATTATTAAAATAAATAGGGTTTTCATGAGTTATTATAGACGTTTTCCTTGGGGTATACTGTAGAAAATAGGGTCTACATGGCTATTTCTAGCCCCACATAACCGCATGTCTATAAAATATATCGACTAGGAGATATGAGGAGTTTTGCCAAAATAGCGTTTTACGTACCGTCAAAGTTAGAATGAAAATGCGTTAAATAAAGGCATTATATGATCTGTATGAATTCCAGGATTCTCAGTCATATTTCTTTTGACAGAAAACATGGAGATCTCGACTCTTACAAAATTTTAGCTTCGTGGTATTTTATTCGCTAGCAAAATTAAGAGAGTCCGACAAAGTAGTAACGCATTGACATATCCGATAACTCGGGTAAAAAACCTTACAAACATAAAAACTGACATAAAAAAACTGGTTCTTTTAGTTAATTAGTCATGACTCCACTATAAAAATTGTTTTAGTTTACCAATGTAAAATCAAGTACACGTTTCGCCATCTATCGTGTCTTTGACCGTTTTTTGCGAAACTGACTAGACCACACCATAATCCTTAATAATGAGGCTGTATCCGCTTCGTACTACAATGCTTTCCGATTAATCTATTCATCAGAATTACGTGGACTATATTCTATTATATGTTCTATTCTTACCTTAATCCGCAATCTATTTTTGTACCCTTATTTTTAATATTTGTTCGCTAAAACTCCTCTAGACTTCTAAATGGGGAGATATTCTCTAGGACAGATGCAAAAGATACTAGGCGTATCTCGGGAGATTTTTCTAACCTAGACAGATGTGTCTAATACAAAGTTCTTTACCCCCTGAATCGCTCCAAATTTATTTTGGGACACAAGGACATTTAAATTGTAAAAGTGCATTTGGATTTAGGATGTTTTCGGCCGATTGGATAGGGAAAGCGAATTTGCGAAGCGAAGGAAAATGTTTTTATATTAAGCAGCTAGAAAAAAAATGATAACTTTTAAATTTAAATTGCGGCAAATTGGTTTATCAGATGAGATAAGAAAAGAGCTTTGTTTTTCGATAAAGTTAAGAGTTTAATAAAACCCCTTTTTCATATTAAAAAACGCCATTTGAATAATAATTGTGGGTGGAAGATGCTACAAAATAAGGGTTGCAAAGGGTAAAGGTCATGTCATAACACAATTCGAAAAGTAAACAGTAAAAGAGCGTAGGTACGGCTAAAAGCGAAACCCCGAAGTCGAGATTTATTGATATTACCAAGACAGTGGCGTATCTGAAAGATAGACCTTAAACGAGTAAGATAAGTTCAATCAAGTTTTTTTAATAATTAATTATTCCAAGCCCAGATAAGGCTCCAACCCTTAAAGTGATTTTTGCATATTAAAATCAGTTAATTCCCTTGAATCATGAAATTTGGAACATTTGTAAGTACAAATACAAAACTAAAGAGGAAAAGAAAAACATTAACTGTTTTACCTATACTATAGTGATTTTAACTCCATAAAAATGGGTCCAGGTCTCGAATAACATAATCCCACTCTTTTCTAGATGATCTACAAACAAAATTGCTTTAGCGTCCAAAAAAAGTTTGATTTATAGACCGGTACAAAACTGACCATCGTACAAGTTTAGAGGAGCTGAAAAACACGGAGCCATACCCAAACCCAACACAAGTAAGACACTGGGGCAGCACACCACAGTATTTCAGGCAGAAATTCACACTATCGATGTCTGTCTTCGGGAGAATTTGAGGAGGGATTACAGAGGCAGGACCGTTCTCATCTTCTCTAACAGTCAAACAGGGCTGAAAGTTCAAGGCTGCTATCAGATAACATCAAAACAGGTCTGGTCGAGTCTTCAAAACCTTATCGTTCCGGCAAAACATAATAGAGTCACTCTTGCCTGGGTACCAAGGCACAAGGGCATCTCGGGTAATGAAAAAGTGGACCACCATACAAGACAAAAGTTTGCTACTCCATTTATTGAACCAGAATCAGAATTTCGAATTACAAAAGCTGCAATTCGTGGGTGAATGTTCTGGTGGACAGATCAACAACACCAGACTCACTGGAACTACACTGCGGATCACAGGCACAGAAAACCATCCGGCCAACTAAGCGGTGAAATTCTGCGTTTAAGCAGAAAACAAATCAGGCTGGTGACACGACTTATAACTGGTTACTGTAACTTAAAAAAACATCTACATACAATGGGCATCTTCAGTGAAGAACCCCTATGTAAGCTATATGATGAAGAGGACGAGACGGCCTCACACATCACCTTCGAGTGCGGAGCTTTGGCCTGCTGGAGGCACCTTTAGGGATGAATCTATCCGGAAGGCTTATACCCAGAGGATAAACTAGTGAGCAGGCTGTTTAACCTGATCAAGACAACTAACCTGTTCGCCTAGAACCGATATAGCAGGCACCACAATAAACTTAAGGCTGCGGTGTAAGAGGTTCTCAACCCTGGCCTGCTATGTTGTGCAATCAATCAGGAGCTCTTCAACTTCAGTCTACTATACCATTCAATTAATCAATCAGTAAATCAAGTTCCAAAAGAGAATGGCCATGATCATCTCTGTAGATGACACTCTTTATTCTGTTCTCCCTCACTGTCCACTATTTTAATTGTTTTTTTGTCTCGGACTTCTCCATAGTAGTAAGAAACTGCAACATACTTTCCAGTGTTTGTTCCGAAATTGTCATGAAGGTACTCACCTCGATAAAATGTTCTCATCCACAAGTTACAATATGCCGACAATTTTAGTTGCTTCCGTCAAACAAAACCAGACAAATTAAATAAATCAGGGACGCCATGTTCATTCAGTTGTCACTAAAGTTCCTTAAATAAGGAAAAATGTTACACGGTAGCAGCAACAGGAAAATATTATCTTACACAATTTAAGTATATCAAATTTCATTGGTCAGATTTTATTACCACCATGGGAACGAAATGTGTGTACGTGTAGGCAGTATCTGAAGTCGAAAATACATGGCACGCCGCGCCGTCTATGACTACATCAACATTGTTTCCTTACGTAACAACACGACTTTAACTCGTCTTACTCCGAAGATGCTCACCAGCAACAGAGTATACCGTGGGAAATAAGTGAACATCGAGTTCCTACTACGTCACTCCGCACAAAGAGCGAACGGCATTCTCAAAGTTGAAGAAATCTTTAGGATTTACGAGGACAGTTTATGAAGTTGACTTTTAAGGCGTGTTTACATATCTTAGTAGCGGTACACACAGAAGCAATTTAGGAACAATCGACACCCGTTCAACTTTTAATCACGACCGAGAACGATACTATTTGATATTTTTTAACTGCGTTCTTTTTATAAAGTATAGATTAGGTAATCGCATGATTTTGGTAAGGTCAGTAATATTAAATTTAAATTTTGGACTTTCTTTTAATAGCTTATACCGTGGGAAAATAGTAAATACAACGTTGAATTGCAAATTTTATCGTCCCCAATTTTTTAAGATTCTTTTGAAACATCCCTGGTAATTGTCTGTTATTATCGGAGACGCTATTAAAGCTGCACAGTAGGATCAATTAAATTTTATTGATTAGGCCGAGTGAGGAGGTGAATAATTAAACGTCTGATTGATTTCCCTGTAATTAAAAATTAGTTTGGTTTATTAGAACTTCATACTTGCAATTAGATATTTACTTAGGTAATTCTCGTTGGAGTATAATAAAGTATAAAGTCAATAAACAACGAAGTAAATTGGAACTTACCCGGTTTTATCCGATTAAAATTTAAAGCGTTTTAGATTGTTATCATTGGTTATTTTTTTAAAATTACAAAACGATGCTTCGATATGTTCAAAAATTAGAATTAGGTTTTATTTTTAAAAAATTTAAAAATTTTATATGAAAATGAACAGCCAAAATATGTTTTTGTATACAATTATTTTTTCAGAATTTCTTGCAGAAGTTTTGACCTTCGCGCGATAATTTTTTGCCATTTCAACTCTTTTCTAGATAGATTTTATTATGCATGACACGTTTTACAAGTTTTTAGTGCTCGATTAGTTCGATCACCTATTAATTTTAACTTGGCCTTCATACACGAATTCCTAAGAAGACATGTTACCCCCTAAATTCCTAAATAAGTACTTCATTGTCCTAACCTACGCATTGCCAGATATAATAAAAATTACATATTCCAAACAAGCCTTTTAAAAAAACTCCCCTGATTATTCGCTGCATAATTTCAAATATCCCCTCGAACTAACCAACTAACTAAATGCACAAACACGCTTCAAAAATGCTTTGAAACCACCCCCAGAGGACCGTTAACTTTAATCCGCTTTGTGTGTATTTCTACCCCCACATTTACAACCCCCGCGTTTGACATTTGCGGGGGTGGTTATCTAAATGAAGTCGTAGGATATTTGAAATTAAATTCCAACTCCTACGTCTGTTGTTAATTCAGCGCATACGTTGGAAATTAAAATGTTTTCGTTTGTAGTTTCCCTTTTAATTCGATTATTGTGGAAAATTTTCTCCAAGTCACGAATTTTTAGGAAAATTTTATTTGTGGTCGAGAAATTAATAATGCGTAATTAGTTATGAGATAATTATGGTAGTTAGTGGTACGCGAAAATGGGAAATAATAAATGGCGGTTTTATTAAATATTCTCGATATTTATAAAAAAATGCAATACTTAAGAAATAAAAATTATAAAGATTATTTTAACATAATATTAGATCACCAAGCGAATGTAACAAATTAATCAATTTTTACGTGCTTAAAAAGCATGGGTGTGATAAATACGACAAATCCTCCCATAGAATTTAACACATCGACGGGGTCCGTTGTGTGGTCGGTGAATAACGTGATAATATTTTTATTTATATTTGGAAAAGTATTGATAAATAATGTGAGTTATTTTGTTTTAGGGTACTCACGTCGATTATATGTTATCTTTTTCTAATTTCGTTTTAAATTAGTATAACAGGCTAATACTAAAGAATAAAGTAACCACGAAATACGAAATAAATACACAGAACAGGACAAATGTGTATAAATCCCCATAAGTCTATCTTCTAGTTTCCACAGTTTCTAATGCGCAACTGTCAGAAGCAACAGGGCTATTAGTGGATTCAAAATATGTGTGATCAATAAAGAAAACGGGCTTTATGTCATTTTAAATTGTTTTGGCGTTATGGAGTTTTAGGTTGATTAGGTATTATAAATAATGTCTAATAATATTCAATAAAATCAAATATCTTAAATCTCCTTTTGTTTATATTAATTATAAACTTCGCATTTTGGGTAGTTTTTAATATTTAAAAATACTCAGGGAAGACGCAACAAACGACAAAACTGAAAGCAAAATTGAATAAAAATATTTTATGTCTGTCAAAAATCAAAAAAGCCGCTCCTCCACCGACCAAACACACTTGTTTAAATATAAAGGGTGTTTTTTATAGAGGTATAGAACTTTTAAATGGAATAAAACAAAGATGAATTTTTTAAATTGACATGAAATTTACTTTATTCGGAAGATAACCTTCTGGCATTATAATTTAAATATGACTTCTAGCATATGACCGCCACGGCTGGCTCGGACGTAGTCTAGTCTGGAGGTCCAATTTTTGATGACTTTTTCCAACATTTGTGGCCGTATATCGGCAATAACGCGGCGAATGTTGTCCTCCAAGTGATCAATCGTTTCGGGCTTATCGGCGTAGACTAGCGACTTCATATATCCCCACAGAAAATGGTCTAGCGGCGTTAAGTCGCACGATCTTGGAGGCCAATTCACGGGTCCGAAACGTGAAACTATGCGGTTACCAAACGTTTCCTTCAATAAATCAATTGTGGCACGAACTGTGTGACATGTTGCGCCGTCTTGTTGAAACCACAGTTCTTGCACATCATGGTTGTTCAATTGATGAACGAAAAAGTCAGTAATTATGGCTTTATAGCGGTCACCATTGACTGTAACGTTCTGACCAGCCTCGTTTTTAAAGAAGTACCAACCAATGATTCCACCAGCCCATAAAGCACACCAAACAGTCAGTTTTTCTGGATGTAACGGTGTCTCAACATACACTTGAGGATTATCATCACTCCAAATACGGCAGTTTTGTTTATTGACGTATCCATTCAAACAAAAGTGAGCTTCATTGCTAAACAAAATTCGCTTATGAAAATCGGGATCAACGGCAATCTTGTTTTGAGCCCATTCACCGAATCTACGCCTTGCTAGGTGATCGTGTGGCTTCAATTCTTGCACGAATTGGATTTTGTAAGCACGCAAACCAAGATCTTTCCGCAAAATCTTCCATAAAGTGAAGGGACACATATCCAATTCCTGTGCACGATGGCGGATAGACTGATTCGGGTCTTCCTCTACGTTACGCTGTACAGCAGCAATGACTTCTTCTGTACGCACTGTACGACGTCGCTGTGGATGCGTATTATCTTTTAGAGTAAACGTGGTGCAAAAACGTTCCATAGTTAATCGAATTAATTGCTCTGATGGACGATTATGTTGACCGTAAAATGGACGTAGTGCGCGATACGTATTTCGAACAGAATCATGATTTTCAAAATAAATTTGCACAATTTGGAAGCGTTGTTCAGGCGTCAGTCTATTCATGTTGAAATGTCAAACCAAACTAAACATAAATCACTTGACAGCTGACAAAATGGCCGCCAGTTAAAAAAGTTTTGCCAACTTAAAGTTCTATAGCTCTATAAAAAACACTCTTTATTAGTATGATCGAAGGATAAATGTCTCTTTTTTAGTGTATTCAACGTTCACTCTCCGACTGACTTAGGGCCTTGATTCGGGTAGAGTAATTGACGCACTCTAAACTCCCCCACTCCTACACCTTAATTAGGACTATGAATATCATGTAGTCCAATGTCATGAATGCCAATAAGACACTCGAAATTTTTTCCTAATAAGTGCATTAACTGAGTAAGGCAGATCCGGATCGCCTGAATTATGATACTTACCGCTCTAAATGCGATTACACCACCCTTAATTGAGGGCCTCACTCAGTTAGCGTATATATAGACCTTTAGCTGTTTAAAACATTGCTTTATAAGCTAAGACAATTTATTGGTAAATGAAAGGGCATATTTTTCTAAAAATCGAAATTTCGGTTTTAGTAAAATTTAAATACTTGCCGGAAATGGTTACAATTCATATTTTTTATTAAAGGTTTCTCTTAAAAAGTATGTCAAGTGGCGGCAATTAGAATGTTGATTTAGGTATATAATATTGAATATATTTTAATTCACGACTTCACAGTTTATGACCATTGAATCATTCAGCTACTCCCGGTACGTTCGGTGGAGCTCGCTAAACTATGCACACCAGACCAACGAACGCAACCGTACACACCAGGCCTTCGAACGCTAAAAAAATCCCTCTATTAACTTGGTGTGGACCAACGAGAGTGTGGTAGTGCTCATCGATCCCCCATCGTTGGCGTCCGTTGGCTTGATAAGTACACAAAATTTGAGGCAGTTACGTTCTGATGTACTGATTAAAAATGCTTTCTGAGCTCAAAATTTAATTTTTAGATGTCCGTAGCCTCTAGAAACCCTTTCTCGTAAATCACAGATCGTAACTTCCTCATTTTTCGTGAAGTGAAATTACAATAAACAAAAACTTCAAGTACCTTCCTGTACGTGGAAAGTTGGAATTTCGCTTACTCCATAGAGTGGGATACCATTAAATAAGTTTTTAAAAATGAAACTGAATACTTTATATAACATTTTTTATTTAGTCGCGTCAATATAATCCTCCAAAGTTGTGTATCCCCCTTTAATTTTCCAACGGAAAATTTTTAAAATCCGAAAAAAATTTACATAAGCACAGTAAATACTTTTACCAAAATATGGTACCGTTAAGTTGCTTTCAATTGATCCAAAAATAGATTTAAAATAAAATAAAAAAAATTAGAATGCCTCCTAATATGTGAAAAGAATGGATTTTTTTTCGTTTACTCCATCAAGTGCGGCATTAGATGTCTTCAGAAGTTCAGTGAAATATGTCATATGGAATTATTAATTTAGTCGCTTCATTCACAGAGTGGTTTTTTAAAATATACCCCCTCCCTATAATTTTCCAGTGGTGAATATATTCAGGAAAATCATCACGGTTAAGTCATGTCCACCAATTTTCGAGAAATAAAAAATATATGTTTAAAATTTGGAATGGAGTACCTTTGAATAATTTTCTAAAAAACAAATAAAAATGGTGTTTGAATCTTAAAAAATAAAAAATCAGAAACAATTCAGACGTATTTAATTGCTACTAAATTATAGAGTAGTTTTAGAATTTTTATTTAAGAAAAACAACCATTCTTAAGTTTGCACCATCCGCTTCTTCTAAATCATTTTCCCTTGAACTGAAATTTTCAATTACTCGCTGGAAGATCACACGTGATTCTTTACTTTACTTTAGAACATTTAAGTTAGGTGGTAATGGGTTGAAAACCTTACTTTTTACGTAACCTCAGAGAAGCAAGTGTTAAATCTGGACTCTACGGAGGCCAGTTGATGTCCCCTCGTCAACTAATCGCGTTTTCAGAGAATGAAGAGCTGCCAAAGAATAATTAGTGACATGGGAAGTTGCTCCATCTTGTTGGAAAAATGTATTTTGGTTGTACTCAATCGGGTTTTGCATTTTTGGTGTCAAAAATGTCCGGATCATAAGGCAATAACGGTCGGAATTAACAGCCCAAACGACAACCTTAGGCGAGTATAGAGGTTTCGGTTGAAGTTCCAGAAGATTGTCAGGATCCCAATATCTGCAGTTTATTCACATGGCCTTTGATGTGGAACCAACTATATGTTATTGAAGCTCCTTAAACGGTTTTTCATTGTCCTGCAGAATTCAAGTCGTTTAGCTGGATAATCGGACTTCATTTCCTACACAATAATAATTTTGTAGGGGTGGAAATGTAAATCTTTGCGAATAATGTGATGGATCGTGGATCTGTGCAAATTTAAAGAAGCTGCGCGGAGCCGTAGACTGTTGTGGATCGTCTATAACAGACTGGCGAACGCGGTCCTCATTCCTGCTGGTTCTTGATGATTTATCCGGCATTGTGTTTCCAGTCTCTTCAAACTTGCGCACCCAGTGCTTGATCAAATTCACCCTTGACACATTTCTCATGGTCGTTACGTTGAAATATGTCCTGTACAGACGTCGAACAATAGTGTATGAATCGTTGTTTTTATAAAATGCGCGCGGTAGTCGCGTGAAACCTATCGCTACTAAACTTGAAAAGCCAGTCAAGCGTTTGACACCACTCCCATTCCCCCACTATCGGTTTTTGGCGCATACTAGTCGAAACGAAAACATTCTGAGATACTCTTTATAATATTTTTTTTTAAAATTGCCTTATTTATTTAATATAAGCTTTTAAAGCTGGTAACAATTATCGCCCTATTTTAAGGGTTTGATTTGCGGTGAATGCGGCGGACAAGACAGTGGCTAAATCAAATATAATTTTTTCCGTTTGTAAAGTATGTAAATCCTGATATGGAAGCACGGGTGACATAAAGCTAGGCAAATAATTTTGTAATTAAACGTTGCAGATACATGTTTTTAATTAGCTCAAAGACAGATGTGCAACGAAATTGCAAAAAAAAATAATAATAACAACGCCAATAACTGCTGCGGAATCCCAACACACTGTGTGTCCGATACGCACTTAACTAGATTTTCACGTTTAAATATTTTATTTTATGTGATTCTGATTTCGATTACCGTACCGTAATAATTTACATGTTTAATTTCCTAGAAGCTGTAAGCTTGTAGGAAGCGCAGTATACCAGTTATTTTTGCTCTATGTGTAAAATTATAATTATCATTATTTTATTACCAGGAATAGTAGTAACTTGGTTCGGTTTACATATTCGAGTATTCGTGGGAGAGTCTCTCTATCCGGTAAATTTACTACCCGATGTTGTACTCCGAGCGGAAACTATAATTAGTGTTAATTACTTATATGTATTTAACTTATTAGCATCCTTGTTACATTAAAATTATTATTATTATAACTGTAAAGCGAAAAATAATAAACACCGAAAAACTTTATTATATTTTTTTGATACGTCACTGATCACAAAGGGTGCGCCGCTTTTGTGTAAACACTTTTGCTTTCTCCTGTTATTTTGTTTTTTCATGGATTGAGAGAGGTGAGAGAGGCAAGAGGTAAATCGAATTCCATATAAAAAACATACATGTAAAAACGAAACCAAATCATGTAACTGTGTGGCCCAAAAAAAATAGTGAGATCTCATGTGGAACCAAATCTACCCCATACTTATTATTACAAATTTCCCCAAGTTTCTACATTTCAAGTTTCTAGAGCTGCGGGAAGTACCTTTAATTTTTCATAATCGATAAACTAGTGTCAAAATGGCGAAAGTTTGCAATTAATCAACTTAGGAACTGCAAAAAATAGAAACATTAAATTTGAAGATTAAGTTCAGTTAGGCCAATTCTCTTAATAATAAATAATAATAATAATCATCGTCTTCTGGATATGGATGATCTTAAATTGATGGCTCTTACCAGAAATTAGCTGAAAGAAATGTTCAAAATTGTGGAAGAGTTCTCCGGATGTATAGGTATAGGTTCGGCATCGATGAATTCAGCATTTTATACACAATTAAAGAAAATATACAACCGGCAGCATTTGAGATGCAAAACAGTCAAACCAATGCGGCAGTAGAGGCAGAACAAACCTATAAATCCTTGGGCATAGAGCAGGTACAAAAAATTGACCAACGAACTATGAAGATCGAATTAACCAACGAGTTCATAAGACGGGTGAGACAGGAAATGCGACCCAACCTAAACAGTAAAAATCTATTTAAATTACTCAACACCTGTACGTACTCTGCACTCAGTTACTCTTTTGGAATTGTGAAAAGGAACATTACGGACATTGAAAGCCTGCAGAGGAAAGGCAGAATACTTAACAAAGACACACAAACATCATCCTCTTGGTACTGTTGAACGAACAATACTACCAAGATGCCACGGAAGAAGAGAATTGATGAATAATAGTAAGTAATTGGGTGAGAACTAACAAACTTACGTTCATATTTATGTACAGCGGACAATATGCGAGGCAGACGACTCGACATCGATGCGGTTGAGGGAACATGAACTGTCTTCTCATCACCAACCAGACCAAATGAAGTTTACCAGGAGAATAGCGACAAATTAGCGTCAAACTACCGATTGACGCCAGTGCAAATGATTCCTGAAACCGAAGGTTTATTAGGTATCCAAGATCATTCATCAAGAGTTGGTAGAGAAATTCAGACTGTTGCAGGAAGAGAAAGTGCCATACGTTGTATTTATAATAAAACGAGTTCCAGCTGTTCTAGGATCGAGCTGTGTTTACGGATCATAGAGTTGCTTATAACAAACTATATCTCATTAATAAATAACAACACTAATAGAAGAATAGAAGTCATCATCCCTAACAACAATTTAAGAAACAAGCATAATATGCAAGGAGTGGGGAATGAGTAACGTCTAGCCGATCCTCATAATTCTATTAACAGCCCATGTAGTACCAAGAGGTCTTCTGCTTAATATCAAAGGATTGAGCCTTAGCGAACACCTGTATAAAGTAATGCAAAATGCATTGATACTTGCGACCGCTGGTACTGTCCGGAAATTTATGGGAAAAGCTATTTTTTAAAATCCGCAATATTTGGGGTGCACGCAGTAATACCATCGGTTACCCTAGTAGGTTGCCACTGCAACTCTATGAAGATGTTCAAAAGTACGCTAAGTTGGTCCTAATGAACGTTGTTACTTACATAGTGGCTATTCGATATTACTGGGGCACTATCGTGTCTTAGGATTAACACAGGACGTACTTAGAAAGCTACGAGTTTTTGTTACATAAGATAAAGAAACATACACTAGTACTATGTATAGTTTGTTAAAACGGTGTTGTGTTAAATTTGGACAATCGCTTATAACAAAAAAAATAAACTATATTTTTAAATAATCGTCTAATTAACTCAATGTCCTCAATCAGCCACCTAGAATTTCAAGAACCTTAAACTTGAAAATTTTCTGAGAACCAGTTAGAACCATGTAATCATCTTTTTTCGCACCGTGGGAAAAGAACCCAGCTCGGGATCTCTCTAAAATAAATTAGACTAGAACCTACGGTTCATGTTCGACTAAATCACGCGTTAAAGAATATAATTTCAGGCGATTAATTATAAAATTATCTGAGTTAAAGATTACGTTAATTCATTTTAAGGTACGGTTTCGTTTTTTAAAGATTAGAAATTGGGCAATAAATTCAGGTCAGTTATATGATAAAACCTTTAAAATGTTAAAATCTAAATTAATAATATTGATGTGTTCTTGTGTAATTTTAATTTTTGTTTATATATTCGAGGGGATATAGGTATATAAACATATGAAAATGTGTAAAAGGTCTAATAAAATAATTACTTGTTGTTTAGAACCAAGAATTTTCTTTTAAATCTTAAAAAAGAATTCTATATTTTTATAATACATACATATCCATTTTGAACTAAAAACTCAAGGAAGGGTAACGAAACGTAAAAAATTGCAGTCAGCTGAGCACAAAGCCGGTAGGCAATTGTTTATTTTCTATGAATGGAGCGCAGCCATTGTGACGCGGAACAAGAAAAGTAATTTTGTATTTCTTTATATAAAACGTATAATTTTCTATATTTTTTTCGTCAATCCGTACCCTTGGGTATGGGAAACTGAAAATTTTGATATATGTACTGACGTAAATTTGTCTTTATATTAAAAAAAATATTCTTTTGCGAATGTAGATTTCAGCCTCCAATAAAAACTACAATGGTTTCTTTATCGTATCGTCTACTGAATATGTATTACCTGAGCAACTATGGGAAAACGAAGTTAAAATCATTACAGTAACATGGCATTATAGACATAAAGTAATCCAGTTACGTTTTTATGATTTAATAGCTATAAATAATTTTTCCGCGTCAACTGGGAAAGCTTTTCCACCGAAATGGAAAGGAATTTATACGGAGGACAAAAGAAAGTTTGGAACGTAATAAGAAATAGGAAAAAAGAAGTCAACGAATAAGTGGTAATCAACTCTATAACAGCATAAACTGGAAAGAATACAATCAGAGCCTTTAAAATAACCGGGAGTATAATAATGAGGACATCCAAATCGATTTAGATAAGGTAAAACTGATGATGGAAGACGAGAACATAAAAATAGAAGACGTACACGAAATACTGACCAAACTGAAAAATAGAAAAGCTCCGGGAACCGACGATATTTCCAATGAAATGCTTAAATAGGGGGGGTCTTGAACTAGAAAAAGCACTAACAATACTATTCGACAAAATTCTATCAACCTGCAGTATTCCAGAACAGTGGAGGAACAGCCTGACTATACCCATCTTCAAAAAGAGAAATAAGAATGACCCCAAAAATTATAGAACAATAACACTACTAAACAGTACAAGCAAATTATTAACAAAAATCATGACTTCAAAACTAACGAGTAAAATTGCAATAAGTGAAGAATAACATGGGTTTAGACAGAACAGATCGACAGTTCATGCGATTTTCATTATCCAGACTATTGAAAAATCGATAGAATACAATAAACCTCTTTTCATCTGCCTAGTGAATCTTAGAAAAGCGTTTGATAGAGTTCGACTTAAAGACGTCTTGCAAATACTTCAGGAAAATGGCGTTAACCACAACTATATTACGGTAATTAAAGAGCTAAATAAAAACAATAAGACACGCATAAAGACACAACAAGGAGTAACAGAGGAAATACCTATCATGACGGGAATACGACAAGGTGGCAGTATGAGTCCATTTCTCTTTAATTTAATTATGGACAAGATAATTCAAAATGTAAAAGAAGTCAATGGAGGATACAAAATGGGACGAAAATCTTTAAAAATCTCATGTTTTGCCGACGACGCCTTACTGTTAGCAATGAAGACGATCTGCAACGACTACTATACCGATTCTAGACCACATCAAAAAATTTAAATATGGAAATATCTACAGAAAAGACCGAAACGATGGTAATTTCAAAAGATCCTGTCAGATGCAAATTGGTGGTGAAGAACCATCCTATCAGACAAAGCATGCCTTGCAGATACTTGGGAGTTGATATACCAAGCAATAAAAATCTATACCAGGAAGTCAGATCACAGGCTAACAAGGCCTCAAGGATATCAGGATGCCCGAGGGACATAATCTGGAAAAATAAGTATATGTCCACAGAGAGCAAAGTACGCATCTACAGAATTGTGATAAGACCAGTACTAATTTATGCATCGGAAACTCGAGCCGAAACATCTAAAAAAAAGTATGCTACGAACGGCTGAAATGAAAACGTTAAAACAATCAAAGGAGTAACCCTAAGAGATCAAATAAGAAGTTCCGAAATAAGGGAAGAGCTCAAGGTGCCTGATGTGGTACGGTTCATAAGGTCTAGGCGCAGATATTGGAGGGACCATGTGGACAAAATGGGTGACGATCGATGGGCAAAATGGGCTAAGAACGAGATACCAAACACTAGAAGACCCACTGGTCGACCTCCAAATCGATGGCACGAATGTTGGACATCAACATCACAGGAGGCTTAATATAGCAGAAAAACAAGACTTTGTCTTAAATAAAAGAGGAAGGAGAAGAAGAAGAAATAATTTTTATTATTTATAGATTTTTTATGATATATAATGACGAAAAATATTAAATAATTTGAAAAAAAATTCAGAATGCTCCGATAATCATATCCTAAATCAGTTAAATGTGTTTATGTAAAATATTACTCACTTCCTTCTCATTTAATAACTTTTCACTTCCGTTGCACATTTAAAGTTAGAAATTAATTTTAGGAACTAAATAAATATGGTAATAATAAAAACCACAAATTTTGCAGCAAACAGCCATGAAACTAAATTTTCACTATTATTTTAATTATCACCATAACGTTCTGAAAAATATATAGTTCGGTTTATGCGTCCTATGTTTCCTTCTCTTTTCAAGTCTATTTACTTGAAAAGAGAAAAAAAACATAGGACCATAAAGCGAACTATATATAGTTTGGCCAACTACCTTGGCTAAAGATAAATCAGAATTATCAAGTCGGCTGATTTAGGCCACGTGTACAAAAAGCCAATACAGGGGAATCGACGAATACTTCCACACGCTCGTCAATCTTCAGGGATGATGCGTATTTAGGGGAAGCTGTGCTTCCCTAGCTTCCAATATAAACACGTCATTGCCAAAATAAGTCTTAGTTCATTTATTCTAAATAGATCTTTTTTTTTTATATAATTCATATCGTGAATGTTCGAAACGTCAATCATCTCGGCAACAAACATATCTGCATTATGCGTTATATTTTCTTTACTAAATTAGCCCACAAACATTCCACTGGCCTATTATCATTTGGTAACCGTCCATTCCCCAAGTCACCAGCGAATGACAACCAACGTTCGTTGGCATTTGCTAAACCGTACACACCCGTCCACGAACGCCAACGGAACAGCTTCGTTGGCTTCGCGTGTACGCTTTACGATAAGCTGATTTCGACGTTGCTCTATTAATTTAGTTTGTCTATACAGGGTCCAGGAAAATGTAGGAAATCTCCCGGATATGAAAAAAGCACGTAAAAGGAGTACTACAAGTTCATATAAACTTGTTTCGTATAGGCCTCCTCTTCCGAGATATGGGCTCCCAAAGAACTGCAACTGAATCAAGTTTTTTATACATAATTATTGAACCACCAGGTATATTTCATTTTTTCTAATATGATGTATTCCAGGTAAGATCCTTCAAATTACTATCCAAGAAAGTGTTGTGATTTACTCACAGCTGCAGGGACGGACTAGCTGTGACACTCATGATCCCATTTTTTTTACGCCCTGTATGATAAGAACTTTGGACAATGTTTTTTACGTACCTTTAATTAGTGACTAAATATTAAGTACTCTTCATTCATCGTTAAAAAAAAATTGAAATATACTTGGTGGCTCAATAATTATTTGTAAAAAACTTGATTCCATTGCAGCTCTTTGGGAGGCCATATCTCCGAAGAGGAGGCCTATACAAAAAAAGTTTATATGAACTTGTAGTATTTCTTTCACGTGTTTTTTTCATATCCGGGAGATTTCTCATATTGCCCGGACACCCTGTATTTGCAAATTCAGGTAAATGAAAGAAAACAAACGCTCGCATAATTATTAGAACGATATACATAACCTACTATTTTTCTGAAGGGACAGTTTTCCATTTTAAAGATTTGAAAAAATGGTGTACCCGAAAATAATGTCAACCTTAAATTTCAACAAGATGTAATTTTATATTGTATTATAGAGATTACCACTACCGGCGTTATACGCCCATAAGGATCTAAGGTATATGCACTTATACACGTGCGTTTGAAGCGGAAACAGGATATAAGGTGTAAGACTTCGTTTTTACCCCGGACCCACTGGCTTGTAAAAGTCCTTGTCGCTGTACTTAATAAGGTTTTGTTCTGTGAAAATGAGATTTCATTCATTAAAAGGCCGACATTTTGGGATATAGAATGACATAGTACTAAACCGGTGAGATGAATGAACTATTGACTTACTTTATTGAGAATGTCGAGTCAGATACCTTATCGTCTCGCTCAACACACTTCAAGATATCAAGAAGCGCTCACTTTACTAATAGTTTTACTTAAATGGATCGCGATTTTCAAGTGTTTAGGTGACCAACCCTCCTTTTAAGTTAAAAAGACATAGATATCCTATTAAAAGTGAAATAAACAACTTCTTCCTCTTCATCATCCATGCTCGTATCTTGGAATCAGCGGATCTGAACAATTGATTCATAGTATAACGATACCAATCTCTGAAGTTTTTTAACAACGAGTGACGTCTAGCCTGAATTATTACTTGGAGTATCCAGTACTTTCATCCTTTCATAAAGTAAACGACAAGCAATTGTAATAAGTTTGGTAAATAAGTACGAAATTTTATTTCATGATCAGTAGTTTAAACGCTGTCAACATGTGTTTCGTTACTTTAGATCGCGAATAATAGATAGATAGATAGATAGATAGATAGATAGATAGATAAATTCATTTCAGTACATTTTGTATAGAAAAGTACAACTGTAATATGTTGCAAAAACAACAAATATAAAATAAAATAAGGTTAGAACTATCTATGAATTACATTAAAAAGACATCTAACAATATGCTCCAGAAGAAGTCTCCATGTACTCATCCACCGAATAGAATTCATGCTCTAACAAAAACCCTTTTAATTTAATTTTAAATCTCATAAAGTTTGAATCTTTAAACGTGTCAGGCATCGTGTTGTACAATGACGCATTCAGTGCATTTTTCTTGGATCTTTCCAATCTATACCTCGAAGGCATAATGAAATTAGCTGATCTAGTGCTATAAAAGTGAAAATGGGAATTTTGGTGGAATTTCCACGGTTTTTATGAATCTCCAGTAGTTCGTAGAAGAGCAATAAACTAGGCAACGTTAGTATCCGCAATTTTATAAAGTGTGGCCTACAGTGATCCCTATAACCGATACCAGAGAAAAGTCAAATAGCCTTCTTCTGCGTTCTAAAAATCTGATTCGCACCAGCACAGCAACCTCAAAGATGAACACCGTATGAAATATGAGAATGCAACAATGAATAATAAACAGAGAAAAGGATGTAACAATGAAGAAACCCACGAAGTCGCCTGAGAACAAAAATAGAGGATGCTAACTTATTCCTCAATAATGAGATATGGGAATTCCAGTTCAAACTATCGTCCAAACTGACATTCAACAATATCACCGAAGAACCATCAACCACTCCACGTCCATTCAAGAAAAACAAATTTTGTCTTTTTTCTTCATTCAGTTTAAGAAAATTATTTGCAAACCAACCTCTCGCACGCTCTCCCATAATAGACATTTCTTTCATTAAACATTCTGGGTCTCTACTTTTATAAATTAGCGCCGTGTTGTCAGCGTAACAGATACACATACCCGGTGACAAATGCCTAAAAAGATCATTGATATGTATATATAATGAAAAGAAGAGGTCCTAATACCGAGCTCCACGGAACTCCACACTGTACCGCCATAAGCTCAGAAAGCTCTCCACCATATGCGACTGCCTGCCTTCTATTTGACAGGAAAGACGAAAACAAATCGAGGGGACCGCCTCTTATACCGTATCTATGAAGGTTTCTAATGAAAAGATCATGAGAAACACAGTCAAAGGCACGACTGAGGTCACACAGTCACAGCCCCATGCTTTCCCCACTTTCTAACCCCTCAGCAACTACTTGAATAGTCGAAAAATTCCGGCGAAAACCAAACTGTGAAGGGTGCAACAAATTGTGATGTTCAAAATAACGACTCAAGCTGTTTTTCAGTATTATCTCAAATACTTTTCCCAATAACAGAATCAAAGATATAGGTCTATAATTTTCTATGGAATCGACATTTCCTTTTTAAAACAAAGGAACAGTCCTTACTTTCTTTAGACAATCCGGAAACTTACCCTGAGCTAGGCTACAATTAAATATATGCTTCAAGGTTTGAGCAAATAGACACTTATCTCCTTCAGAATAGCGTATGGAATGATATGTTTTAACAATGTTTTTGTAGTAGAACCAGCAAATTTTAAAACATTCCTAAGCTTTTAAGTACACCCCTCCGATAGCACATGACATTATTCATATACACCACGTGTTCATATACCCATACCAAAATTATTCACGCTGTATCAATCTGTCAAGTGTTGTATCAAGTTTTGAAGCGACTCCATTATTATTCGTATATCTTTAGGGACCCTTCGAAAATTGCATCAGAGGGATCGATAATATAAGTACAAAACATACCGTAACAGAAAATAATGTTTTTATATGGGGAATTATCATTAACGAAGAAACTTCTTGAAACTCAATAACGAAAAAATTAAAGATTATAAGTGAAATTTTATCATATGTGTTACACTAATACTGTGACACCTACTATGCCTTTAACCAAAATTCGGTAACAGATTCAGATTAATATTTTTCAGTGAAAAAACAGACATATTTTCTTATACTTATACCCGTATATAAGTAATATAAAATTTGAAAATAAGTAAAATAAAGAGCATGATAAAAAACTGCGATGTTGCACTTTTTTTTCCTAATCGACTGTCTAAATATAACCAATTTTTTACTAAATTTTTTTAAATAATTATAAAACAAAATTAAAAATAATTTTTGCACACATACATAAATGGTAAAAACAGAATCTTCTCATCTCATACACCAGGTGTTTTAAAAATCCGGTGCAAGAACGAGGGGTGCCGAGCAACAGCTGGCCTCCCTTTGTTCACTGCTAGGGTGGAAGCACTATACGCTTATAGTCGAAACCGTCTATCAGGTATAATAAAGGTGAATATATAGATGAGTGAAAATGTTTTCGGGGAGATCCGGTAGGCAAGTTTCGATTATCCCTGTACTTTTTCTGTACGGTTTATTGAGAGGAAGTTTTGGATCTCACGACCTTTTCACCTTGTAGTTTTTTTGTGGTATAATTTATTATGTTTTTTTGAAGTTTTTTTTTGGAGGGAGCTTTTATTGCAAGTATTCGTATACATATAGAATTTCCATTTGAAAATTTTTTCCGATAAAAGAAATAATTTAAAAAATCAGTTACAAATTGAATAAACCATTAAGGTAACATAGGGAAAATAGAAGAGAAGAGAAAAAAACTACCACGGAACTTCATTGTAATGCGTGTCCGAAACGAACTTGGCCAATTTTTAACCGACTTCAGGTTAGTTTAATTTCACTGCTATATATGTCTTTAATACATGTATGTACACCGGTTACTTCGGAACGGTTCCATCGATTTCAGTATAAATTTTTACATTATATTCGGGCAGAAAATTGTTACCATGGTTCTATATAACTTCCGTTGAAATTGGTTCAGTAAAATTTAAAATGCGCTTTATAACATGGCGGAGAAAAAAAGTTAATGTGGTTTTCCTTCGGGGTCGCAGATTTTAAATCTAAAATAGTACATTTTCCCGATTTATCCAAAATTGGTACTTTGAGTTTTTAGGGGTGTTACATTAATTTCTTAAAATTCGGTATAACTATTTAAATATTTGCTTTGTCCAGTTTCTGGACATTTCAGCCCATTAAACCCGCATACGTGGAAAACTGAAAATTTTTAAACTTCAGTTCCGTGTAATTTCCCAATTTCTTTCAAATTTGATATTTGGGGAACTCACAGGATGAAAAACTTTTTCAGTGCGCAATTTAGTGTAGTTCACAATAATGCTAAAATGAGCACATTTTTATGATCACTGCGAGATATACTACACCGACGCGGATACTGGCTGCAATTGCCCCCCCCCCCCCCCCCGCAGACCGATACAGATTCTTTTTCGGGGGGGTCATAACATTTTTTTAAAGAACTGGAATGTCGACGTATACAGTCATGGACAAAAGTATGGAAATATTTGTTTTCTGCTTAATATTTGGTTCTCAATAATTAATTATATATCAAAATTATAAAAATACACTACTAAATTGGCGAATGAAAACACAAAATAAAACAAAATTCTGCTATGATAAATAAAAAACACTTGGGAAAAAAACATGGAAAAAATATTATTTCCACCAAAAAAAAATTTATGTCTATTATGTCCAAGACATAAACAAAACAGGCAGATAAGTGAGCAATGTCTACAGCTCAAAATGCAAATAAGTTATAATATTCAATACCTTAACAAATATATAAAATTAATGGCACAAAAATATTGTTAAATACGAGGCGTGCTGAAAAAATAAAAAAAAATATTTCCATACTTTTGTCCATGACTGTATGTTGTATGCTTAAGGTATAAGAGTTCGGGTATTTTTTTTAGCTCATGTACTTATTGTCCTAATGGCCCCTTCTTAGATCCGTTCTTGCTCAACCCCCCCCCCCCCCCTCCCGAGTCAAGAAAAACCAACGTACTTTATTTTTTGTAGAATTAGTTTTATGGAGGACATCGAACAGAAATTGACCCCTCTTAGAGAAATCTTGTATCCACGCCTAATACTACACATCTCGATTAGTACTTAATTATCCAAATAATTTGATTTAAAATTGAACAATAAATTTAAACCGTTTGAAGTCGACTGCAAATTAATACTAAATACAAAAAATAATAAAATTTATAGAAATATTTCTCAGCTGTTTTTTTGAAGAAGTTTCAATTTTTTAAAAATTTTATTATCGATAAAATAAGCCGAAATTTAAGAAACTCTCTAGAAATCACCATAAAGTAAAAATTTATTTAACGTTTTCCCTTTTGTTACAGCATCTAGATCTTCTTCCCATTCTCATGGTACTAACAATCTACCCCCACTTCTTTTTCATAACGTTCACGGAGAGAACATAAGGATATCTCGCGACGGAACGGTAGCAAAAAGGGCGGAAAGTTTTTGTAAAGGAATAGCTTTCAGTAGTCGACCTGTTAAGGTCAACGAAAAGGTAAGAAAATTCGAGAAAAAAATATTGCTTGGTTAATTGTATATGAACTTCTTTGTGTTTCCAGTACATCCCTCTTATTTGCATTAACACTTAGTAATAATAGTAAAATATCATTCAGCATAATTTTTTTTCAGGTTTGCATCAAATTTCTCGAAATTTCGAACAACTGGAGCGGCGTCCTCAGATTTGGTTTCACTTCCAACGACCCTACAGGCCTAAGATATGGACTACCTAAGTATGCTTGCCCCGATTTGACAAATAAACCTGGATATTGGGCTAAGGCTCTGCCTGAACGATTTTGTAGTCAGAACACGATCTTATTTTACTATGTGACTTCGACAGGAGACGTACATTTTGGTAAGTTTAGTGATTCTAAAATATCCATTTATCTAAAAAACATCTACTATTTTGTTTTATATATGTTTATTTTGAAACATTCATTATTTGTAGGTATCAACGGGGAAGAAAAAGGTATATTTTTTGGAGGAGTAGAAACAAGGGGACCCGTATGGGCCCTTATAGATGTCTACGGAAATTCTACAGCAATAGAATTTGTAGATGTTAGGCACCAATTAAACAATTCACGGTAAGTTTTATTTATAAAGCCGTAATCTAATTTTGAAAAAAAAACTCCTAATACACATTTATTTTTAATATCGATATAAAATAATATAAAAATAAAACGTTTCTGATATCATTTCCTCTTCAGATTTAGATATATCTTTGACGATTTCTCTTATACAACAAAATACTAATGAAACATTCTTTTCCAGCTCAAACATTAATCCCACCCCCACTCCATGCGAACCTCCTGTCCCAATCTCCCATCCTCCACGTACTCCCGATCCTATCGACAGGATAACCTACCCCATGCAACAGCTTCACATCCAGCAAGTGTCAAGCCAGGCTCAAATTCAAAGCAACGTATCTCAAAGTCAGGATCTCAGCTTGCCGCTTCTGAGATATCAGCCTCATAATGTCAATTACCAAGCTATGCCGCTTCACCGTACTCGGGGAAGGAACGTCAGATTTTGTGGTAAGTACATATTGTGTCTCGAAGAAAAGGGAATTTATAAGTCGGAAATGGGTAGCATTTGCGTATTCTTCCAAATATGTTTTTGTTTTAACATTATTAAGCATTTTATAATTATTATTTAGGTGGTAATAGAAGTGTGGCAATGCGAACTGACACCGAATTCTGCCAAGGATATGTTTTTACGGGGAGACCGTTACAGATTACAGAAAGGCTTGTAGTTCAAATCCTCGCAACGGACGAGATGTTCAGAGGCTGCCTCGGATTAGGTAATTATATTACAATAAATTCTACATGTCCTAAAAACTTCATTACATAACTTTTTTTATAACAGGTCTTACCTCATGCGATCCCGCAAGTCTTACCACGGCTGACTTACCCGACGACTCCAACTTCCTTTTAGACCGACCGGAATACTGGGTTCTGTCACGGGATTTTGCCAGAAACCTCAATAAAGGCGACGAAGTCAGTTTTTGTATATCTCCGAACGGGGAAGTACAGATTTCCAGGAACGGAGGTGCGCCATTAGTCGTCATGCATGTAGATCAGACTCTAAGGTATGTTGACACTTTCCTATCAATTATATGTATCAGATACTTGTTTATAGATATTGTTGTTTTTATTGACAAGAATTATGAAAAAAACGATGAATTTATCTTATTTATATATATTTACTTTCTTTTTTTTTAGGTTATGGGCATTTTTTGACATATATGGTTCCACAACGAGGATACGTGTCCTCAGCGGTCACCCTACGAACTTAGTCACTAGTCCTTTACGAAACTCATCAAGCCAAAGTATTGTAGATAGACGACATTTAGCGACAAGCGAATCTATCAATAGTTTGAATCTCCAAAACGAAATGAGCAGACAGGGAAGCAACACCTCAAGGTAAATATTTTATTACAGTACTTTAGAAGATGCGACCTATTCAAAAAATAATTTGACATTATGGTCATAACCGAATGGATTGATTTGACATTTTTTTTTCAGGCAAAGCTTAGTGGTAAGAGATGGCGATATAGTACCTGTACAAGCTAGACAAGCTCAGCAACAACAAAACGGAAGGCTGTGTTTTCCACAAGCTGATATACAGGTATGTTTTTGGTATTTTCAGTACAATTTTGGGTGTATTCGAACCTTTTAAAGATTACTCATTTAACGATTTAAAGACGACGTTTTTAGGCTGTTTTTTCTCTAAAAATATAACACTTTTTATTGATTTCTCGATTTTACTTTTTCCAGGTTCAGCCTGCAGCCAACGGTGGCGCTGTTTTATCAGTTATTCTACCACCAGCCTCTCAAATCAATCACCATGGTTACAGCACCCACACCCCCTCTCCATTATCCCCAATTAATTCAGTAGTGGCACCGGTACCAACGACGTCCAGCGTTGTACCAAGTGGAACCATGCTGAGTGGGTGTAGCGCGCAGTATATTGAGGTATGTATATTTTTGAATACAGTATCACCAGTCTAAACATGTGATTTTCAATATTAATGACAATAAAAGTCAGTACAACATATAATACTTGACAAGCATGGTTATATTTGATCTTTCAACACGTTTTGTTTTTTGTTACAGCCAATCAGCATGTCCGATTCCAGCACATATTCAACTCCACTCAGCTGGGCGGAGCAAAATAATGCTGGAACCACTCACACCTTAACGGCGGGTGCGGAATGTACGATTTGCTACGAAAACTCCATAGACGCAGTACTGTATATGTGTGGACATATGTGCATGTGTTACGACTGCGCGCTGCAGCAGTGGCGTGGTAAAGGAGGTGGACATTGTCCGTTATGTAGGGCTGTTATTAGGGATGTTATAAGAACGTACAAGTCGTAAGAAAACTATTTTTTAGACCTATGTTGTTGATATTTTTTTACCAGCAATCTCGTTTTATTTTTACATCGGAATAGAGAAAAAATATATAAAAATATTTTCCGAAAGATTGATGATTTTATACAGGATTGGCGCAGACACACTCAAACGAAATTTCAACAATTAAGATATATGTACATAATTCTTCTAACTTTCTCTTTATAAAACCTGCAACTTTTTTTATACCTCTATAAAAAAAGGTTGTTCTTTTGTCCGTGTCAACCCTGTACATTAGATATATATTTTTATGGAAATTTATAGATGCATTTTAAATATAAGACTAAAGATGTATCAACTAGTTCTTCTTAAAAAAAGACATCCTTTATAGAATAATGTAAATTTTTCAATTGTTAAAACAGCCTAAGATTTTAAAAAACAATTAATAGAGAATAAAGTTACTATCACAGTGCTTCCAAAAACTGTAGAAATTTGTAGAAAGACTGAGAATAGTTATTCTTTTTTTCCCTAAAACTGTTATTAACATTAATTTTTTTATAGTTATGTCCAAAAATTTGTAGGACGCCTATGGTGCCCAACTTAAAATGTACATATTTTTTAAGTTCAACATTGTTCTGTGAGCATTATATAATTATACTACAGACATTATACCCAAAAATTTTGGGTACATAACTCAAACTCCAGACTTTTTGTCTTCCATTTAACCCTACGATAACTAACTGAGGTTCAACTTGCTTTTTGAACACTGATTAGTTCTTTTGTGACATATTTGTAAGTTTTAAGCATCTTAAGGAGGTCCAATCGCTGGTCATGTTATATAAAAAATATTAGATCATAATTAAATCAATTATTTTATAATAGTTTAAGTCGTAATCTATACTATATCGGAATTCCGATTAACTTTACCGTGTAAATTTTAATATTATTGCATACTTTGGTCCGATCTATCCTTTGCACAAATAGGTGCATGTCGGTACTCTGATGAGTCTAGTGAGAGACGAAACATGTACTACTGCCGATCACTGTAGCGGGGAGATAAGTTTTTGACTTTCTTCTTGATATGGTGGTATATGTTAGCCATCATCTCTATGGTGGTGGAATAGAATGAATTGTGTTTTGTCGTAATTTATTTAAACTGTGCAACCTCTAACATGAAAAGGATATGATGGAGCGAAGTTTGCATTTACTGTTCGCTTTTTACTTCATTTTCACACGGAGTTGCATATAGTTGTACGTTTTGTTGAATGTGATTCCAGCACTACAACGGCATAATGTGGAAATAACCGTTGCTATTATATTATATATATATATATATATATATATATATATATATATATATATATATATATATATATATGAACTTACACATCTTGAAAAATAGTGAAATTTTCTTATAATATATGTTTTTTTGCATAAACTATACTATGATGCTGATTGTTTACTTTTGAGACTTACAAATTTACCAATATCTTTGCAATGAGATTTTCGAATATTATGAGTAAACATTTTCTATTTTGTAAACTTAGTTATTATGAAAAAGTTAGGTTAGACTATCTCGGAGATAAACATAAACAGTAAAAACACAGCGTTACCAAATCACACACTAGTTAAATAAAGTTCAGTATTTAATTATTTAATTTTACAATATTTTCTATTTCAATGGCAAATGCCTTGGAAAGTATTTTCTTTTAAGTTCTATTATTTTTTATTAGTATTCGAATTTAATTTGTCGGATATTTTGTGCTATACTTCATTTAACTCATGTGCAGCAAATGGACCTCCTAAAACTATTTTTCTTCTAATATAAAGTATCTCAAAATTCTAAAATTTAATTTTTAGATTACTTTGTTCTAAACAATCAATTATATTATGTTTTACCCTTTGTTAATTGGAAGATAACAAATCTCCACACTAACCAGAAGTTTAACCAAAGAATGTAAGGCTATTACTTAGCAAGATTCTTAGCTAAGTATCATAGCTAGTCGCCCAATTTTTAGTCATATCTGCCTTATTATTTTGAGAGCAGTATAAATATTTAGATTAGGATTATTAATTTATTTTTCCCTTGTCACCCAAGTTCGTATTCTAGTTCTATTTAAGTAATTTTTGGTTACATTTTTATTTTTATTATTATATGTATAAAAGGTAGTGATAATTTCTGTATATAATAGTATTAATAAGAAAATACAGATACATATATATAGTAGATAGAATGAATAAGAATATAATTAATAACGTAAAAATTAATCGGTTTTTAAATATTATATTCTACAGGGTGGTCAAAAAGTCATAAGACACCTAAAATCGCAGTAATTTTTATTGTTTTATTTAAAATAATCTTATTATAAACAAAAGTCGTGTATTTTTTTCACAATCTTTTTCCCCTTGCTTTATATTAGTCTAACTTAGAACTGAACCTTCTCTAAGTTATTTTTTACCAAATCAAAGGGCCAGTTTATGAACGTAATTAATCTAGTTCCATATCTTAGAGGTAAAAAATAATCTATACTAAATGTATAAAACCGAAATTGGCAATCATTAAGCGGTGATTTAAATTAAATGCCTATTTGTAAGTTATTTGTTTAACTTTTAAGAGGTCTTTTCAACTCGATAAGCAAGAGGAAATAAACAGATGTATGCAGCCAATTATAATTTTGTAAAAGGCTGCAACAATCAGTTTAAAAATGAGGTATATTCCTTCTCCAATTAATGGGGAGATAAGTCAACAACAATACGAGCACACATGCTGATTTGTGACATCATCACTCGGAGTCATGAAAACGACACATTTTTATATATTTTTTTGCAATCCATATTATAATAAATTCAGTATCTTAGGGATATAAATCATGTGCCCTTAATATTGTTTACCTCTAAGAAGCAGAATTATATTATCGAATACGACTCGAATAAATCCTAGATCTATGTTAAAGTTTTATTATTTTTAATAAAAAATGTAGGAAAGATCTTGCTCCTAATGTTACTGTTAAAATATAAGCATTTTCTGATTTGTTTATATATTTTTTTGTACATAAAATAGTTTTTCTAGTCACTAAGAATATGTACTGAGTTAGAGAAAAAAAATGTTATCATTATTATTATTGTATAAACAATGAAACCATTAAAGTAATATAAAATGTTATCCTTAAAAAATACAATTTTTATTTTAATTTGGCTAAATTTCTTCCTCTCCTTACTTCATTAAAATTATTTCACAAATTTCTGTTATTCAATTAATGAAAAAATACATAGTCGACGAATTGAGAACCTCCTTCTTTTAGAAGTCGGTTAAAAAGAAGGTAAGGGACGCGCATAAAAATATTAAAAACTGAAAAATTTGTTGGTTATCGAACTTTTTGCGTATTACTTTTGATAGGTGTGTGATATTTTGATTGCTTTTCAGTTCCCCTAAGGACCAACAAAATTAGTCATAGAAATAATAATAGAAGCAAAGGGTGGATCACTCTTGAGAAGTTTTAGTTAAGAATGCAGCAAGGGAACTCGTCTCTCTTTAGAGGCCGACAAAAATATAAACTTGCTCAAAATTAAAAATTTGCCACAGAAGGAATATTCATATCAGAAAGAAAGATTTTAACACCAACATCAAATAAATAAAAATAAGGCCATTTAGAAAATATTTAAAATAACGTGCAACATTCATAGCATAGTATAAAACAGAAGTTCCCGCCGTGTCTGTATGTCCTTCGGCCCGTCTCTGCACGATTTTTTTAGTAACTACTGAACAGTAAACACAAAAAAACCCAAAAAAAATATCAGCGAGCAATAAAAAATTTCAAGATATAGAACAGTGATATGGAGTAATTGGTTTAAGCTAATAATTCCCGAAGATATAATTATTCTTCGAGATTTTCCGCCAAATATCTCCAGATAAACCGTGGATTCCCTATAAGAATTCGTTGTTCTATTGAAGGGTTTCCGGGAATTAGTTTCTGACGGTGGGAATTTGCCGTATTCGCTTTTCGGGAATTATTCACAAATATAGGGACTGCTTAGCATTTTCAGCAAATTCCGAGCAGACTAATTATTGAAAATTGCACTAGTTTACAAAATGAAAAAAAAGTTATGCCTTTCAAATGAATTAAATATTATTTTGTTACTTACAATAACTAAACGCAAACAAATACATTATTTCTATTTCTATCACATCAGCGACAGAAGTTATCAACACAGTTTGTTTTCTACTACCCACTAATTTTTCAATTCGTTCTAAAATTTCGATGCTGTGTTGTGTTCAATTAAGTGAATATTTGTTTTTAAAATGTCAAAAAGATTCTGTAAAGTAAATCCTAATCATTTTTATTATGTTTGTGAAGAACTTATTATATCTAAAAAAGAATATCCCATAACTAAATCACTTAAAGCCGCATATTTTCCTTTTTTTTTAAATCTCGGTTTCTCACCAAGATAAAAAGTGGCCTCCTCATGTATTTTGTGAAACATGTAGACGAACGTTAAGCTCCTGGGCTGCAGGTAAAAATACATCTTTGAATTTTAGCAAGCCAATCATGTGGAGGGAACCATTTAAACACGAGAATGATTGTTACTTCTGTCTCACTAAAATATTTGGTTTTAATCACAAACACTAGGATAAAATTATATATGCAGATGTTCCTTCGGTTACTAAACTTATCTGCCGCTCAGACAAGCAGCAAGTTCCAACACCTCGCAGTTGTTCCAGCAAAACTTCGATGCCTGCCACGGAATCCGAAGAAGCCCAAATTCAAAGTGACAGAAGTTTAGATGAATTTGTTGATATTTATGAAGAATCACACATGATAACTCAGTCCGAACTGAATGATTTACTAAGAGATTTAACCCTATCTAAATCCAAAGTTGAATTTCTAGGTTCACGACTACAACAATGAAAGTTACTTGTTTCCGGCAGAAGAGTTACTTTATATCGTACGCGAAGTGAATGTTTTTCGAGATATTTTAAGAAAGAAAACGAATTTTGTTAATGTTATAATATAATTGGACTTTTTCAAGAAATACAGCAACCTCATAATCCAGAAGAATGACGTTTATTCGTTGATTCATCGAAGTCTAGTTTAAAAGCAGTCCTTCTACATAATGGTAATAAGAAGTCATCCATTCTGATAGATCAAGCAGTAAATACCAAAGAGATTTATGAAACAATGTCCACACTAATTAAACTCATTAAATGCAGAAATTACAATTGGATTATCTGTGGTGATTTAAAAGTAGTTGTTTTACTTTTAGGCCTGCAGGGCGGCTACACAAAATATTGTTGCTTTTTGTGGGATTCAAGAGCTAAACAAGACTATTATAAAAAAATGACTGGCCAATTAGAGAAGAATTTGTTCCTGGTAAACTGAATATAAAGCATAGATGTCTGATAGACCCACAACATATTGTTTTACCACCGCTTCACATAAAATTACGTTTAGTGAAAAACTTTGTCAAGGCTGTAGACAAAACTAGCCTTTAGGCACCTTTGATCTGCTTTTCCTAGTCGTTCTAAGGGGAAACAAAAGGAAGGCGTTTTCATCGGACCCCAAATTAAAAAAAATGTTAAGCGATGAGATATTTGGAAAAAGGCTTTCGAATACTGAAAGAAATGCTTGGATTTCACTAAGACTTGTTATCCAAGAGTTCTTAGGAAGCAAAAAATACGAAAATTACTGAGAGTTAGTTGCAGACTTATTACATAATTTTGAACAAATGGGTGTCAACATGTCACTGAAAGTTCATTTCCTTCACTCGCATCTCGATTTATTTCCTTAAAACCTCCAACACGTGAGCGATGAGTATGGAGAGCATTTTCACCAGGACTTGAAATTTATTGAGCAAAATTATCAGGGATACTGGGACGAAGCCATGTTAAGTAACTATTGTTGGTCTATTGTAAGATACACGGATACAAATAAATGCAAAAAAAAAGGCTAAAGTAGTTAATTTTTAATTATTTTGTATATTTTTGTAGTATTTTCTTTGTAAAAAAAAATAATATTATTGGATTTTTTAAATATATTTTTTTAAACTTACAGCACCTCAATTGTTAACGAGAATCACTTTTCATTTCAATGGCAAAAACCATGTAAACTAGTGTTATTTTTTTAACAACAATCGCCTTAGATATTTCGGTAACTTTATATTAAGTTAGCAAAACATGCAATATTTTTAAAAAATAAGAAACGACAAATTTTTTCTTATAGAGGTATAAAACTTTAAGTTGGCAACACTTTTTTAACTGGAGGCCTTTTTGTCAGCTATCAAGTGATTTATGTTTGGTTTGGCATTTCAACATGAATAGACTGACGTCTGAACAACGCTTCCAAATTGTGCAAATTTATTTTGAAAATCATGGTTCTTTTCGAAATACGTATCGCGCACTACGTCCATTTTACGGCCAACATAATCGTCCATCAGAGCAATTAATTCGATTAACTATGGAACGTTTTCGCACCACGTTTACTCTAAATGATAATACGCATCCACAGAGACGTCGTACAGTGCGTACAGAAGATGTCATTGCTGCTGTAGAGCGTAGCGTAGAAGAAGACCCGAATCAGTCTATCCGCCATCGTGCACAGGAATTGGATATGTGTCCATTCACTTTATGGAAGATTTTGCGGAAAGATCTTGGTTTGCGTGCTTACAAAATCCAACTCGTGCAAGAATTGAAGCCACACGATCACCTAGCAAGGCGTAGATTCGGTGAATGGGCCCAAAACAAGATTGCCGTTGATCCCGATTATCATAAGCGAATTTTGTTTAGCGATGAAGCTCACTTTTGTTTGAATGGATACGTCAATAAACAAAACTGCCGTATTTGGAGTGATGATAATCCTCAAGTGTATGTTGAGACACCGTTACATCCAGAAAAACTGACTGTTTGGTGTGCTTTATGGGCTGGTGGAATCATTGGTCCGTACTTCTTTAAAAACTATGCTGGTCAGAACGTTACAGTCAATGACTTTTTCGTTCATCAATTGAACAACCATGATGTGCAGGAGCTGTGGTTTCAACAAGACGGCGCAACATGTCACACAATTGATTTATTGAAGGAAACGTTTGGTAACCGCATAGTTTCACGTTTCGGACCCGTGAATTGGCCTCCAAGATCGTGCGACTTAACGCCGCTAAACTATTTTCTGTGGGGATATGTGAAGTCGCTAGTCTACGCCGATAAGCCCGAAACGATTGATTACTTGGAGGACAACATTCGCCGCGTTATTGCCGATATACGGCCACAAATGTTGGAAAAAGTCATCGAAAATTAGACCTCCAGATTAGACTACGTCCGAGCCAGCCGTGGCGGTCATATGCCAGAAGTCATATTTAAATTATAATGCCAGAAGGTTATCTTTCGAATAAAGTAAATTTCATGTCAATTTAAAAAATTCATCTTTGTTTTATTCCATTTAAAAGTTCTATACCTCTATAAAAAACACCCTTTACAACTAATTTGCGGCAAATTATCATCTGGACGATTTTTCGATTCGGACAATTTGTCTTACTAATTTTATAAACTTCAAAAACAAGAAACCATAATTGGAAGTATATCATACAATTTTATTAAGGTTGTGTATTTATATAACCCAAATCTACTTCATTTAATTCCCTTTGCTCTTGCAAAAAGTCTTCGATGTATAGTTTTTCCATTTTTTGTCTTCTTGTTTGTAGGGACAACCGTCCCAAATGATGAACTTCGTGCATCATATTTAAATAATGAGAATTCAACCCTATACCTTTGACTGGATTACATTCTATTTCTTGCAATGCATTAAATTTCATTAGCTGGTTATTTCTAAAAAATATTTAAATTGATTTTCTACACAATATCCAGGATACTCATTCTTTTGTCAGTGTTCTTTGATTTAAATACGTAAAAATTAAATGAACTTGAGTGGTTTTACTGATGCTCATAAACTTGTTTGTTACGAGTAAACTTGACTGAATTTGAAAAAGCCGACGCGCCGACATACGAGTTATTTGAAAACTTGTTTATACAGGGTGTCCGGGAAAATGTGGGAAATCTCCCGGATATGAAAAAAACATGTGAAAGGAATACTACAAATTCATATAAACTCTTTTCGAATAGGCCTCCTCTTCGGAGATATGGGCTCCCAAAAAGCTGCAATGGAATCAAGTTTTTACACATAATTATTGAACCACCAAGTATATTTCAATTTTTTTTTTAATATGATGTATACCAGGTAAGCCTTTTCAAACTACTATCTAAGAAAGTTTTGTGAATTACTCAAAGCTGCAGGGACAGACTAGCTGGGACACTCATGACCCCATTTTTTTTACGCCCTGTATGATAAGATCTTTGGACAACGTTTTTTACATGCCTTTAACTATTGAGTAAAAATTAAGTACTCATTCATGTCGCTAATCCTAACTGTTTTCGAAAAAATGTAACTTTATTTACATCATGTGTTTGGCGTATTTCGATAAAAGATACATCTTTGTTCTTATCAAATGTTCAACCTTCAACCTTATGATAAAAAAAAAATCGATCCAAAATTAGAGTTTACCTCTTTAGTTAAAAACGACTAATTCTGTGAACGGCAGTTCGACCTAGGTTCCCAAAAATATGCCTTTTATTTTATCGGCACCTAAAACAAAGTATTGTTGTTGCAAACGTTGCCAGATACCAAAGAAATAAATATCCTACATTTTAGAACTTGTCAACTTTCACGTCGCTGACACACTGATTTTTTACATGGGTATTAATTTACTGATTTTTGGATTTCGTTATGAAATTAATTGGAAAATAATAATTCGAACTATGGAATACACGTTTATTGGATATGCAGATATGCATCTGATGGGTGGGCTTGCATCTTGCAATGCTCTGGAAGACCAGGAGGTTATATCATAATAGATATCCTAATCGTACTCTTCCAGATCAGAAAACATTTCAACGAGTTGGCCAACGTCTAAGAAAGAATGGTACTGATACTGGTCAGGGAAGAACAGATCGCACGCCACAATTAGAGGAAAATATTTTAAATGCTGATGACACTCCTTCAACGAGCACTCAAAAATTATCAGCACAGTTTAATACGTCGAAAACAATGGTACATGAAGTTCTTCAAGAACAGCTATTATATCCATATCATTTGAAAAAGTGCATGAACTGATTCCTGAAGATTTTTCCCGTAGAATGCAATTGACAAACTGGCTATTGGATCAATAACGAAATAATGTAAACTTCATTAGCACTATTCTCTTCACGGATGAATCAAGGTTTACCAAAAATGGTATCATACATTTACACAACTCACATGTATGGGCTGATGAAAATACTCATGCAACTATTGCTGCGTATCATCAACATTGGCAATTTTTTGATTGGATCATTCGTATTGACCACACGACTGAATGGAGGACTTTACCACTTGAAACCCACCGAAACATGTACTACATCCACCTCATTTCAGCGTTGCTGTGCGGAAAGAACGTCTATCCAAACCGCTGGATAGGTAGAGGAGGATCTATTGCCTGGCCTCCTAGATCTCCCGACTTAACGCCGTTGGATTTTTATCTATGGGGATACCTCAAAACCTTGGTGAATTCCACTCCGGTCGATAGTAGGGAGAAACTTCTACGGAGAATCACGTTTCATTGTGATCAAGTAAGGAACAATGCTGAGTTAATGTGGCGGATACAGCAGTCTTCAATTTGTCGTGCCCGCGAGTTTATTACACTTCACGTAGTCCGTGGTGAACCCTCTTACGAAGTTTTTAACTAAGCAGTTAGTTTAACTTTTTATTGAAACTATGGTAACGGGGGAAAATTGGTCTTTTTCATATTCAACTCCACAGAAGTTGGGGGACTAACAGTGTAAATTAAATGACTGTTTTTTCGAAAACGATTAGGATTAGCGACATGAATGAAGAGTACTTAATTTATAGTCAATAGTTAAAGGTATGTAAAAAACATTTTCCAAAGTTCTTATCATATAGGGCGTAAAAAATGGGGTCATGAGTGTCACAGCGGCTATGAGTAATTTACAACACTTTCTTGGATTTTAATTTGAAGGGTCTTACTTGGTATACATCATATTAAAAAAAATTAAATATACCTGATGGTTCAATAATTATGTGTAAAAAACTCTTTAGGAGCCCATATCTCCGAAGAAAAGGCCTACACGAAAAAAGTTTATACGAACTTGTGGTAGTCCTTTCATGTGGTTTTTTCATATCCGGGAGATTTCTCACATTTTCCCGGACATCCTGAATATGTTTTTGAATCTACCGAAATCGCCAAAATAGTGAATTTTTTAAAAATTAAAATCAGGTGGGGTTAGAGCAGAATGAATAACATGCACCTACGCATATCATCAGACGTATGTTGCATTCTGTTGCATGTACTACCAGTTTACACAACGTACGCATTGGAATACCTACTTTCGCAATTCGGTCCGGCATGTAAAGCTATACTCCCCTTAAAGGGGCTATACTGTACTTGCGCAGTACGTCAGGCAACAGGACTGGACTTGAGCAACATTTATTTAGTTAGTATAATGGAAAAATTACAATTAAGAGTTCATTATTAAATGATTAATAAAATTAATTACTGACATAAAATAGATTTGAACATAATTTTCTGGGTAAAAAATTTCATTATGGAAAATCTAGGAAAACTTTTTTTTTAAATTTCGGTATTTCTCCCTATTTCAAGGTCATAGAACACGATTCTGACCTTCGTTTTCCATAATTTTTCCTCAGTTTTGCGGAAAATAATGAAAAACATTTTTCACTTTAAGTTCAATTTTTTTGTACTAAATCGTTAAAATTTTGTTACAACCACAAATTCCATACTAATAGAAGCCTCTGTATTATATAAAAATTCATAAATTTGCACATTTTTATCGGAAATGTCAAGAAAATTATCAAAAAACAAAACTGCCGCCATTAAATATTGGTATGATCGTTCCTAAAACGCGAAAAATTAGCGATGTTGCCAGATTGCCAACACGATTTTTGTGAAATTCACACATATTTTTTCTTTCACAGATTGTCCCGCCTTCACGTAATTTCTGTTCAAAAATTTTGTATGGTTAAAATTAGTTTTACGCTTTTTTATACATTACAAAACTTAAACTATGCTGTTAACTGTAATGAATATATTTTATAGTTTATATTACGAAAGTATAAGTCTAGGTCAATTTAGGTTAGTTCAGATTAGTTGCAGTTTTACAAATTAACTAAAATTAAGCTAAACCTGAACTAAATAAAAATTTTGGGTGAATAAATTTATTTTTCCCTGAGACTGTATAAAACATTATAAAAATTGAACTATATTGTTGACTGAGACGGTCAAATTTTATAGCTATACCACGAAAATATTTTTCATCTAGCAACGTGTCAAACGAATATTAGTCGTGTTCACGAGTCTGATGGTCGATGGCCTTTCTAGCACGTGCTGTTAGTTTTTCGTTCAAAATAAGTTTTTTAAAAATTATTCACTAGAATTTGTGAAAAAATAGCTGAAATATATTACATACATGATATTTTAACTAGTACCATTGAAAATAAATATGTAAGTACGGTTTTTTCTTTAGAATTAAAATTGCTTGGTCAAATGACGCTTGGCGTTTTTTGAGTTTTCCAAGAAAGTGAGAAAAAATAGTGAAAAATCAAAGTCAAAGTCGTATTCTACATCCTCGAAATAGGGGGTAAGTACAGAATTTTTTTCAAAAAACGTCATTTTCCTACTTTTACAATAATGTAAATAATTACCAAAATATAAAAAAAAAACGTACTCACTGAAAATAATGAATTAACAAGATTTACAAAATAATAAATGTCTTAATAACATACACAAATATAAGTTTTGAAATCTAACTAATGTCACTCCACGGCACAACAAAAAAATCAAGAGAATTTTAAGCGACCACATTAAATACAAAGAATACGCCGGGAAGCCGCACTTTCGCAAAATACTGCTCTGTTTTCTGTTGCTCGTATTGCCAACCTCATACAACGAATTTACTATGAAATTTTTTTCTGCGCTTACTCTACATAGCCACTTGATGTCAATTTATAAGATTTATTTTCTGCATGTTGGGTTAATTTTTTAGGCATTTCGCCTATTTTTGTAGTTTTCCATATCCCCTCTAACTTCCTTGAATTTCACAAGTCGTTTCAGGCAATATCCACTACTGTGCAACGGAAAGATGGTGAAAAAATTGGCGTCTAGAGAAACATTCGCGGTATATTATGTGCCTAATGAGTATAATATTGAGGAAATTATTTATTATGATTATTCTGAGGTTTTTCTGAAACAACATCTTTAAATTTATAAAAAGCCACATTAGGACTACCACTGGACAGATTTTAATGCCGTTTTTATTATCACCTTAAGGATTATTCGAAAAAAGTATTCACAATGCACACATTAATTTTGCACTATTATTCTATAGAGCATGGAATAAAATCTAACGGAGAATTTTTCCTCGAGGAAAAACTATATCTCCTACAAGGTGGGAAGCTCTAAACTTCTGAAGTTAAACTTTAAAAGGATCCAACCGTATTGCCCTTGATACGTTCTGTTGGGAATGACTCAAGGACGATTATAAAAACTAACAAAGATGATAAGAAGTTGTGCTGATCTGTCGATTACAATAGTTGCCGAACAGTCATCAGCAGCGTAAGTTACAGTATTTTACTTACATGGTAGCCGTTAATCGATGAAACATAGGTTTTCTAATTTTTTGATATGAGAACTCCATTTTATTAAAAAAAAAATAACATGTAAATTTGACATGTAACATGAGTTTGTATCTATGGATACAGCTACGCAAAATGTTTATTGGGAGATCTCCGGGGCTATAATAAGAGGGGCAAAACTTCCACGTAATATTTCCGATCTTAGAACAATGATGTATTCAAAACAATTTAAAAAATATCGAAGTTTGCCGCATTTTTCTTAAAGTTTATTTTTTTAAACAGAGGTATATTATGAAGATACAGACAATACTATCTCCAAAGGCAATAATTGCCGCTACCAAAAAGCATTATAACACGTTATTTTGTTATATTTTTTGCTCACACATAGCTGTGTCCTCCCAAAGTCGAACAAGCACCTCCTACCAATCTTTCCGTGAACCAACTCAGCATACTTTTAACCACACCATATTTTTATATGGAGATGAGTACAAGCTTCAAACTAACGTTATCAAGAGAACTTGGCAAACTAGATTTAACCTCCAATTTAAGTCTCTATCTAAAGGCAAAGTTTCGTTATTTTGACACTCGCTCATCGATCATCAAAAATCTTTTCACAACTTTGGAAATTTGATATGAAGGTAACGTTTATTACACGAAAAAAAGAGAAAATTAAAACCTATTGTTACGGTTTTTTCTCTTTAAAATCACTCACTGGGTCCGCAGGATAAAATATAACATTTCACTGAATTACTATATTAACTAGTTCTTAAAACTTTTACTACTAAATCACAACTATATTAAAACTCATATTATATATATAGAACCTACTAGAATATACGAGAATACAAGCCTAGAAACAATAAGAAATATGCTAGCATAAAAGTCAAGAACTACCTAGAAATGTGATTAATAAATGATGACTCATCTAAATAATATTTCTTTCCTTGCGTTATAATAAAGATGAATTATCGCATCAAAATAACATTTTTATACAAGGACATATCAAAAAGTAATCTTAGCCCTTCGTTGCACTGCCCCCTTCCTAATCCTGATCATCTCGATCACCTTCGATAGTTACGTGGTATGGCTTCAACCTATAACGACGTACTTTCATTTTGGCATTGGGATTTCGGTGGATTCTATAAACAACGTCATTATTTCTTTACAGAACAGCATATGGTCCTTCCCACGATGGCATCAACTTAGGTGATTTGCCCTTCTTTCTCTGTGGATTCCATAACCAAACTCTATGACCTTCATGGAACTCTGTCGAATTTCTCTTGATATAATATCTTGTCTTTATTCTGTCTATGGCCAATTCCATGAGTTCTCTAAATAGGTCATGAACTTCTTACAACTTCTCTTGTAAGGCATCCACCCTGTCTTCAATCTCCAAACTTTTATCAGTTAAGGAATCGAATATTATGTTGCAAGGTAATCTACTTTCCTGTCCAAATAAGATATTGGCAGATGAACTGCGAATCAATAAGCCCTTAAGAAGATTGGCAAATATTGATCCCAATCTTTCTGTCTGTCTGTCCACAACCTTTGAGAGGTGCTCTTCAATGGGCCTATTAAATCGTTCACCCTGCCATCTAACTGAGGATGTAAAGCTGTTGTTCTGGTTTTACGGATGCAAAGTAGTTCGCAGAGCTTTTGAAAAAGTTTGGATTCAAAATTATGTCCTTGGTCAGAATGTAGCTTCAAGGGAATTCCAAATCGACTGATTGGAATTGTTCACTAAGATTTCAGCTACTGTTGAGATTTCCTGGTTAGGGATAGCAAATACGTCAGGCCATTTACTGAAGTAGTCAATAGCAACCAAGATGTATTTGTTGCCTTTATCAGTATCTGGGAATGATCCAACTATGTCAATAACCATACGTTCAAAAGGTATTCTAACATTGTACGTCATCATTTTTCCCTTAGACCTAGTACTTGGACCTAACTGCACATTTAAAGCACTGTCTACACCATGGTTTTACGTCTTGGCAGTAGTTGACCCAATAAAATGTTCGAGGTTTGTTTAAAATTTTCATAACTCCTAAATGAGCACCAGACTTCCCATCGTGAATTTCTTCTTTCTTCACTGGAACTTTGTTTCTGGGTATTACACCCCGAATTTTGATTTCCTTGCCATCGGCCTTTCCCAGGATCTTAACAGCGAGTTCCACCGGGACCAAAGTGCCTTGAATGTAAATTCTTTATCCGAAATCTCTCCCCAACTAGGGCGCGTTTCATTATTTTCTTTAAGGTAAAGAAATGGCGCCAAATCATTGTCGTCAAGTGAATCTTTTTTCATCTGAGCTGTACGTCAATCTGGATCAACATCAAAAGTGACTCTCCCCATAGGAAACCCTTATCTTTGTTCTATTTTGTTATAGCGTGTGTATTCGTCCTTACACGGTCTTCTTAATGAGGCATTTACCTTGCTATGCAATCTTCCTAGTCTATATTTGATTTTAAAATTGTACTGTTGTAGCCTCTCAAGGCATCTTGCTACTTGTCCTTCAGAATACTTCACAATAAACTGAAGAAAATGCAAATTTAGCTTCTTCAGTTTTGTCAATTTCTAGCTTTATATTCAGCATAGAAAAATCTTCACCAAACATTTCCAAGCTGACCCAAATAAAAAAAAAACAAAAGTTGTTTCTCTATTAGCAGTTTTGCAACTCGTACATCCACAGTTGAAAAACAAAATTTTGATAAGGAAGTAGCAAAAGCAATTATTTCTACTAACTCGAGTTTCAAGGGTATTGAACACTGGAAGTATGAAAGGCGATTCAAAAGTTGAAACCCGGTTATCCCCCGTCCAGGACTTCTGTAGCAAATACTATTTTAGGTGAAATTTATGAAGAAGAAAAAGAAATTTTTTTATTCTCTCCGAAATATATCGCCTGACGGGTAGTCAAATGTCCACAAGGAACCTGTAATATGTTCAACTATAACAACAGAAGATGGATGAGCATTTCTCTATGAAACTATTGATTCCTTTGGAAGTCTCATACTTCGGAATACTTAACGGTGCTTTGTTGTAATCTAATTTCTTTATGTGAACTAAAATATCAATGTTATATAAAATCTTTCGTGACAGACAACGCAGAAAACATGGCTGGTAAGACAAAAAGTATTAAAGAAAGAACAGATTCTGAAGTTCTAAGGTTGCTAGGCACATCTTTTCAAGGTGCTGTACAAGGACTTAGTGGAGCAGTGGAAACACCTACAGCATATCGTCAAGGAAGAGCTAGAGCTTTCTCTACAAAAAAAAACAGCATTTCATCGTCGATGTGACCAAGCATTAACACCGTATCATTTTGTAGCTTATATGTTTGATCCCCAAAAACAAAAGTATAAGTTACCTCCAGAAGAAATAAATTTGGCCTTAGAAACTATTAGCGAATTAATTGAAGATACGGGATCGCTACCAATAGCAATAAAATTGAACGCACGCTCCTGGACCTTTAAGAAAATAATGTTTTCGGAGGAAGGAACAAAAAACGTAAATGGAAAACAGTACTGGTAACTGGTAAAGCAGTTCCTATGTGTAGTTGCTTCTTCGGAATCGGTGGAACATGTGATTAGTACATTAGACTTTGTGCACTCAGTGTTTTTAAGTGTTAGAGATCACTATAAATGGAAAGTTTGCAATTAATATTAACAAAAAGAGGATTTAAAAACTTATTTTTATTGATAAACATTGTTAGATATTGTTTACATATTGAAAATAACAATAATAATAATTTAGGCAACCATAAATTCATACGTCTAGAATTGACGTACCGATTATCATATGATACTGGTTTAAATAATGCAATTAGAACAGGATAGCATAAAATCGGCATGTGTGTATCAAGAAATGAAATATCTACTGTTTATTAACACTTTTTCAAATATAAATAAAAATATTATTACGATATTCAGCATTCAAACAACCTGGTTCTGACGTTATGCTAATTCTACAGGAGTACGATCGAAGATTGTAGCTAATGAGTTGTTTGTAAATTTTTTTCGCAAGTTGTTGAAAATATTACAATAAATATTTTATCTTAATCATGATTTTACTGAAAAAATCATGTGATTTAAATTGTGACTTTAATCATGATTTTCATGATTTAAATCACTTCATTAAAATCAACTCACCTCTGGTACCGGGTACACAACATCTATATGGCTCTTAAAAATATTTAAAACACTTTCAATGTGCTGAGATTTTACATTTAATAAAAAAAATGATACGGCACCACAAAAACAAAAGCGTGGGTCAGTATGAAACCAAACAGGTGTTCATATATGATGTAACGTTGCCAGATTCAGTTTATCATTTGGTTTGTCCAGTGAATAATTAATGTTATATTTTTTATTTTACTTTAAAATGTAACAATAAAACATGAAATAGGGCTTAAAAAATACTATAAAAGAAGTAATAGTTTCATATGATCCTTCTCTTTTAAGGCATATGTTTTTAGAGACTCATAACAAAAATCAATGTAAAGCAATTATCTCAAGAGAATCCAGCTATCGAACTATCTTAGGCATGTGTTATTGACAACTTGAATGCAGTAATAAACAAGTTGCAAAAATAAAGCTCTTTCATTGTTAGAAATTTGGGATAATATCGCTTCAATGGCATATAAGAGTTGTTGCAAGACAGTACTATATGAGTTTTGCTAGACGAAGATAAATCTAAACGAAAGGTAGATACCTCAGGGTCGTGACATCATCGAGAATTTTGTTTCAGGATTTACTAGAGAAAGCTCAAAGCTGAACACTTCTGTTTTTTGACATATTTTAATGAAACTTAAAATAACATGTATAATCGCGATATAACTAAATAAAATATAGATCTGGAATAAGCATGATTACATACAAAAAAACTTAAGGTTGTGTATTAATATATGCTAATCCGATAAAATTCAGATCCTTCTCTTCTTGCAATAAATCATTAATAAACAGATTCTTAAGTTTATCTCTCCTTTGCTGCAGCCACGATACCTTACTTTGATGGAGTTCTTGGCTCATGTTATACAAATATGAATTCAATCCTATACCACGTATGGGGTTCCTATCGATTGCTTCGTGAGGGTTACATTTCATAATCCGATCATTTCTAAAAAAAAACACATAATATGAAGTTCGATTTCTAATTCTTTAATTTCTATACTTACAGCATAAACCATACAAAAAGGTCTCCCCGTTTTAAAGGTGTTACAGTTGATTCGATTAGCGGCATTTCTTAAGAAAAAAATATTTTTTTAGACACAAGTTTGACATGTATGAGGTAACTTGGTCAGTGATTACAATAGACACATTTCACCTGACATTACAAAATTTAAAACAGGTTCCTTTAAGGGGGGATCCTGCTTTAGAAGGCTGAAAAAATCGATTTTTTTTTATTGCTTAAATCTACTCCTAATAGATCTAAAAATATGTATCTAAATTTATAGAGGCAAATTCGCAATATTTTCAAAGATACAGCACTAAACGCAGTGGGGTGTCGAGCAGGTATATGAGTGTTCGGGCAACTACAGCTACTCCATGGAGTGCGCGCTCCTCCCCTAGGTCGAATAACTCCAAACTATGTATACATATGTTTTCAGGAATATTTGAAAATGTTCAACAGTCGTTCGAAACAATATTTTGAGTTCGTAGAAGTGGCGTGTTAAGCTATAGTACGGATTATAATGACATAGTTCCTCTCTGTGTACGTGCTTCTACGCAGATACGTCTAGCATCAACAGCTAGTTCTGCTCTAAGCCTTGTCGAGTGCACATCGCTACAACATCATATCAAGTTATCCCAAAGGTAATAAATCGAGCAGTGATCGTTCTGCGAAGCGACGAAAACGCAAATTCCACGGGAATCGATTCACAAGTGAAACCTCGAGTGACACAGACAATGCAGAGTGCAACACGAGCAGTAGTGCGAAGAAATTAGCCACCGCGAGCACCGAAAATATAATTGTACATGCAGGTATCTGTTACCGAATAATTGAATTTCTTACAGTGTTTCTTGCAATTTCTGACATAGTAATATGCAGAACTTGTAAACAAAACATAACATTTGCAGAGAGCGGGCATCGAGGCTTGGGATTCAAAATTGTATTATCATGTATGTGCGGTCGACGAGAAATCAATTCAGGACCGTTAATAAACACCGGTTACGAAATAAATAGACGAATTGTGTTTGTGATGAGGCTTCTTGGTGTTGGACGAGAAGGCATCAATGTGTTTTGTGGACTTATGGATATATGTCGAGGTTTGGCGAAATCAACATATGATAAAATAGTGCAGCATTTACACTTAGCGTCGAAATCAATGTTTGAAAGTGTCTGTGAAAAAGCTGTCAAAGAAGATCAAGAAAAAAATGTAGAAAATGGGCGACCTGCAAATAGTTTGAAAGTTTCCGGCGATGGATCGTGGAAAAAACGTGGCTTCACTTCATTGTTCGGTGTAACAGCTCTGATTGCATATTACTCTGGCAAAGTAGTCGACCTCATCGTTAAAAGTGCGTACTGTCATGCATGTGCCCTACATAAAAGCACATTAGACAGTAACGAATTTCAGGAATGGTATGAAGGTCATAAAGAACCATGCAGCTCAAATCACGACGGTTCAGCAGGGAAGATGGAGGTCGATTCAATCATGGAAATGTTTTTAAGATCTGTTGAAAATTTTGGAGTAATGTATAGGAATTATATCGGCGACGGCGATTCGAAAACTTTTGCTGGTATTCTCAAAATGAATCCATATGGTGACGACTGCCCTGTTACTAAAAATGAGTGCGTGGGGCATGTACAAAAGCGGATGGGAACTCGACTCCGAAATAAAAGAAAGGAAGAGAAGCTCGGGGGTAAAAACCGGTTGACGGAGAGTATCATTAAAAAGTTAACGATCTACTATGGTTTGGCAATCAGAAGAAATATTAATTCTGTCGAAGACATGAAGAAAGCTATAATGGCAACGCTGGATCATTATTGTTCGACTGATGAATCTCCTCGCCACGAGAATTGTCCGGCAGCCGCCGAAAGCTAGTGTGAATGGCGCAAAGCGGAAGCCACGAATTCTCTTACGTCTTTTATGCATCCTGCTCGATTGATTGACGATAATGTGGAGAAACATATTCGTCCAATCTACGAAGACCTCTCAAACGACGAACTTTTGACGCGATGCTTAGGTGGACACACGCAAAATGCAAACGAATCGTTCAACTCCACTGTCTGGTGCATGTGCCCCAAACATCTGCATTCTGGCCAAAAAATCGTTGAAATTGCTGCGTACTTGGCTACAGGCATATTCAACGAAGGATATTCTGCAGTTTTAAGTACCATGCAGCTGCTCGATTTAAAAATCGGCCAACAATGTAAAATGTTTGCAGATAACGTCGACACACAACGGATCGAGAGGGAAAACCGGTGTACGTCTTCTTCCAGCAAGGAAGCTCGCACGGCCCGTAGACTCCAGCAACTGCATCAAAATGAGTATTTTGAAGAAGAGGAAGATTTACTTTATGGCGCAGGAATAGCTGATTAGCGTATTATTACTGTAAGTATTCGAAAATTAATATTTTTTCTGATCATAAACTTTAAAGCGCGTTTTCTCGAGTTTTTGTTTTTACGATTTTTCTAAATTGGCGGGTGGGATTGCAAAAAAACTAGACGACCAATCAAAACGAAACAAGGCTTATTAGCTTCAGTTTTGTATCATGTTCCATTTGAACTAAAAAGATTCATGAAAAAAAATTTCTAAACAATTTTTTTAGCAAGTTCAAATGACTTTTTTTTTTGCAAAAAGCCCATTTTTTTTTTCAAACCTGAGAAAAATTTTAAATTTTACAATTTTTTTTGGGTTGTTCTTAGTTCACCTAGAAGAAAAATATATGAAAATTAAAATTTTATTTGGTTTCAGACGAAAATTACGAACTTCATTTTTCCCGCCGATAGCAGACTGCAATTGCGAGGTGTTACACAAATGTGAATAAAAATCGGCTGCATTTGAATATTTTAATTTGAAAATTTTTTTTTTTTCATGTTCAAAGATGTAATAAAATAATGTAAAAAGTTCGCTAGACTTGCTTATTTTTTTCTGTCCTAAAAAAATTTCCAAAAAAACGCTTTTTTAAGGCCTCCTAAAGAAGGATCCCCCCTAAAAACTCTTAGAAATATGGTACAACTGGAGTTATTTTCATAAAACTATTCTTCCTGTTATTGATTTTACAAAAAAAAACAGCAATATTGCAAAAGGCAAAATCATTTCATAACATTTAATTTATAGTACAAATGGTCCTTATCGAGCAGTTATTTAAAGATCTGAGCTTCAGCTGCGCCGGTAGGATTGGAGCTGGCTATACGAAAATTCAAAACATGTCAAAAAAAAAAAAGAAAAAAAATCATTTCATTAAACTTGAAAATTTGTAGGACTAACGGATAAATAATAAAGAATGACAAAATAATAGTCAGTTGTAATTCTCCTTTCAGGCAGAGAATATGAAAAATATATGTACAAACAGCTTATTTCCTGCAAATATCGCTCTGGTCGTCTCTCCATACGCGTTTCGATCACCTCATGATCTCGTCAGTGGAGCTGTATCGGACCGAGAGCAACATTAGCAGGTAATAACTGATATATGAACCATAAATTTCAAGGTATGTCGGCAGGATATTACACCTGCCGTCTACCAACTTCGATGTCAGACTGAAGAATATCGCCAGTCGAACGACATCTATGAATCATCGGAGTAACGTGAAATTTTTAAACAATCAAAATTTCAGTAAAAAATAAAGAAATCTTTCTGCCGTATTTAAATAGTTTGTTATATATTTAATTCTCCTTTCAAGCAGAGAATATGAATAATATATGTACAAACAGTTTATTTCCTGTAAATATCGCTCTGGTCCTCTCTCCATACGCGTTTCGATCACCTCATGATCTCGTCAGTGGAGCTGTATCGGACCGAGAGCAACATTAGCAGGAAACAATTGATACATGAACCATAAATTTCAACGTATGTCGGCAGAAAGATTTCTTTATTTCTTACTGAAATTTTGATTGTTTAAAAATAATAGTCAGTTGCATTGAAAATGCTGGATTACCCGTCAACTGCCCTTTTGAACCGGAAATAAAAAGTGAAAGGACAAAGTCATTTCATATCAGGAAAGTTGTACAGCGTATTTATAACATAATTAAAATGATAAAAACAATAATCAGCTGTGCTTCTACAGGAGATAAGACCGTCAGCTGGGGGTGTCAAGCATCATGGGATTTGAGCGTCGAATAATTTAATTAACGATCTAACTGACGATTTTTCTCCTATTATATCGTCAGCTCACTATCAGTTTTATAAAATACAGTGTAAACTATTAGATATAAAAATTTCAACCAATATAAAATCAATTTAACCAAGATTTCGAATGATCACTCTTTTTTTATATCATGATATTATGATAATACGTATAGGAGCAACGACTATCGCCATCTGGCAGCTCTGCTAAAAGATAAAAAGACATAAATAATACTGAAAGGTATTTCAACCTCCATAAGCAAAGATGACGTATTGAAAGACCTTCAGGAGCAAGGACCTGGAAGTCTCACGAATAAAATCTAGGAGAACAAGACGAGAACTCATGCTCTCATGCTAGTAGACAAAATCTGCCAGCTTTCGGTCAAGGTGAAAGACAAAAAGAAAAACAATGATCCCCTGCAATGTTATCGTTGTCAAGGATACAGACACACGAATAGCCGCTGCACCTCTCCTCCAGGATAAGTACAATATGGCAAAGACCACTTGACTGCCTACTGCATTCTAGAAAAAAAGGAAGAGAATGTGACCTATGCACTTTGTCACCCAGTTTCCTGGAAAGGGTGCTAGATGTACCCTAATCCCAGAACCGCAAGCCAAAATATCAAGAAGGCCGAAAACCAAAAGATGGGAAGCATAAATAAGGATAACAGGAAGAAAAACCCGCCGGCAAAAAGAACCCCTGCCCCAACAACGCCAGGCTCGGTAGAAAAGCTCCGCAAAATGATAGCTGATGTAGAGCAGGCTGCCCTTCAAGCACTAAACCTGTCTTTGAGAAACCAGGGGGTCACTAAGGGCTAACATAATTAAGCCCAGAACACTAGAGATAGCATCATGGAATGTTAACGTCCTTAAAACAAGGCGAAGCGAAGGTGTCGAGTTCCTGGAAGAGTTTACACCATATATACTGTCTATCCAGGAAATTAAGCTCAACAGAGATGATAAATTGACCTTCACCAACTACCAGATATATCGATACAACAGATCGAACTCAGCATGGGCCGGCGGGGGAGTCACCTTGCTGGTAAAGAATAACATCAGCCATTACGTAATTGGTTAGATAAGTTGAGTTAAATGAAATCAGTGATATAATCAGCATGCATCAAAGGCCAATTGAGGTTACTCAAGCCTACAAAAGGCCCCAGAACCTGTTGATTCAGCAAGATATAGACGATCTCCTTGAAGGAAAAACTCCCAAGGTCATAATTGGCTACCACAACTGCAAATCCCAGGAATAGAGCTGCAGAAACAAGAATGCAAACGGATTGAGTCTTGCAGAGTACACGGACCTTCGCTGAGCTATAGTGATAGTCCCTGAGGAGCCAACGTACCACAGGGCAGGAGCAGTTCCAGATATACTAGATATTGCAGTACTACAAAACATATGCTCAGCAAAGTTACCGGAAGAGTCGTCTTCAAAAAGTTTAAAACAACGACTCTACATAGACCACAAGAGGGAGGATCAGAGCGTTCAATTAGGTAGCTATGAATCAGTCTGGTGTGAGCGATTCTGAACCTGGTCACAAGGTATAGAAACTGTCTGGAATAGTTTCTCAGGATAGAGTTTGTGAATATGAGATTTTTTACCTCATATAATTTATTATCCTCCAATTGGAGGTCCCAATCTAGCTGTCAAAAGGCCCTAACCTTATGTTTGGAGAACACATGCAGATCTTCTGGACAGAAGACGATGTTATTAGGTCATAACGCGGATCCTCCTTTTCCCAGTGTATCAGCCCTTTCATTGATTCACATGTCCAGGGATCTCTTTTCCTAAATGTTAATTTTTTCTAGATTGTACTTTATCTTTAAGACCAAGGCATGTGTGGGTTTAAAAGCTTTTAAGAATGTGATAGAGTTTAAAAAGTCCATGTGGCTTAAGAGAGAAAGCTTATGGGAGCGATTGAGGTTATGCGACGGATTTAGGATCGGAGAGAAAAGAAAGGGGGATGAATGGGAGAGGAATCGATGGAGAGAGGGGAGGGGGATGTGGAGAGACGCATGCTGGAAGGAGTACTTGTCTCCAAGGGGGTTTTTATATTTAAAGGTTGTGGGGCAGACAACTTTCTTGTTTTTGTTTTTCAGCAAAAGAAACTGAGACTGTTTGTTGATCTATACATTTATTTTTAGTGTCATAGTATAAGAGCTTTTTACTTAGGCGAGTAAGATTCCGTTTAAGCTTTTAGGACGGGGATGACAAGGGCTTTCTCCATGAGAAAATTTACCGCATCTAGGGCAAATTGAATGTTTGTTACATCGTTTGGGGTCCGAATTTTTGACAATTATAGCTTATCAACGGATTGAGGATGTATGGACGCACACGGATATTTAGATAACATACCTTCATGTATTCTGGTAATTTAAGTAGCTTGAAAGTCAGAATTATGGTGGCGGAAGGGACATATTTATCACCAATACGGGTATTAGGTCCCCTACTATCACTCCCTGTGTCTGCGGATTCTCTAATATTACTAAATCCCCGCAATTAAGAAGGTCCTTACATTTATAACTCCCTTGATGGTATTCAGGGCTTCAACTGTGACTGTGTGTCAAATTTATTATTTTTTCCACTTGAGCCTTTTTTTTAGTTCAATTAGAAGCTTGCCATCACTCAGTTTTTCCGTAGATTCAGTTTCACCATTATTGCCACACGAGTTTGTAAATGAAAAGGCATTATAACTTTTTAAAGGAGCTCTCCCTCCTTGACACCAAAAAGAATTTTTCGAAATATTTGAAGAGGCTAAGATTTCAAGCGGACTTATTCGAGGTCTCTTGTGAGGCCCGTTAAGAGAAGGAAAATTATGAATTGAAGAAATCATAATTATTCCCACGAGTATCCGACGAAATAAATGTCCGTCATGGTAAAGCGCTGTTACTGTGATAAGTTGACTTAACCTACTAACAATGGGCACCTAGTATTTGTTAGGAAACGTTAGAGACTCGCCTAGGGAAGAGCCATGCATCTTGTGGCACGATATGAAAACACACTTAGGATTTCCCATGAAATATATAGAACGAATCACAAGTCCCATTTAAGACAATACACAAGACGCCACAAACGAACTGGGGAGCCCCGGGGTCGTCAAGCCCGATACCTGATTAATTCCCTATTGGAGATCAACCAGGCCCCCTGGGGGAAAATACGCTGTAGAACTTTCCTGACTTATGAAATAACTGCCCTCAGTTTTTAATTCCGGTATATAAGGGTAGCTGAGTACTCCAACATATTCAATGCAGCTGACTATTATTTTTCCAATCTTTATTATTTAAACATTAGTCCTACAAATTTTCAAGTATAATGAAAGGACTTTTTTTCGACGTGTTCTGAATTTACTCATAGCCAGTTCCACCAAGACGTCTGTTTCGCTTATTAATTATATTTAAACTATCATTTTATACAAGAATTTTGTGTTATAAAAACGCTCAAAAAATTGCAAAGCTGCCTCCCAGACTATATATTAAAGTCGATGTAAATATATGTTCGTGTAACGTACTGTAAAAATGATCTTGGAACTTAAACTAATATCGTCAGGATGGCCGAGCGGTCTAAGGCGCTGCGTTCAGGTCGCAGTCCACTCTGTGGGCGTGGGTTCGAATCCCACTTCTGACAAAAGCTTTTTTTATAAAAAAAAATGCACGTTATTTTGTTTAAAAATTTAATCGTCAGTTTTGCTGCTTTTTCGTGTTCAACTTCACCGAAAATTTCAATGTTTTCGATTTTAGAGTTTTTTGTTTTCAAGATCTAATTATGAAAATGTTTATAATTGAGGGCATCGAGAAAAAATGTTTAACTGATTTCCCATCGAAACTTTCAATAGAGCAATAGTTAACAAAAGAATTGTAAAAAATTTATCCTGAGGAAGCTGTATTGTTAACTAAAAAGTCTCCAACTTAAATAAGTTAGGCTCTCTTCCCTAAAAAAATTTTAAAACGATTTTATACATTTAGGATTTCTTACAAAAAAGTGTTGTGGCAGTAGAAAAGTTGGTGATAGTTTATCACAATTCAACGTGTTTTCTAGTTATAATTTACTACATATATGACCAGTAGCGTAACTGAAAGCTCAGCCCCCCCCCCCCCCCCCCCGAAAAATCTCAATGGAGCCCTTTTTAATTTAGCAATATAATTCAAATGCTAAATAAACTGTGAGCTGTGAGCGAGCCCCCCCCCAAGCCCGGGGCACCCCGCGCCACTGACCCTGCGGAGCCTTCGCTACGCCACTGTATGACTTGTTTTACAAAACTTGTCATGGCCTGTAACGGTCCTTAAATATTGCATTTAAAGCTAGGCTAAAACAAACTTTAAAAACACCAATTTATTTAGTTAAAATCTTAACTGCCCATTGAAAATTAACTCTAAAACCGTATGGGCGTATGGCTCACCCAATTTTGCACATACATTAGCTCGAAAGTTTAATTATTTGCATCTAAATAAAATTGGAATAAATGTTTATTTTACGATTATTCATTTTAAAGGATGAATCCAAGTGATAATACGCTGCACGACAGACGTTCACTATCATATAATCTTTCACAAAGCAAATCAAGTTCAAACCCGGTTTGCCGGTGCGTACACATCGGTAAAACTGAGTATTTCCTTTTAAATTTTTGTTCTGGAATTAGGTCCATTAAAAAAAACTTACCGCCCTTACAGCAGCATCTTTACAAACACTTCACATACTTTTTTTCGATGAAAATTAGTTGCTTTACATAAAAATAATAAATTTTTATCCGGTAATTGTTATGTCGTACACGTACAAGACACGAAAAATTCTGTACGACTACTTACCGCGTACCATAGATATAAAAATTAAATATATAGACCACAGATCCTACAGACGCAAGTTGGCTCACGTTTAGAAAGAGCTAGCGTGTTTTTGATGAGTAGTGTCTCTCTTTCGAATGGCGGAGCTAAGCACGATACCCTGTCACCTGTCCGTCTTTAGAAAAAGAAATACTACTCAAGTAAAACGCTATGTCGCTATGTCTGCGCCGCACACAGCTGTACTAACCTCTCTTCAGTGTTACCATAGATGTATAAATTAATATTGCTCTTACGTCTATGAGTGTTACCAACATCCTTGGAGAAAAATTCCCCAAATTTCACAAATTTTCCAACCCTAAACAGTTAGCTTATTCGCCATTTTATTGTTGCCATTATGTTTAAAAATAAACCGTTCAAATAATTCTTACCTACTAATTAAAAATAAAGTATACAAAAAATTACTAGAAGTAATTAAAATACACATGAAAATACATTTATAGTAAGTCTTTTGTAGATAACTTTTTTGCAAATGTTGACTTTCGTTTATATTCCTCTCATAAGAAACCAAAAATAATCCCCCATCATTGCTGGATCCCATCTGCCTTGGTAGCGTCGCTCCATGGTTAATATGTCTTGGTGAAACCTTTCTCCTTGCTCGTCACTAACCGCACCCAAATTTTCTAGGAAAAAATTTAAATGGGAGTGCAAGAAATGTATTTTAATAGACATGCGACAACCCATTTTGCAGTAGCTTTTAAGTAGTTCTTTTACAAGTTTTTCGTAGTTTTCTACTTTTTTGTTTCCTAAAAACTCCGAAACAATTGTTTTAAAAGAACTCCACGCAGCTAATTCAAGATCACTTAATTTTTGATCAAACTGTTAATCCGCTTTAACGAAATTTTTAATCAATGCCAGTTTAATGTGTAATGAAGGTAACAGTAATTTTTTGGGATCAACAAAAGGTATATTATTTACGTTAGCTGGACCTGGAATATATTGATCTCTCGGATGCCATTCTTTTACTTGGTAATGGCTCTGTGTTGCTCCACTGTCCCAAAGACAAAGAAAACAGCAATACTTCGTAAATTCACCCCAAAGCCCTAGCGATAGTGCTATGACTTTTAGATCACCACATATTTGCCACTTATACGTATCATAGCTTATTGCATTTAGAATAAGTGACATACTTTCATATGTTTCCTGTGTGTCAACTGCATGTGTAAGAGGAATGAAGGGTCTTTTGTTGCCATTATGGAGCAGAACTGTTTTTAAACTTATTTTAGAAGAATCTCGGTTATATGCAAATCCTTAACACTATTTAGATTAACACAAACACATTTTTTCCTCCAGAGTAAAAAAGGAGGAGAGCTCCTGGTTGCGGTTCCTAAATATTGTAACTTTGGTTCCAGTGGCTAGTAAATTCCATTGTTGTAATCTAGACCCTAATACTTCAGCATGCTCTGTGGACAACTGGATGTCCCGAACTAGATCATTTAATTCATGTTGTTCAATTAAATGGGGTGCTTCTCCTTCACTTTCGGGAAAATAAGAATCGTTCCTTTCTGATACATTATCAGGTTCTGCCTTATAACTATACATTTCTAAATCTTTCTCCCATTTTGCCGGGGGCGCTGGAACTGGTAAACCTTCTCCATGAAGAACCGGTTTTATTACTGAGGGAATATCGGGATATTTAATATTCTGTTTGCTCTTTTGTTATGCAAAAATAACAGTCGTAAAATTTGTTCGTTCTCACCAAACCATTGGAACTGCAAAAGGCATAGAGGAGCGTTCGCCATTTAACCAGTTACTTCGATTTGCTGCACAGGTTTAGCAACATATGTGAAGAGCCCAATCCCGTTCTTGATCGCCAACAAGACATCCAAAATACTTACGATAAGCTACTTTGGTCATTTTGTCAATTTGCTTTTCTGCGATTTAGAGGTAAACTGATCAGATATGTAGCAAAAACTATTCCTAATAAACAAACAGGATATCAGTTTAGTGAAACACGATTTTTAACTATTTCTGGGGTTATCGAGCAACTTTCGAGTTAAAATCTTTTATAGTTTAGTTATTTTTCAAGTTACTTTTTTATAGATGTCAAAATGGAGATGAATTTTGTGGAAGTCAATAGTAACCTTCCCATAGCAGAAGTGCGTTGGCGCTCGTTTAGAAATAGACAGAGCCAAATACAATGTCAGTAGTACCTCTCTTTCTATGGGCGGTATCGCGCGTACACGGCTCTTAGCTTCGCCCATAGAAAAAGAGGGACTACTGACCTATTTCGCTCTGTCTCTTTCTAAGCGAGGGCTAATGCGCTTGTATAGGACCTACGGTTTATTATTTATCTCTATGGATTTTGACAAGGGACGTAGATCAAAATTTGTAACAGCTTAACCTATGGTAACAGTTCAGCCGCAAAATATTACAGTAATATAAAAATACAATTATAATCACAATTAAAGTGATCTTCACACATAAAAATCATAGAATTAGCTCCCATGCATCTAGGGTCAGCACGGGCTAGTTTTAACCACTGTTTTCGCCTTTGAGGATCCACTTAAACATAAACAAACACCTTTTCTATAGTGTTTATGGACGTCGATCTTCATTGTGGACTACCCACCACTATCGTTTAGCGTTGCTCTGTTTGCTATGGTGCGATGTCATGTCACGTGACCAGCATCATTAGTACTCCAATTGCGTTTCAGTGCGCTTTTTTACCATTTAAACTTCTTAGTTGATTTTTAGCGAAAATACCGGAAAAAATTTATGTAGTGTGCATTAAATGTAGTAAAAAATAATATGAAATAATTTCCAACAGTAATTAAATAAATACCTTATTACCATTGAAAAAAAGTAATTTGATTGCATTAGTTTTGAATGAAACAACTGTTTTAATTTTAAAGCAAAAAGCAATTTATTTAAATATAAAGAAGACAAAAGGTGATGCCTTAATAAACAATACAAAAAAAGAACACATTTGATATATAAATCTTCGTAACTTATTGTCTAATAATCCACCTCTAACTAAAAAGCTGTCGAAAAGTGTCAAAAAATTGATGAAATTAGCCAACATCAAGTCAGCTTCAACAGTTTCATATCACTGGTCATTACTCAAATGAAACATATCCCTATTATAGTCAAAATACCATCAATAAAACAATAAATATAACTCGTAAAACTGACTTGTAGTCGTACTTTGATAGCAGCTGCACAATTATATAAAAGTCCAAAAGCCAGATCCCAAGCAAAAGTAAAAAAATAATTTCTTTTCCAAATAAATTTTAAAATCTTATTCTATAACATATATGTTATTTGATAACATTTAATTTATTATTTTAAATTTTCTTTTAAGACACCTATGAATGTTTTCCACACTGTAAATATGTTTTAAAGCTTAAGCTAGTTAGAGTTAGTAATACATTTAGTATAAATAATATAATATTTTTAAATATTTATTTTCAATAACTATTTTTTATTACGAGTACTAATTTTGGAACAGCGTGCGAGTGAATTCTATGTAGTCCAAGGCGCCCGTAATCGGACGATCTGTTTTGGGTTCCACGTACGGTTTCATCCTGGCCACGCAATAGTCCGCCATTTCTTTTGTAAGGTTCTAAAAAATATATAAAACTCAGAAAAAAATCAATTTTAGCATTAATATTTAGTAAATTATCTAATATTTCTGATCACTTTCAGACAGCAGGACTTTTAACGACCAAATGGATGGATAACTGCAGGATCCGTATTTTCTAACTATAAATTGTGGCGAATTTGAATGTTTTTTTCTAATATTGTTATCCAAGATTTGCCACAAATTTCGACTCGATTTAGACCGGGAAATTGAGATGGCTTGCTATATATATACATTAATTTTTCCTTATCAGAACCAGGCGGTTTTGAAGTATTTTGAGGAGTTTTTAGGGCAGAGATTCTCAACCTTTGATAGGCGCCCTCCTTAGACCGTTCAAGGAAGACGTAATTAGAACTAGTATGGAAATACTAAAAGGTTGAGAAACACTGGTGAACACTCGGATCTCAAATACTAGTTTAGGTTCATTTCCCTGCTGAAAATAATAATAATACAGCACTAAATTTTCCTCCAAATAATTTTTTGCATCAATCGGTCCATACTGTCTGACTTGTGAACTAAACTACCGGATGTAAAGAACCTATACTAACGCCTGAAAAGCTGCCCCATACCAAGATAGATGTGCCTTAATGCTTTACAGAACTTAGTATTTCGGAATAAGTTTTTATTAACAGGGGCCTGGCATATTATACTTTGAATTCGCACTTCAAATGCCACATTTTCAGTCATATTCTGTTTAATTGGCATGAATTCTTGCAAATTCTAGTCAGACAAGTATATTTTTATCAAACAGTGAAGGTTTTTTGCTGGTTTTCAAGCATCTAATAATCTGTTTCTCCGTTGTCTTAACGTGCATTCTTTTATTTGGTCTCCCTGATTTTTTCGCTGCTAATACCACACTCCAAACTTTAAAAATCGTTAAAATTGACTTATTTGAATTAAATCTTTTAGCAATACTAACTTTTTTCCCTTCATCACGCTACAGTTCAACGATATCTGTTTTTATTTCATTTGATATGGATATTACTCTTCTAAGCATTCTGAACAAAGTAGATACAGATCAAGTAAAACCAAATTTCGGGAGGTGAGGGGGTTTAAAAATGAATTACATAAAAGGTGCTCTACTTTTTTCTAATCCAAATCATTTTAACCAAGATAAAAAAAAATATTCATGGTCATTTTATGCATATGGTCAAATTTTTAGACAGTCTAGTTGAATTTATTTGCAAAGTTAATCATTTTATTGTAATTTAAAAAAGTTGCATTATTTTTGCCACTACAGTATAATAGTATCATACTCTTTTAAATCTCGTAAAGTCACATAAGATACAATTAACTCTTCTTGGTTTTTTCTTTTAACCTTTTTTGATCTTTGTCAATTCAATAAAAATTAGAACGGATTTAGCAAATGAAATTTATAGAAGTCATTTTTACACCATATTCAGGTTCCATGATAGGTTGTTACATGAATTGAATAATTTACAAGTCTCGATCCAACTCACAGTATCTCTAAAACTGTCCAAATAGGCAAGAATAATAAACTTTCCCTTAGAAATACTTACAGCATATAATTCTTCCTTAGTGACGTAAGGACGATCTCCGGCGGTGATAGCTCTAAATGCTTTTTCAATTTCTTCAGAGCTCTGTACGTTTTCAGTTTCTTTACTAATCATGAACGCCATGTATTCCTGAAGCGACACATAGCCGTCCCGATTTGGATCTACCACATCTAAAAGACAAGAACACAAATGTTTTAAAAAGAACATAAATAAATAAATTATCTTAAGAGTGAAATTACTTACTCAAAATGGCATCAAACTCTGGATCAGGTTGTCCCTCTTCCACCATCGGTAAATCATAGCCCAAGGCTCTTAAACAACTCTTGAACTCTTGGTGATTAAGTTTTCCAGATTTTTCTTTGTCAAAGTGCTTGAACATCATCGAGAATTCTTTAAGAGCATCTTCACTAACTCCTAGAAATCGAAAAGAATCTCTTATTATTTAGGTATAAAGTGTAGTGAAAAAAAAATACATTAAAAATAACAAAAATATTAAAACTAAGACATTTTTGGTTAACTGAACGAAACCTTTCTCTTACCTGATTGGTTACGAGCTTGTATCTGTTGTTCCAAATTATGTTGCATCCTCATTCCCAATTGATCAAGTTGGTCCCACTGTTGAGCCAATCCCACAGTTGAATGTTCAGTATACCTGTTGTCTAAAATGAGATGCTCTTCCAAAATAGCTCCTAAAAGAATAATACGATTTTAGCAAATTAAGAAATTAGTGAATTTCATGTTTTATTGTTCGATACACCTTAATTGTCAGATGAAAATGGTCATTATGACGATTTATTAACTTACCTAAGTCTTCAATCTTTTTCAAATCAGAGCGTCTAGCCCTAACTTCAGCTGCCTTGCGTTTGGTTGCCTCAAGCTGCTGCTCTAGAGAACCTGAGCCTTCCATCATTGAGGTTCTAAAAACAAAAAACAAACGTTGAAAACTTATCAACTGAGAAAAAAAATCTCTTCCATTAAATCTAAACATACAATAAAGTTCGAGAAGAAATGGCAGGCGCAAGCCGTGTTTTTAATTATGGGAAACCTTTCTAAAAGAGAGGCCACTACACCCCCAACCCACATGCCAATCAATGGGGAAAATCATGTGCATCAGCTCTGCACCATCTCATAAGGCAACTTTGAATTTGAAGGAAGATTTGACGACACCTTCTTCATTTCCATGATAAAGTCCGCCAAACGACACGGTATAGAAGACACTTTATGCAGGTGGATAGAAAACATGCTCCATGACAGATGAGCACAATCAAATCAATTGGAGGAAACCACGGAGGTGTCTGTAGCCTGATGCTACCCACAGAAAGGAGTTCCATCTACTCTCTTGTGGGACTTCTTAATTGATGAAATCATAGCAAACCTAAATAAACCAGATTATTTGACGCCATTCTGACGATTTAGTTATATTAATCGTGGGCAAGCACGACAAAGCAACAGGGGGCTCTGACTATAGTGGAGAAGAGACACCTTAACGTTTGGAAAAGCAAATATGCTAAAAATATCTATCAACACGCCCAAGCAAGAGTAAAAACTCATGATCTCAGCAACTTGTTTAACACACGGAGGGAAATTAGACATGACGACACAATATCACAACTGTAAAATTTGATCCTAAGAGTATTTGAACTAAATTGACTAAATCGAAGAATAAACATTAACGGTGAAAGACTAACGCACTTGACACTAGCTGACAACATAGCCGTATCGCAGAGAAATTTCGAGACCTAAATATAAGTATTGATTACAGAGTTAGAAGCCAAATCAAAAATAAAAGATTAAAAATTGATATGGGTAAAACTAAAATCATCAAAACATTGAAATTAATAATCAGAAACTAGAATGTATAATAATATTTATCTAAGACAAAGAATAATCCAATGCAAAAAATAAAGACATCAAAGTTAAAAGAAGAATAAGACTAGGATGGACAGACAGCTTTCGCAAAACATAAGAATCCCCTAAAGAATAGACTTTTGCATTTTCGATTGGGACTGTATAATCAGTGCATCCTATCACTAGTTATATAAAAAGCACAAACTTGGACCTTCATGAAATGAATAGTGGATAAACCGAAAAATATCTCAAAGGGTCATGGATAGGAGGATGTTGGGTTTGTCATCGCGAGATAGAATGAGAAACGAAGTTATAAGGAGTAAAACCAGACGTGGTAGACAAAGCTTACTATTTAAATGGGATTAATCATGTCATATTGCCCCGATAGAGGTTAATAGATGGAATGAATACCATAGATAGGAAGGCTGACATCAAGTTGGTTTGATAACCTCAAAAGAGGTACTAGACTGCCCTGAATTAGAAAAGACCAGGTATAAGGGAAGAGACTAAAGGGGGCATATGGTTAATTCTGGGCGCAATAAAGGCAAAAAACAGAATATACCTCCAGACTCAACATAACTGAAACACGCCACACTAATCCAGGCAGAAATATATATAATTGATTCATATATCAAAGAGAGAATCTCAGGAGGGGTTACAGAGGCTGGATCGTCCTCATCTTTTCCGACAGTCAAATCGGGCAGTGCTAAAATCACGTGCATGCCATCAGATAAAACTTAAACAGGTCTGAGACTGCTTTCACACACAAGGTTATTTTGCGTGAATACCAGGACACCAGGATATCTTGGTCAATGAAAAAATAGACCAACTTGTAAGACAAGGATCTGCTATCACATTTATTGGACCAAAACCAGTATTTGACATCGCTAAAAGCGGTATTCGTGGATGGATACCCTGGTGAATAAACTACCAATAGCAAAACTACTGGAACCACATTGTCCAGACACAGGCACAGCAATCGTTGCCGAACAAACCATCCGGTCAACTAAGCCGCGATGTCTTATGTCTAACCTGATAACCAGTCACTGCAGCTTAAGGAAATATCTACACATTTTCCCCCTTAAGTAGAAGACATAAAATTTCATGTTACATAGACCCATAAAAACTGCATGCTTTGATGGCTACGTGTTTAAGAGTTAAAAATCATACAATGATAGTATATTTGAATAGTCACTCATAAATACTGAAAATTGACACCCAGCAAAAATGGTGGGAGTCAACTTCTCTGCTATTCCAGCTTTTGTCACAATAGAATTGTAATTAAGTGGATGCAAAGTAGTGTTATAAAAAAAACTTTCGCGACTTAAACTCGTTAGTACTGAAATTTATCAGGGCATTTAATGCGATTCAGTCCTAAATGATATAAATTAAAAATATCTGCCAGTCGTATATTTTTATTATGACTGAATTGTGAGATGAATCTAAGTATGAATCAAGAAAGTTTAGGAATTGAACTTGACACCCATTTAGATCTCAATTTTTTTTGGTTACCGAAGTAAACTGGAATAGCAGAAAACTTGGTCCTTTATCACATTCATGTTTTTAGTAGGATATTATTTTCATTAGATAGCACATGTAACTTCAATTATTTTTCTTAAAAAAAAAAGATTTTGTATGCTATATATTTCTTCTCAGCTTAGTTAACTGCAAACTGCAATAAACATGAATTAACAATAATCTTAACAAAACAATAAGCGCCTTATCTAGTCAGTTAATAAAAAAAATCAATTACAGCACAATACCGTTAGTATTTAAAAAAAACATGATTATATGCGATTAGTGACAACCAACTTCATATTTACCCGCTCCAGCCTAAAATCTGGTAACTGAAAAACAATGAAATAAATTTAAGCATATATTAATTTCCCTGAAAAATTCTTTTTAAGGGTTCCGTAGTAACTAGCAACCCATATAATTTAGTCATGTGTGTTAGTCTGTAGGTCACAGCCTTGTAACTTAGTTACTTTTACTTCTTTTGTGATATAATTTTGCAGGATGCTATCAATCAACACACAGTCAAGTGAAATTGCAAAATAAAATTAGAGTACCTCCCCATATGTGGGAAATTGTGGTGATTTTTTCGTTTGCTTACTCCACCAAATGAGGTATTATTCAAAAGGTGTAAAATACAATTAAATAAGTCATATAACATTTTTCATTTAGTTTGATCATTCACGAAATACGGGGTTTTAAAGTTGCTTGCAAATGTGTCCTATTGCTAATTTTCCCATGGTAGTTATGTATGTATGTGTTAGTATATACTTTTCAACGAAAACGGATATGATCAAGTTGCATTCACTAATTTATGAAATGCAAGAAAACTGTTTAAAACTAAATCCTCAATGTTTCAATGTACACTTCTATCCAGAAATAAATGTAACTTTTAAATTTGAACTGAGCTTGTATGTAGAATAGATGTGTCATTTGTTTTAAGTCGGTGCAACAGTAAGTTACAACAATCAACTCAAATATCTTAAAATGCATCAGTAAAGATGATGAGAAACGCGTATATAGGTGTGATATGACATCGCAACAATCATCGGAATGGAGACTGAAAGAAGAGCAAAAAAAAACAAAAAGGGCATGTTAAACCAAGCCAAAAATCAAAATCATGCTCTCACTGCTTTGTTCAATTGTCAAAATCTGATTTACCAAGAATGACCCCCAACAAAATATGGCATATGAAATGTGCCTATAAAAATATGCATAATAGGCATTTATTTAAACTGCATCAGAAAAACTGTTTCTGAGATTTCTCACAATCCTTCATAAAAATCGTTTAAACATTAATAGCTGTTGAGGCAAAAATATGTACACAAAAGCCTAATTGATAAAGATTCAATAGGTTATTAGAAAGTGTGTAAATTAATATCTTAGCTAAAACAATAAGATAACAGAAAAAAACAACCACTACCGAACCTTAACGTAATGTGAGTTCTACACCGCTCTATTTTTCCAATAAATCAATAAAGAAACACTTCCTAAAAATTTTAAATTTAAAACCTCCCAAATTTATTTTTGAAATAATTTGCAATAAGCGTTTCTTGAGTTAATATTTCGGTTTTACTAACATATGGCATCAGTAATACTTTTGTTGGTATATACTAGATGAAATCTATGGCGTTTCAAAAAGTAAACGTAAGCCATTAAAAGCCAGTTTGTTATCAATTGTCATTGTGCAAAAAACATAGTTCCTTATAGATTCCAAAATGTCTAACTTTGTACCAGGAAAGGATTTGTGCGGAGAAGTTTAATTAATCTTCCCATATAAAGAAAACAGCTGCTGAAAGTGATCGATAGTTGGTTGAAGCTTATAGTGATAATGTTTTCACCCAAAAAACTTGTGAAAGATGGCTTAAATGCTTCAAAAGTAGTAATTTTGATGTAAAAGTCCAGGAGCTTCCAGATCAACCAAAAACCTTTGAAGACGCAAATATTCCAGAGTTATTAGATGAAAGCTCAACTCAAATGTTACAACAATTGGTAGCAGCATTGAATGTTTCCCCAACGTCTCACGCATTGGCCCAGATCTAGAATGAAGGAAAATTAATTCCGTAAGAACTGAAGGAAAGAGACTGAAGAAGAGCAATTGAAAGGAGAAAAACCAACTGTAGAAATCTGCTTGCCAGACAGAAAAGAACAATGTTTTGCATCAATTTGTGACACGTGATGAAAAATTGATCTATTTTGACAACCCAAAGCTCGAAAAATAATGAATAGATCCAGGCTAGCCTTCACCATCACAACCAGTGCGCAGTATAATTGGAGAGGTTTTGCTGTATATTTGGTGGGATGATAAGGGAGATGTGTAGTAGGAACTACAAAACCTGGTGAAATAGTTACTGGCAATGGATATTGACAACAAATGATAAAATTAAAAGGAGCATTGAAGGAAAAACAACCAATATACGCCGAGAGACACATAAATATCATTTTTCAACATCATAATACTCAGCCCTATGTTACAAAATGTGTAAAAAAACTATTTGAAAAACGTTAAATGGTCTATTCACCAGACTTAGCCTCTTTGGCCTACTATTTATTTCAATCAATTCACCACGAACTTTCATAACACTTGACTTGATAACCTCAAAGAATGAACAGTTCTTTTGGCGCGAAATCAATTCTTTGATAGAAATCTAGCTAACAATGGTCAATACCTTGATTATTGAGGTAATTCATTTTGTTCTGGAAACACGTGCTCAAATTTTACGAAATAATCGATTTTACTAACCGAAACATCTATAATTTATAAGTAAAAATTTAGATATTCACTCACCGAGTCTCAGTCAACCATTGATGGAAAGCGTTGGCGTGTTTGGCAAATTCTTTCCTCAACTTATCGTTCTCTTCCTGTCTCTGAGCTTCCTTGTCCAATTCAGCATCCCTTTCGGCGATGATCTTCTGAAGATTACGCCACGTCTCTTCCAAAGCTTCCATGTTAAACCAAGTGTACGGGTTAGGACCGACATTAAAGGACTTAATTTGACGATCGAGAGCTGCTAAAGCGTCGAAGTCTGCTTGGGCACTAGACAGAGATGCCTGAAAATAAAATTAGACAATCGGAGCACACTTTTAGATAAAAAGAATAGTCTATGAATGCTTTTAAATAAATCTTAACAATCTCAAACAATTTTTTTACCTGGAATTGAGCATGAGCATCTCTTAAAGCTCTAATCTCTTCTATAGAGTTACATCTGACAGGATCTGTCAAATCTTCTTCAGCGTTTTCAAACCATGAGTTGAAAGCTGATGCCCTCTTTGCAAACATAAGGAATAGTTCTTCAATCTGTTTGAACTGTTCCTGCATGTTTAGTAAGCGTTGTTTTCTTGCGTCTGAGTCGTTTAGCAAACGCTGCCATCTATAAAAATAATTAAGAAATAAATTTTGGAAGATATATTACATTAAGAATAAAGTTGAAGGAAGATATGTATGGTTACATCAGAGTATAACCAAAATAACTGGTAAGCTATGTTCACAAAAAATCATTCATAAGGTCGTCAGGATTTCTATCTCGGCCGACGCTGAGATGAATAAATTTCAGCCAAAATCACGATTACACTACAGGCGTGCGTTCTTTAGGTTTGTTGGATCACATTAACATAACTCACATCAAAATTTTTATTTATTTTAACGGCAATTACTTAATTATACTGCAACATGCCAAAATAATCTATATTTCAGAATACAACTATTTTGGGACATAGGCTGCAAAAATGAAAACGAAATTTCGTGGAAACATTTTGTTTCCAAGATATATTTTGGAAGAATTGTTAATTCTGGCTTAGTGGAGTATATACAATCATCGCAGTTTCATGAAATATTGTTAAATTACAAATTTAAGAAATATGAAAAAATTGTATATCTGCTTTTTAGGTTAGATCTTTTAAAGTTTACCGAAAGATTCGACTGGCGCGAAGCGTAGTTAACCTACTGGTTATTTTAGTTATACTGTGACTACATTAGCTCTTTACAGAAGGAACTGTAATAAATGGAATTCTTATTAACAAATTTTGAATGTTGTTCTACTTATATTCACGCAATTTTAACTGACAATTATCAAAATGTATTGCTTATAAACTATAGTTTTTTACCTGGCAATTACGTCAGCATGACGTTGTACGATCGTGGCTGTTTGATCATGATTAGCGGCGACCAACTGATCTTTTAAAGCTGTGATGTTTTGAATGCCTTCGTGTTCAAAGGCAGTTAAACCTAAAAAAAATTATTACATGTTTAAGAACAAAAACTACAATGAAACAAAAAACTAACTCTAATCATTCCATTTTTATAACTTACCAGCATCAAAGGTTTCTTGTTTGGTAAGCAAGGTCTGAACTGAAGACAAATCCCGTCCAAATTCCTCACTTTTAACGTGAGTTTCCTAATAAAAAAAAACATAGTACCTTAATTCTTCTTCTTGTAATAATATTTATAAGTAAAATAATATCTGAACTGTTCTCTATTTAGACTATTAAGCAAAAAACTCTTACTTTATCGGCAATCCAGCTCTCGACAACATCTGCTTTCCACATAAACTGTAAGTACGCAGAATTATCCACAAGTTTGGCCTTCCTTCTACCAGCCAAAGCAGCCAGATGGTCTAGCTTTGTTTGTAACTGTTGGCAACGTTGATTAATGCTGTCAGCGTGGTGATTACCCGCTGCGGCGAGCTGAGCGCCTTCATCAGAGATATTCTTGCATCGACCTCTAAAAATTTATTCCGAATAAAGTTCAGACCTACAGTCCTTATTACATGGAGCAAAAGAAGCTTAAAAGGGGATCTGGTCTTACTAAACATAATTTTTTTCTTACCTATGAGCTTGGAAGTCGGTTTCAAAGGCATCATGTTTCTTCAATAATCCTTGTACAGCAGCCATGGAATCTCCATAGTCCTCAACACTAAGCAATTGTTGTTTCTCACTGATCCAAGCCTCTTCCTCCTCAACCTAACACCCCAAAAAAGTAAAAAAAAAATTCTAAATAACGAAATATTTAGTCCAGTAACTGCATGACGCTACTGTTAAGGAGGTCTGTTCGACACACATGAGTCAAATGAAGTGTAGTACCCAATAGTTGACAAATTAAATCAAAATGCTAAGAAAAAATAATATAATTTAAAAATAAATAGTGTGCAAGGCATTTATCACTGAAATAGAAAATATTATAAAAACATAATAATTAAATACGGAACGTCATTTGACTCATTTAAATTAGCTAGTCCTAACTATTATGTGATTTGGCGATAACGAGTTTTTACTCTTTATGTTTATCTCCAAGACGGCCTAACCTACTCATATAATAAATAAGTTAATGAAATAGTAAAATGTTTACTTGTAATAATCAAATGTGTCATGGGAAGATGCTGGTAAATTTATAAGTATCGAACCTAAACAATGGCCTCAGAATATACTGCATACAAAAACACCTAAATTAGAAGTAATTTATACTCCACAAGATGTGTATATTCATATCAATAACCGAGTGTTTTGCTGATAATTTGTCGTTAAAGAAGAAATGTTTAGGTTATTAAGTATTTTTCATGTAAAATGCATAAAATATAGTGTAAATTTAGTTTAAACAATTATTATTTCAAAATATCAATGGGTCAAAGTTTTCATATTAAATGTATTTAAAGTTCTGAAGTGCGCGATCATGCAACGTTGCCAAACGTTTCGACTCAATTGTAATGCATGTAAATCTTAAATTTCGTTACTTCTGATATCTCAGTAAATTTAATTCTCAAAAATTTACATGGTAAAGTTAATCGTAGTATCTTAATAGTATTGGTTACGACTTATACTACTAAAATTAATTTTCATTATGATCTAATATTTTTTATTTAAAATGGGCAGCGGTTGAAGCTTCTTAAAAAAAAATCTTGCCTTGGTAAGGAACTGTTGATATGTTAAACTCTCGTCCAACTTTTGCCCTCTAGTAGCAGCAAACTGTTTCAATTCAGACCAAGCTTGGTTCAAAGCCTTCAATCTCTGTTCGATTTCTGGCACGCCAAGATTGGATACGTCCATCAACTTCTCTCCGGCTTCTTGAACAGCCTGGATGGCCGGTTCGTGGGAAGCGAGTTCTGCTTCGAGACGCTTGTGTTTCTTTTTCAAATTTTGGACACCTGAAAGACCAGATTTAGTAACCATAAAGTTGCAACTTTGCACCTCCTTTAACACCTCTTAATTATTTTTATACACCTAAATCCCCTATTAACTTACCGGTCAAATCACGTCCATAATCATCACTTCCGACAAGCAATTTCTTCTCCTTAATCCACGACTCCTCGTCGGCGATATCCCTGAAGAATTGGTGAAGAGTATTTGCTTCGTTGAGTCGTGCCTGTCTATGTGCCGCCAAGTTTCTAATTCGTTCGTAACGTTCGTTGATCGATTGTCGTTTTTCTTGGATCGATGCGGTGTCAAATTGTCCCGATTCAATGAGTGAGTCAGCTTGATCATTCATATCTACAAAAAAATTATGTTTAGGAAGATTATTCATAGCTGCCCAGAACTAGCTACCCTGTAAATATTAGGTTTGTTCCAACCCGCATCAGAAACAGTTTCTGACCGTCAGGATTTTGCGCATTAACTTATTACACATTATATTTCAGTTAATACGCAGAATCCTGACGGTCAGAAACTGTTTCTGATGCGGGTTGGAACAAACCTATTATAATCCAAATTATAAATGTTAACTTTCATTATCAAATATTAAACAATATTCTACCTATAATCCTATCTTCATGATGTTGAATATCAGCCTCTACTAATTGGTGTTTCTTCATCAAATTCTGTACAGATGCCAAATCTTTTCCAGCATCTTCGCTGGTCAAGAGACTCTCGACTTCGCCGAGCCAGAAGTCCAAATCTTTAACTGCAGCGATGTAAGTTCTTTGTTTATTGGCTTCCTTAAGTTTCATCGACTTTTCGGTTGTCTTTTGAGTCAAGAATTCCCACTGATCAGCAATAGATTCGAGTCTAAATGAAAAAGTTTACAAATAAATCAAATAACCATGTTCTTAAAAGTATTATTACCAATAAGCTAAGAACTTTGCAAAATTACCTTCTTTTAACAGCTTCTTCAGATCCGGCGCATTGTTTTTTATCAATAAGATTACCACCGTTGGCAAGGACACTTTGTATACGATCGGCATTGGCAGCCAATTCGGCCTCGAAGGCTTGGTGTTTTTGATGCTTGGACTGAATATTAGCTGGATCCTAATAAAGAAGAAAATTCAAATTATTTCTGCTATTGAGTCATTCTCAAATAAGTAGTTCAAATTGCTGTTGTCAAGTTTATAAAACTATAGCGCACCTTGTAGCTTTCCTCAGTTGCCAATTGTAGCTTCTCAGCGATCCAATTTTCAATTTCGTCGGCGTCACGGGAGAATTGCTGCAGAGTCTGACTTTCTCCCAACTTGGAACGTTTTTCAATGAGAGCTTCTTTAAGATGACGCCATCTGTCCAAGACCTGCTTACGCTTGTCGTCGATGGGTTTCGAAGCATAGTGTTCCCTATATAAAAGAAAACTCAATATTTGTTTGCTGTCTTACATAGATCCAAGAGATTAACCTACCTTGCAATAAGTTGATCAGCTAATGTTTGCAAAGTGGCAATCTTTTCTTCGTGAGCGTTGATCGCCTTATCGAAATCTTCATGCTTTTTAATTAAAGCTTCGACGTTGTCGCCGTTCGAATCGACTTCATCAGAAGCTAAGAAAGCTTCTCTGTCGCTCATCCAATTCTCGGCTTGTTCACAGTCCCTGTAGAACAAATTCAATTCCAAATTCTGATCTAATTGCAATCTCCTATCGATCCATGCTCTTTCCAAATCAGCTCTGGCTTGATTGAGTTGCTCCAATTTTTCTTGGATTTCTGGGGAAGCGTAATGGTTAGAATTCAACAGCTGCTGACCGAATTGTTCGAGGGCGTGGAAAGTGCCGGCTCTGGCGTCGATTTCTGTGCGGTGTTCCTAATGTCAATGAAAACAATGAAAGGTTAATGATAAAGGGCGAAAAATTTCTTAATAAACATCTAGAATGATCATTTTCCTTTACATGTGTAATAAAAAAAAATGTCACTACAAAATGAATTAAATTTTTCTTGTACACATACGCAAAACTATTGTCCAAACTCTTGATTTTTCAGAGTTATTGAAAGATTAAGAAAAAAAGTTATTCTTTTTTTTAACAAATAAAGTGATACAAGTTTTTTATTACACAAAAATTAATGAACAAAATGAACGAATTACACACAATAAGCTTTAGCAAGTGTTAGTTTGATTCTGTGTGCTGTCCAAAACCACATTTTGTGCTCCTTAGTCGGTGGACAAAGGTTTAAAGACACAAACATAAGTAATTTTAATGGTGATGAAGAGTGATCACAGCAAAAATCTTTATTAAAATGTCACTAGCTCTCTGTGACGTCGATCGAATCTGCATAAAATAAAGTTCAATGAGAATTACTATTACTACTACATCATAGGCGTGCATTCTTTGGCATTATTTTGTGAATATTAACATAATTGTGTGACTAATTTTACCTTTAAAAACAATTATACTAAAAGAGTCATATTATAGGGCCTAGATTGCATAAATGAAAGTAAAATTTTGCAAAAACTTTTAGTTTTAAAAGAATTCTTCTTCAATGTCTATGCTTTGTCATTTTCCCTTCTTTGCTATCTTATTTACCGATTTTTTGTTAAAATCGTATAAATCACCCTTCTTCAACTTAAAAAAAATTAAAATTTAAAATAAAATAAAGCAGAATTATATTATGTCAATATTGTCAGGCAAAGACTAACAAAAAATGTACACCTATGGTGTAATAGTAATTCTCGTTATATTCATTTAACGCACCATCGACAGACGTCACAGAAAGCCAAGCGAGTTTATGAATGAAATTTTGCTATAACTTACTAGTTATTTATGTTGTACTGCCTTTATATCATAAAATTCCTCGTACAATGAAAAATTTCAATTGTAAACATAAATAACATATAAATCCGATATTCGACTACGCTACTGAGTATATGTAAATAAATTTTATAACTTTAACAAAGGTTTTTGCTTAGTTTAGTATACAGGTTACACACTGGACGACATTTGCCAAATTTGATTGACATATTCTACCTGTGGGTATCCATAGCGCGAGTCTATTTCAGCCTTGTAGTTCTATCCCATCCCGCGAAAAAAAAAAAACACAAAACACAAAAATCAGACACAAAATGCAATAAAACACATAAAATTTGCAAAGTTACATAAATAGCAATATAAAACATTTTTAAAAAATCTCACTGAAAATATTATAGTTTTTAATCAACTTCGAAGTTATCGTTTAATTAACGACCTCAAAGAAAAATACTTAAGAAAAAAGAAATATTGATTATTGGAACCGTGTGTTGAGCAAATATACCTGTGTAAAGGTACGCGAAACGTCGGAAAATTATTTTAACGTTATCCAAACCCAAAAACCACACGTTTTATGAATTATGGGTAATTTTTTTAACGTTTGCAACATTTTTTGAGCTGTCAATAACTAGTTTTTCTGTCTCATTAAGTTAATTTCTATTCTTCAAATAAGAGTTCTTAAAATAAAAAATATATCCAAAGAGAAATTATACATCCGAAAAAAGATTGAATTATTTGTCTTTACTTCGAGCAGTTTCAGTAGTTCAAATGAACCTACCTCTTATGATCCCTTAAAACTTTAATACATTTAGATAAACATTGTTCAAATACAATATTAGAGAATTAAAATAATTCAAAAAATTATTAGAAATTTAATTCAAAAAAAAATCCTATTATATATTTTGTCCCTACAAATTTTCCAAATGTACACTGCAAAACACAATAACTACAATTTATGACACTCATTTAGCAACTAACACGTATCAGTTTTTTAAAATTAATATCCCAAAAACGTTTTTAAACAATCTCAATAAAATATAGACTCATTCTTTACCTGATGTCTTTCTATGAGTGCTTCAGCGCCAGTAACGTCATTGGCAAGTTCGTCGGAGCTAACCAATCCCAACATAGAATTAATCCAGGCTAGTAGATCACGATGATCATTAAGGAACCTAGAAAAATAGCGATATAACATTTACGGATACCTTCATAAAAATATTTTTTATTAATGACCACTTAAAACAATTTCTATAAACAAACCTTTGTAAGTCATATGAATCCAAAAGTTTTTCCTTTCTAGAGTTGGCTTTAGCGGTAAGTTGGGTCCATAATTCGGTGATTTCACGTTGTTTCTGTAAAGTCTGTTCAGCCTGTTCTGGATGCGACTGTTTGAGACGGTTAGCGATATCATCAAGTTGTTTGATCTAAAAAAATAATAAGCATTTACCTAAATATGCCGAAGGTTATGGTTTCTTGCATATTTGACTATAGGGCTATTCTTTTGAATCATTATCACTTTCACTTCTATCACTTGAAATAATCATGATCACTTCAGCCCGATGACAAGTAAATGCATATTCAAAAGAACATGTAGTTATCAGTTTCACTTTGTTCACTTTGATCAATTGATAATTACTCAAAAGAATATAGCCTATATAAAAAACTCAGTATGAGAATGAAAATACTTAGAACATATTAAATAACCCTACCTTGTCGCCTAAAGCGGCCAAATCTCTTTCTAAACCTTCATGTTTTCTTTGCAGGGCTTGTACACTTCTCAAGTCTTTTCCAAGATCATCATTGTTAAGGGCTTCATCTTTTTCCTGCATCCAGTCCTTGGTTTCATCAACGTCACGGTGGAATCTAAAAAATATTTCAATATAAGCAGTCGACTCCTTCTGTGGTAAAGTGTTCTATTTAATATGTTCAATCTAGTGGTAGACGGATCACATTTTTTAACCATTTATTTGTTAACAAAATGTTTAAAAACTTTCAACTCACCTTTGTACTTCATGAGCAGATCCCAACTGGCTCGCTCTTTCCGACGTCAACTGTTGCAAACTAGTCCACTTGGTATTCAGATCTTCCATTTGAGTCCTAATCTTAAGAGCTGCCTCGGTTTGCCCCAAGGACACTAACTGCATGGCAATTTCGTTCATTTCAGCTAGACGCACCTCATTAGCCTTAAGGTCCGTCTGGAAATCGTCAAATTTCTTCTGCAGGACTTCAACTTGTTCCAAATCTTCTCCGACATCTTGAACTTGCGCGTGCATTTCTTTATCTTTGATCCAGTTGGCCAATTCAGCGGCTTCTCGGACCAATACGTAAGCTTTGACCGTTTCGTTCAGTTTGTCTTGACGTTCGCGTGCGAGAGCCAACAATCTAGAACAATTATTTATTGAGAAAAAGAAAATACAGAAATAATTTCTTAATTCAAAAAGGGTTCTTAACAGAGTGCCTACCTGTCATATTGAGTGTTAATTTGTTGTTGTCTCGCAGAAATCGAGCTATTTTCAATCAGATTTTGCTGGGATGCTGTTAAACCTGCATCTACTTTTTTGACATAAGCAGCAGGAACGAAACCTTGGCGATCATGAATTTCGACTTTCCACCAATCCTGTATACAAAAAAATAAGCCATTATACAGGGTGACATAAAAGTAGCGGTATGGTCAAATAATAAAAAGGGTTATGGAGAAAAACTTTACGGCACAAAAGTTTTAGGAATTCGAATGGCACATTTTAGGGTGACCTCGACTTTTACCATGATGTTCGGGGTTATTTGAAATTAAGTTAACTTGCGCGATTATTTTTCAGTTGTCTGGAAAAGGGCTGTTAGAATAGCCACAGCATCCACTGTGAATTTTGCCACCTAATTGAGGAATAACATGAGTTGTCGATATTTTGGTAGTTAAAAGCAATAAAAGTTGACCATTGTGGCTTATTAGTGATCGAACCAGCATTGACCATAGTCGACTACTAGTGGTCAACTAAAATAAATTTTGGTCATTGTAAATCATTTGGTTATTAGTTGAGAACTAAGCCACTTTTTTTGTACGTCGTTTTCTCAAACACGGCGCATTTCGAACTTAAAAGTAAGGTAAACCATCACAATTTTCGATATTGTAGTAATGAAAATCCTCATTAGTTGATTAAAGCATACACAGACACCTCAGAATTGAAATGCATTGGCAGGACTTCAACGCGAACGAGTGTTGTTCCTTTTTTATTGGCTTTCTTACAGACCATATTAGATTGCTGGTAATGATTTTTGTTTTTTTTTACAACTTTTGTTTTCAACATTTTCCAGCAAGTCTTGATGTTTAAGTGTTATATCCGTTCTGTCTGGCCTTAATATGACCTTCCGAGGATAAAATTTGCCGCTTTTTCCATCTTCTGGATTAAAAGTATGCGTCCTCATTAAAAAAAAATTAACTTGACATTGAAATAACCCCGAAGGCCATGGGCAAGGTTAAATCCAAGGTAACTACCAGATAGCAATCTTATAAGTTTTTTCTGAAACATTTTCCCCGAAAAATTTATTCCTGGCGAGGTGATCTTAATATGACCCTCAGAGGTTCAAGTTGCTCATAGTCATATCTGAAGATAAAATCAAATTTAAAAAAATTATCCATAGTTTTCTAATTTCGTACTAATTTTACACCAATTCATGAAAAAAGGACATTTGATCTTCAAACGTCCTTTTCATAGATGCTATTTATACCATCAAATAGAAAAAAAAGGGGTTTCCATTTAAAAAAGTTAACTCGACCTTCAAATGACCCTGAAGATCATGGTCATGGTCCCCATAAAATATACCGTTCAAGTTCCTAAAACTTTTGATTTTAAAATTTTTCTTTATATCTTCGTTTTTGAATTATTTGACTTTTTTGTCACCTTGTAGAAGAGTGTTATAATGATTTATCAAAAATAAAGAACCAAAGACGTTTTTTTCTGGTAAATAACATTTTGTTTACCTTGTTATTAGAATTAAGCAAATGTAGGAGGTCTCCCTTCTTCATAGAAACTTCTCTAGCCGATTTTTCGGTGTAGTCGTACAAAGCTTGTACAGTTTCTCTGCCAGTAACGTCAACAACTGGAGGTTCCTGTTGCTAAAATAAGAAATACATATGTAATTACAAACTTATAAAATACAAATATACTTCAATAAACGAAAATTCTTTTGATAGTAAATAAAATGCTTACCCTACAATTCCTAGCTTGTTCTTTAAGGCCCTCGATGGTATTTCCAAAAGCAATCAAATCGCTCATCAAGGCTTCATGTTTTTTCAGCAAGGCTTCAGAAGAATCTTCATCTTTTCCTAAATTAATAAAAGTAACGTTGAATATGGCAAAAGCAATAAAGATTGAAATTTAAACTTGTCAAAATTTGTACTCATCCATTATTCTATAAATTTTAAGTTTATTAAATAACATATGTACTTACCATAGTCGGTGTTTGCTACAATTGGTTCTTTCTCTTTCATCCAAGATTCAGCTTCATTTGCATCAGCATAGTACTGATGCGCCTGCAGGGAATCTTCCAGATCCTGTTTACGTTGATTTGCTCTCTCTTTTAGCATTTCCCAATGATCGCTTAATGCTGTAACCCTGAAAAGCAAAGGAAGATTCGTAAAAAATTGATTTTATCCATCTACTGAAAACAAAAATTTTAATTTCTCCAACTGACCTATTTCTAATTTCGTCGCTTGCGAAGTGTTCATCTTCAGTCATCTGTTTTCCAGCTTCTAAAACAGCAGTAATTCTGGCATCATGGTTATTGATTTCAGCCAATACAGCCTGGTGCTTTTTAATTAAATTCTGTACACCAATTAAGTCACGTCCTCTATTGGTAGATGCTGCAACAGGTTCTTTTTCGCGAATCCATGATTCTTCATCCTCTACATCCCTGAACAGTTGTTGAACCTGTAAAAGACAATACAGATAAAGTAACAAAAATACCAGACTGTTGCCAAATATTCATCAAAATTACAACGGTTTTTACCTGCAGAGAATCCAAAAGTCTCTGTTTCCTAATGGCCATGGGTGTTTGTAAAGCGGCATACCTATCAGTGAGAACCTTTTGCTTATGGGCAATGTTATCGGCGTCAAAGTGTCCCCTTTCGACAAATTGATGTGCCGCAGAAGTGATACCCTCGATTCTATCTTGGTGAGAAGCTACATCGGATTCTAAAAAGAGGAAATATTACTCGGTTTAATCCACAAGTTATAAAAAAAAAGAATAAATATAAAACCAAATTTTTAGTGCTCCTACCTAACAAGGCATGTTTCTTCTGCAAATTCTGCACACTCGTCAAGTCTTTTCCATAGTCCTCAGACATCAATTGTCCCTCAATTTCGCTCAACCAAAGCTCGATATCTTCAATGGTTCTGTTAAACTGTTGTTGCTGGCTAGCTTCTTGCAATTTCGAGTTTTTCTTATCAGTAGCTTGGACAAGCGTCTCCCAAAGCTGTACAATTTCTTCCATACGTGATTGAATTCTCGGAGCTGCGTAGTGCTTCGCTTCGATCAACTCTTGTCCCGTAGACGTAATTTCTTCCATCCTAGTTTTATTAGCATTCAACTCTTGTTCGAAGTTCTGGTGTTTCTGAACTTTTCCGCCGAGATTTGTTGGGTCCAAGTAGCTTTCGTCAAGGGCAAATTTTAATTTCTCGTTAATCCATCCTTTGGTTTCGTCGCAATCCCTTTCAAACTGCTGAAGTCTATAGGCATCCTCCAGAAGCTCTCTACGACGGCTAGATTTTTCTTTCAAGGCTTTCCTGCGTTCTAATAGCATCGCTCTACGTTGAGCCACATCGTCAGCCGCGTAGTGTTCTCCATCAATCAGTTTTGTAGCGAATTCGTCGAGGGCTTTGATTTTTTCTTCCTGAGCCGCCAAGCTTTTTTCGAAATCTTCATGTTTTTTAATCAAGGCTTCAACAGAGTCTAAAGAATCTCCTAAATCTTCATTGGCAAGGAAAGCTTCTTGTTTTGCCATCCAAGTATCAGCCTAAACGAAAATAATAAATGTTTAATTCTTTTTAGTGTTAGTGTAACACCTATATTATTAAATACAAACTTAAACTCTAGAAACTATGGAACATTTTCAAAATCTTCTTTACCTGCTCAGTATCACGATAGAAGAGCTGCAAATCCATACACTGCTCATACAAGATTCTTCTTTCATCCCACAAAGCGTTAAGTGATCTCTTGTCCGATTCCAACATGGACAACTTCTCTTTGACTTCATCACTGGCATAATGTCCTTTATCCAAAAGATTTTTACCTGCAGCGGTAGTTGCAGCAAAGCTATCTTCACGGGCGTCAATTTCTCCGCGGTGTTCTTGATGACGTTCGATCAAAGCCTCGGCACCTGAAACAATAAAGTATTAAATTTGCCTACAAAAAAATATTTGTTACTTCGCTTAAATAATTGATTTTTTGAACCGACTCTTTCGACTGGATCGGACGTCAAACAAAATTCACCATGACTTACCGGCAACATCTTTGGCAAGCTCATCAGCAGAAATAATAGCCTTCATGTCGTTAATCCATGAAACGAGATCCCTAAAATCGGCAAGGAAACGATGAAGAGCGTAAGATTCTTCTAATCTTTCGCGGCGTTCTTTTGCTTTGGCGGTAAGGCTTTCCCAGTAGTTCTCAATTTCAGCACGTTTAGCTTGGATCTGGTCACCATGGTCTCCATGAATGGCGCACAATCTAAAAATTTTTTCACATATCATTGCTTTATTCATCAAATATCGGCAATACGAATTCTAATTAAGATACTAACCTATCCGCCTCTTTTCCTAAAGTTGAAACTTTATCTTCCAAAGCTGCCAAATCTCTCTCTACACCTTCATGTTTACGTTGAAGAGCTTGCACGCTTGCCAAATCTCTACCATAGTCGTCAGACGACAATACCACGTCTTTTTCAGAAATCCAAGCAACCTAAATACGAAAATATATTTATTGAATACTGATCATAACAACGACCAAAAATTTACTTTCTTTTAGAAGACAAAAAAATATACTTACTGTTTCATCGGCATCTCTATTAAATCTTTGGATTTCGTGGGCGCCATACAGCTTATCTTGACGCATGAGGGTCATTTGTTTCAAACGTTGCCAGGCGTTGTTAAGTTCTTCCTTCCTATTGCTAATTTGTTCTCTTTCAGGGTGGCCGTCTTGGAGTAACTTGTCAGCCAACTCATTTACTTCTGTGACTCTGTATTCCTATAATAAATCAATAATGCAATTATAAAGAATTAAATATTAATTTGTGAACTGAGCTCATTTTAATAGAAAGTAATGACAGAAGCAGAAACTTTAAAAGTTTCGAGTATAATAACAAATAACTTACTTGGGAAGCCATATCCTTTTGAAATTCATCAAATTTTCTCTGCAAAACTTCGACATGTTCAAGATCATGTCCAAACTCTTCAGTCGATAAAAATGCGCTCTTCTCAGTGATCCAGAACATGACTTCATCACAATGTCTGTAAAATTATTTCAAAATTGTCACGTTTCTAATTTAGATTTTCCTCAAGACTTATTTAAAAATTTCGTAATACATTATAGGATCATTATGACCAATATCCTTTAGAAACAAAAAATAATGCATAATTTACCTGATAAATTGAACCAATACCAAAGCTTGTTGTAATTTCATTCCCTTCTCCGCCAATTTAGATAAAAGCTGTTCCCATAAGCGATGGAGTTCCTCAAGACGTCTGCGGATAGTCTCAGACTCATAGTGATTTTGATTGATCATTTCACGCCCGGTATTATCTAGCACTACAATGGCGTTACTATGAGCAGCTACCTCAGCCTACAATATGATCTTTTATTAATAGGTATTAATATTTTTTTTACATTATTATAAAGGTCTTTTTTTTTAATAATTTTACCTCAAAAGCCTGATGTTTTTGAATCTTAGCTTGCAAGTTAGTTGGATCTTTGTAGCTTTCATCAGAAGCAGCTTGTAACTTCTCCAAAATCCATGATTCCAGTTCGTCGGCATCCCGTTTAAAATATTGGAAACGTCTAGGAAAAAAAGGACATTAGATTTGTTTGTACACGTGTACAGTCTAGCCAGAAAAAAATTACAATTTGCTTAGAATGTGAGTAAAATCAATTTTGTGTACTCATACATGAATAATTATTCATTTTAAAAGTATTAGAAGACTCTACTTACCTTGAATCTTCCAATTTTTCTCTCTTAGCCCTTGCGTCGGCTTTAAAGTTGTCATATCGAGTCAATACTTGCTGACGCCTTTCTTGAATGTCCTCGGCGGTCTCGAGGATTTTGACCTCTTTTGGAGGAGGTATCTGATCCATGGTTGTGGTTGATTGATAATTAGAGTGATGTAAATCTTATCCTGGGTGTATCTCGCTTATGCCTAAAATAATATTGTTTTAATTTCAAATTAACCCTGAGATTGAGAATTAGCTAAAATATTTAGATTTAAATTTAAGAAAATATGTATTTAAAGACAATTACTTAAAATATACTAAATAATTCTAACTAAAATTTCAATTTTTTTAATACAATTAAAATCAAGCCTTATTGTCATTATCTTACAACCTCATACATCAAATAAATAATACCAGGAATAAATATTTTCTTATCAAAAGGTAAAGTTTTAATGTTATTTACACAATGAGGTAAAAATCCAATAATCATTGATAAAAATAAATTACGTAACTTTCTAAGGATAAATTACATAGGGGTCTATTGTTAATTTTATCAAAATTTGTCTTATAAGGGACAGAAATTAGATTAAAATAGTAACAACTTAAGTGATTTCTAAATATTTTTCAATTCCAAAAACTTCAAATTGAAAAACTTTAATTATACGATTTTTATTGTTGATGGTTTATCGAGCCCTTAACTATAAAATATATATGGAGTGTTATTTAAAAAGGGCAAACAAAATCTATGAACATAACCCGAAAATTATTTTTAATTACGTAGTATAGGACAGTGGCAGTGCATAAGAACCACCAAATTATTTAGGTAGAAAAAACAAAAAATATTTTAATTTTATTTTATAAAATACAAAAATATTGTACACCTAAGAGACATGGTATGACACTCGAACACAATCAAGTCGTGATCCGTCGTAAATTAAGCATTAAAGCAAAGACGCATTTCAAAAAGTAGCTTAGAATCAGGCATGGGGTTAGCCACGCAAGCGAAAGAAGGTCCTTATTTTTAATTCGCGTTCACAAATGAGTAAGTCGATTCGCAACAATTGTGTGCACCGATCAGGGGCGGATCCAGCCTCTCTCTTATTCTTTTTTTTTTTTTTTTTTTTGGGGGGGGCGACGGTGATATCACAAAACTACAGTATGACAAGCGAAAGCGAGGAAAGAGACGTCAGCAACATTTCCATTTCTAGTGTAAAACAAGTTGTCGAGGGGGGGATCGCTAAAAAGTTTTCTGTGGGGGGGGGGGGGGGAGGGAGCCAGCAGCATACATATTCCTAGTCTAAAAGCCAGAATCGGGTCTATTTTCGTAAACTCAAAGCTCTTGGGGGGGATGGGGCGATCGCAAGAAAAAACAAGTTGTCGACGGGGAGGTGGAAGCCAGCTGCATACACATTCCTAGTATAAGAGCCAGAATCGGGTCTATTTTCCTGAACTCAGAGCTCTTAATAATAATATCCTTTATTTGCCGACAAAATTATGATCATATAACAAAGCAACGTCAGAGAAAGAAATGTTTAACGTTAAGAATTATAAATATATTGATCTAACTACAATTAAGATAAAAACTAATCGACATTTCGATAGGAACTTTACACAAAGGAAAACAAAAGGAGAAAAAGGCAGATACAAAATAATTAAAAAAAAAAATAGTAACAAAAGAGTCAGTTTGAACTGAACAAAGCTTGTAAAATAAGATATTACAATTTAAAAAGGAATGAAATTTGTACACAAAATACAAAAGCATGAGAAAGAAAAACCTACTAAACAAAAAATATTAAGTTAAAAATATTGATATTATAAAAATTATTCATTAAAATTGAAAGAGTAAAAGCACCCATCAGACAGCCATTCATTTAAGCGTCTCTTAAAGCAGTTAATCGACTCGATAAGCCAGATTTCTTTTGGTAACATTCTTACGGCTTTAATCGCTATATAGTATGGTCCTCTCTCATAGAAGGTGGAGTTATGTAAAGGTATCCTTAGGTCATTCGCCCCTCTGGTAGTCATAACCATGTTTCCCCCATAAAGCTGTCTGTTTAGAGGAAATAATTCTGTATTCCTTCTGGCAAGAATGACTAACGATCTAAAGTATAATGAGGGAACAGTAAGCAACTAAAAATGGTCGATGTGAAGCTCTTGGATGTAGGTGGAAGATGGATGGATCTTATTATGCGTTTTTGAATTTTAAATATATTAACAGCCTTTCTTGATGACTCCCAAAAGGAAATACCATAAGAGACAAGAGATTGTATTTGCCCAAGGTAGAAAAGCCTAACAGTCTCTGCAGTGATGACGTCACGAAGCCTTCAGGACTACACCACACAAACTGCTAAACCTAGCCCCAAAAGCTGAGATATGATGTTTAAAGAGGGGTCCAAATGAACACCCAAGAACCTGACGTGTTCCAAAGTGGGTATAGATCCACCCCCAAGCCACACAAGCAGTGACTCAGACCTTGTTGCATGCTTTGAAAAAAGAATGAGGCCGGTCTTATTACGTTTAGAATGAGGCTGTTATCAGAACACCACTGCTGCATTTTTAACGCAGAGTTTGAGCACTTTTGAGAAAGTCCTACCATAGAAGTGTCCGCCAGAATCACTGATGTGTCCGCCAGAATCACTGATGTGTCCGCCAGAATCACTGATGTGTCATCAGCAAATGGCAAACGCTATCCGCGGCCAATCCATCTCTCAGATTGTTTACATATATTAAGAAAAATATGGGTCCCAAAATGAAGCCCTGAGGTACCCCCTGTAACAATTTAGTTCTATCTGAAAAGTAATGATGATTATTTTTAGTAAATTTGAGGGGGGCGACCGCAAAAAAAAAACCAGTTGTCGACGAGGGGTGGAAGCCAGCAACATTCCTAGTGTAAGAGGCACAATCGGATGTATTGTCCTGAACCCTAAGCTCTTGGGGGGATCGTCCCCCCCTTGGATCCGTGCCTGGCACCGATATCACCTCCCGTCGATACCCCATTTCACATTTAATTCATCGTTTAGTATGCGTTTTTAAATAGAAATTTGCACATTAGTTCGGCGAAACTCTGCGTACATTTTCCCACAATGTGCATCTTGTTTTTAATTAGGTGATATGACTTTAAATTCAAGGAGTGTGAACATATTCAAAATAGAAATTATTAATAGCTTTATGAGACTTAAAATATTTTTACAGTATATTTAACTTGAAATTAAAATTAGCTTCATGGTGCAACGATAAAAAAAATTTACTGACAAAGTAATATCCTAAGTCTAGGTTATTATTTTAAAATTTTGAGATAATATATAAATATATAATAATAGAAATATTAATATAAATTTAAAAAAAAACAGCTTCTATAGTAAAATATAAAATAAAAACTAATTTGAAATTTGAATTAAAAAAAATTAATGTCAGTAAAACAACATAAATTTAGAAAGGCAACACGTTAAAAAAATAAATAAATATAAAAACTAACGAATTAAGATCCAAAGGTGAACACTGTCACACATTCACATATTTAAAATATAAAACTACAGTTTAAAATTAAAATACTCAAAGATATGATAATATGCTTTTCTTAGAAGTAGAGTGTTTACTGCCAGCAACGAACTCGGCGTTGCCAAACCTAACCCAAACTGCGTGTTATGGGGAACTGGTCCCCCGTAATATTATTGAGTGAATGATGGTCAACGCAACGAACAATTTATGCGGCGAATATAAGTAAATTTAGATTCCATAAAAGAGTAAACAGGAGCGCCTTGCGCTATTCCCAGAACCTTTTCAACAAGTGCTAAATTCACTTCATCGCAATTGCCTCCAACAACTGTTGCTACTAAACGGAATGGCTAAAGAACATACTTGCAAATGCAACAAGGAAAGGAAATATTTTATTTCCTCTCGACTGGGGTTGGAAAAAGGTCGAAAAATGGATTGATACCAATTTTTATAAAAAGAAACCTCCTGCACCATAAACTTAGCTTGAAAAAATTCCCCGTGGATGCACCAAAAGATGGCAAAGGAACTGTGGTTGCAGGAAGTTAGAAATTAATTGCTCCACGTTCTGAAAAAAATGTATGGGTTTAAATTGCGAAAATGATGATGTACCTGACATTACTGAAGCATTTATTCTCGAGAATCCTGGCAAAATTATTTAAAATAATTAACTGAATCCAGCTTTAAAAAAAATAAATTAATTAAACAAGGTATAAAATAATGTGATAATTAATCTTATTTTTCATTCCGTACCCCCATATTAATATTTTTTTCAAAATATAATTATTTTTATCGTTAAAGATTCTAAAATAATTTGTTCATTGAATATAGAAGAAATTTTCTAAATATATAAAATTACATAAAGTGCGGGTAAAAAATTAGGAAAAATCCTAAAAAGTTGAAAACTTTGAGAGGCCATTTCTCGGTAAATTATTCATCATACAGACTTCGACTGGGGATCGTTTTAATAGGTGTAATTTTAGCTTTCTTTTTGAGGGGGCAATGTCCCTACCTAAATTCACTTACAAATAAGTTATGGGACGAAATTTGGAAAAAAAAAAAGCAAAAATTTGCTAATATAGAGAAAAGTAGCAAAGTTTGATAAGCCTTATTTTTCCTTGTATAGATTTTTGTGATGACTCATTTTAACGCCCGTAACGTCAGCTTCTTTTTTTATGGAGCAATACTATACCCAACTTCACTTTTAAAAAAGTTATGGGAAAACATTTAAAAACAAAAATTTAGAATTTTTTTGTTTTTGAGGTATATTTTTTGAGAAAAATGACTTTTTTGGACCTGCATAGTTTCCGAGAAAAACTCAAGAAACTAAAAGTGGACAAATCTACCTTAATCTCAAAAACGTACCCCTTAATTTGGTAGCACTTTGTGATTTTGTCATATTTGGAGGTCAACTGAACTATGAAACAATGAAAATACTTTTAACGTTTTAGTTTCGTTCTCAAGTACATAGTCAATAGCCTACAGGCCATTCCGAAAATATACTCTTGGTGCTTAGAGGACAGATATACACAGACAACAAACATATTTCGTTTTTTACGCGTACTAACAGATAATTTCAATTCTTCAACAGCCAAATTATCAAATTTAAAAAACATTCTGAGAGTATCTTCTGCACAGTTTAATATATAATTCGATTCACTATCTCTGAGCCAATGGTACGTTAATTACCACCAAATTTAGAAAATTACAACAAAATTATATAAAGATTCTCTATTGTATTGCGCATTATGAAAAAGAAATGTCACGAGGAAGAACGGCTATTACCGGATATATTTCTTTAAAAAAAAAGGTATAAGCATAATAATGTGTGGAAAAGCCTAGAAACAATTTAAACCTAAAATATACTTAGCAATTTTTTGTTTTCCCTGTGTACATTTTAGCGGAGATGTTTTTAGTGAATTATTTATTTAATTATTCACTTATCGACGGACAACGCTGTCCATTTTACAATAATTAATTACATAACAATGTGATATCAATAACAGTATAACAATCAATATAGTATAATAACAGGGTGTTTACAAAAGAAAAAAAGTGTACACCTGTCAATCAGTAACAGCAAAAACCCAAAACATTAATCGACAATCAATTCCAACAGCCTTCGTTTAAGATGATTCAAGTACATATCAAAGAAATTCAGGTCACTCAGCCCATTAGCATATCCAGCCACCATTGGTATAAAAGAATGGCTTGCATAATTTGTTCTGTGAAAAATCCGGTGAAATATATGGGAAGTACTTCTGGAGGGACCCACAGACCAACACTGTTTATAATTTTAAAGAGAAGTTGTAAATCTCTACCCTTTCTTCTATTAGCAAGGGGGAGCAAATTCACGTCGGAGCACAAAGCAGCATAATCAAAATCAGCACCCCCATTGATATCTGAGAAACTTTCTCTGTACTTGTTTGAGCCGGTTCACATGTGATTCATAGTGGGGATCTCAAACACAAGAAGCGTACTCAAGGTGTGTTTGAACCAACGAACAATAGAGTATTTTAAGGGACTTCACATTGGAAAGCTCCTTAGCATGACGTTTAATAAAACCTAACATCCTGAGAGACTTACTAATAATGTCAGCGATGTGAGGAACAAATGAAAGGGTGAAATCAAAAAAGGGCTCTCAGGTCCCGCACAGAATCAATGGAGGTCAGCGGCCCACCATCCAAGTGATGACAAAAGTCCAGGTGGGACAACGCAATCTAGAAAACTTAATGAATTTACAGTTAGAAATATTCAAACTCCTCCCATTCACCCCGCACCAGGAAACAAATCTATCAAGGTCCTCCTATAGCTCCAAGCAGTCACTGTGACTGTCGATGACCTTATATCCATTCATGTCATCCGCAAAGAGTAAGAACTTGCCTCACTTAAAGCAGATGGATACATCATTAATGAATAAGTTAAACAATAAAGGACGATGTGGGATCCCTGAAGGACCCCTGACGACACTGATATCTCAGAAGATATTTGCTAATATAGAGCACTACCTGACGACGATTACTCAGAGAGGTCTCAATCCAACCAAACAGTGAACCAAAGTTAAAAATAGAGGTGAGAAAGGCATTAACCAGCTTTTCGAAGATTTTACCAATAGTATTAATTATGCTGGTAGGTCTATAGTTCCGAATGTCAGCCCTGCTGCAGGTCTTGTGAATAGGAACCACAAAACTCATTTTTCAAAATTGAGGAAAAATACCCCGCCGAAGATATTCATTGAAAATGTGATGAAGTGGGCGAGTCAGAACGAACGAGCAGTTTTTCAGTAGCATCGGATGAACGCCATCAGGGCCCAGACCCTTATAGGGGCCAAGGCCATTCAGCTTGGCGTAAATATCAGAAATAGATATGGCGAAGTTGGAGGCATTATATCAGCTGAGACAGCCATCGGGCACATCACTGTTACATCAGTGTACACTTTGCTGAAACATTTAGCAAAAAGTTCAGCAACCCCAAGAACCATGACCGCGCTCTCGTCCTCCAAAAACAATTCAGATAGTATACAGTTCGAGTGAAGTTTGTCATGCACAAAATTCCAGAATGGCTTCAGACTCGGCCGATACCAGATTCCGTGTCAGGAATATAACTTTCATAACAAAGGCCCTACCAGTCTCTTACATTCCGCACGTAAACCTGTAAACATTTCATAGTCGTTCCGAGAACCACTCGATTTAAAAAACACGTAATATACCACCATTTACATAAAGGAATTTGTCTTATGAGATGAGTGTAAATGTAAGAATACAGTTGGATTCAGCCTATTGGGTATAAGTAATGTTATTGGACCAGAACGAGTATTTAGCATTAATAAGGCTACTATACGTGGGTGGATATCGTGGTACATAAACCATCAACACACCAGACCCATACTGCGGGCCACAGATACAACAAACTATTGCTGAGCAACCATCCAGCAAACTAAGCCGCGAAATTCTGCGTTTATGCAGCCTATAGATTACGCTAATATCAATCAATATTTATTCGTAAATGTACATACAACAGTAATTTCACAAGTCAACATACAAACTTATAAAAGATATCGATACAGCTACAAATAAAATTAGGACAGCTTAGGTTATACTCTTCCTCGCTATAAAAAGCTTTTTTCCTGAGATATTGCTTAATTTCAATGTTTACAGTTGCATTCTTAATGCCTTCAGGACGAATGTTAAAAAAAATTAATACCATAGTGATTTTTTCCATTTCTGGCCTTTGCAGATCTACTATAATTTATAGCGATATCACTCCTTTTTCTGGTGTTATATAGAGATAAATCACAGTTTAAAGTGTAAACATCAATGTTTTTCTTAACATACATGAGGCAAATAAGAATATAGATGCATGGCAAGGTAAGGATACTCAGAGATATGAAACTGCTTCTACAATATTCAGTATATCCCAAGCCCACAATAACGCTTATGCGACGTCTCTGCACGGCAAATACAGTAGCTGCATGAGAAGAATGTCCCCAGAACAGAATGGCATAGGATAGATGAGCATTTATATAGCTGTAGTATGAATTCATAAGGGACATGAAGAAAAACAATATTTTTTATGTTACGATAAATGTAAGCATTTTTACTCAACTTATTCAAAAAGGTTGGACGGCATGCTCCTCCCATGTCAACTTTGCATCAAGGTACACTCCCAAATAAGTTACAGAGGCAATGCTGTTGGTGACCGGTCTTAGTGCAATTTTTAATTTTGGATGCATTAATTCAGTGTGTTGGTGATAAGCCAAGTCTATATATCTATTTGAGCACATCATTACCTTTTGACTCAACTGCTCAAGGTTTTCAGAGCTATTTAGAGTAGTTGTATCATCAGCAACCGACAAGACAGCCGAAGCATTACTCATTAAACAGTATTTGCCCCAGCACAAAACCTTGAGGACTCCATGAGCAACTGGTCTTTTGTCTGAAATACGATTATTATATGAAACATACTGAAGATGATTAGACAAATATGACTCAATCAAAAACACTGTTTCTGTCGATATGAAATTTTTCACTAGCAAAGTATGAGACATACAATCGAATACCTTACTTAACTCAAATAATGATGCCTGGGCATATCTTGCTCATCAAGACATCTAGTCCACCAGTTGACTTATAGCTGTGGGTGGTTGAAATGTTTCTAGAACCAAACTGATTTGGGTTTAATAAATTGTGGTTTTCCAAAAAAAATACATATCTGTTTCTTAAGTACACTCTCAAAGACTTTACTGATAACAGGCACAATCGAAATAGACCTGTAATTAGAAATTTCGTCACCAGAACCGTTTTTATATACTGATACAACACGTACCACCTTCAGACAGAGATTATTTTTTTATACATAGATTTATAAGTTTAGTTAAGAGATAAATAATTATTTGTTTTTTAAAATTTAAAATAATATCTCTTACTTCATTAAATGACACTTCCTTTGGAAAAACTCATCAACATGCTTAAGTCAGGTACAACATCGATAAGATCTCCGTCCAAAATAGGAATATCCTTAACAATGTTATTGCAATTTGGCAAAAAAAATTACTAAAGTCAGTTACATTTAAATTAACAGGACGGCGATTTTTTTGCGGGATTATTTTTTTTATAATGTCCCATATCGCCCTGTTTTTATTACTAGAGTGGTTAATATATTTATCACTGTTTTTTTTTTAGATTTTTCAATTCTTTTACAATAATAGGTTCTAAAATGTTTTATCATATCTTGAATAACTTGATTAGGATTCTGACTTTTTTAAATGTGTAGGCAAATGTAAATTCCCCCTGTCTTGCTTCGACTGGTCATCAAACCAATTTATTTGACGAGACCCGCACAAATCATCCTTAAAAATCTTATTTTTCAATTAGCAGTTTTTAGTAAAGGCCTTCATTTAGATTCGCAAAAATGTTGTCTATGCATAAGTTATTTTTGTGGCCAAAGTTACTATCTTTGAGCCTGTGAGACTGAAACAAGTTATACAGCATCTATACATGGCAAAGGCAAAGTTAGCATGAAAATGTAGTCACAGAACTAATAATCGACCTCTTAAGGAAATATCAACACATAAAGGGCATCTATAATAAATTGTAGTTATTAAGTGTATTTTATATTTTGACATGTGATAATTGAATATATAGTCATGAAAGAGGATTGACTGAATGATTGACTGAAGAATCGACATACAGAATATGGGACGGAACAGCCCTATGCATCATCTTTGAATGTAACACTCTAACCTACTGAAGACACTTCAAAGAGTGATTAATTCTGAAGGATTATACTCAAAAAACAAACAAATCAACAGACTCCTAAACCTGATTAAGGAACCATAGATAAAAATGTCTGCTTAAATATTAAAAAAAAAATTGAAGATAGACTGCAGAAAATCTAGCACACTGCAGAAAGTGACTACCATCTCTAGCAAGATAACGATTCCAAGCACACCACTTTCATTATTTCTGAGTGCCTACTATATAACACTCCTCAAGGGCTTTAAAGACCTCTTTACAGTTCTAATCTCAATCTGATTATCTTGGCATTAGACAAAAGATTTTGTTAACATAAAATAACAAACAAAAATAAATTATGAGAAGTTTTAGTTGATGAATGGCAAAACATAGAGGAAGAAGTGGTACAAAAATTAGTGCATATTATGTCAAAGTCTCTTTTAACCATACTCAACCAATTGATTTAAACCAATATCTTATTTGATATAAAATGCCTACCTTTTTGTCTGTGGGTTGATTTGACCTACACTTTTCTTTTTTTAAAACAGTGTTGTGTTAGCTACTGTATTCAATTCAAATTATAAAAATCAAGGAATGGCATGAATTTCAAATAGATATAGCTGTTTTGGATCAGAAAGCTGCATTGAGAACAAGGTTATTTATGGACAAAATAAATTTGTAGTATCTTGTACACACAATACATAAAAAATATCTTAGTAGTTGGTATTTATATTTCTTAAGTTGGTTTTACCAAAGAATAATTTTACCTTTTATATTTCTGAACTTTTACCAAATATTTGGGATTTTTGTAAAAAACAGCTTTAAGGTAATTATATGTTCATTTACACATATTTTACTTTAAAAAAACAATTTTTATTGGCTCATTTTTATTAGGCGACCTAATGAAACTAATTAAAATTCATTTTATAAAGGCTAACCTGTAATTTATTAATAAATTTTTATCCCACATAACAACACATAGATACCTCCTTTGATTCGTAGTAAATTAAACTCATATGTAGAGATTTTTTCTAGGTCACCTTATTAGTTATGGAGGCAACAAAAATTATATTTAAAAAAGAACTACACTGATTCTTAAAAAAATAATCTAATCAAAACTTACCTTTTGATGACACATAGCCCAAAATTTAAAAAAAAAAATAGTAATATTAAAATTAATTAATTTATTAAGTCCAATTTAAACCGTGACATAATAAAGTACTATGACCTCATCTTTACAACCGCCCAGAAAAATAAAACACAAAACTTTATCGATTTAACTTCTATGACCTAGAAAATTCATTTGGCTTACTGCATTCCTTTTATGCAGTAAAATTATACAACTGATCAATAGAAGAGTAGGCGAAAAACAAATAACAGATGATAGTTATTTATAAATAAAATGGGGAAGTTTAAGAAGGGTGAAAAAGTATTTTAACTTTTGAGTAACTAAACAAACATTTCCGGTCTTTTAATACTACATTCGTTACTGGGTACAGACGTTAAGAGTCAATCTACGACAAACTTTCTATCAGCCGGGCCCTCTACTTAAATGGCATAGAAAATGATACAAAATTATGTGGATAATAAAATTTTTATCTTTAACAAACCCTCAAATTAATAAAAATGTGAAAATACAATGTTTTAAAAGTATGCATCTTATTTAGGAACAAATTACATAACATCACTATTTTAATTCCCATAAAAAGTACAAAACTATTAGCCAGAAATTGCAATTATCTTCCTCTTGGGTGTGGTGTACGGCACACTTAAAATCATTCATATTTAAAATGCATGGAAATAGCGAGAGCTACTTACCAAACTGCTTAAATAATATTATAAAACCACAATTAGAAAATTTACTTTATTTAAAACCACAAGCTTTTCTTATTTTTCAATATTTCCAACTTTCTAATCAAAATGGCACCGCACCCAGAAGCGACGTCGCTCGAATATCTGTCAGTGTCAAATTTAATGATAGCAGTGCTACCAAAGATTAATAAAAAACAAAACCGCTCATAATGAGGCCAGGGACGGACTGATCATTAAACCCATCGATTCGAGGTGGAGACTATAAAGAAATCGCAAACGAGTTAGCACCGACCAGAAATTACAAAAACAGTCAGGGGACAAAATACCAGCTATTTTTGGGCGATCTGATTGGCGACAACTTGTTTCTGTTTGTTCTCTAAACGGAGGTAATATATTTACCTTAACTGTCGTTCAACATGTTCATCTGTCCTTTTTATTGTTCTAGCAATTTTTAAGCTAGGGTAATTAATTTTGCGATGATGTTTTGGAAACAAGTATAGTTATAATTAATTATACCATAGTTAAGTCTAAAAGTAGTAAAAGGAATGAAAAGAACCGATCTAATGAATACTCTTAATGGTGTTTTAAATATTTGGATGACACGGATACGGATAAATGTAATATTCGGATTAATTAATGATGCGTATTCCGAATCACTTTACTATTTACCACACCGCAGTTGGGATTCTACAAAAATAAATGCAAAGAGAATATTATAATAACAACCTTGCATCTTTGTTGAGTTTATAATAATGCATAAGTATATCACTGTCTTGAAAAAGATAAGGAAAGGGAATGTTAAAAAATATGCTTACAGAATCGGGTTGCTTCATTCGTAATACGTACATCATAGGTTAAATAATGGAGATACAGATACTCGGCTGAAAATGTAGATTACGGATTGTGAAATGTTGCAGAAACACATAAAACATGAAAAATTTTGAAATAGTATGAATTAATTCGAATGGATCCAGCACCGTCAGTGACATTCGCCGGTCGTTTTCTTATCACTTCGAAGACAGTGACACACTTATGCGTTACTACAAATATAACAAAAATCCTTTTTCTAATATTTTTTCATTTTATCCCTCACTAACTCCAATAACAAATTTTCTTGAGTTTTGGAAGGCAGTAAACAAATCTAAATTAAAAAGTAATATCGATTTTGCTGCATCCGTATCGAATCTTTAAACATCGATCCGGGTCAAAACTGCTTTACACACAGAATGTCAATCAATGTCAAACTTAGGTTAGGTAGGTCACTTTTTGGTTTTTTAGGAAATATGCAAAAGAACACAGTAAAATGCAAAATAGGGCCCTCGATTTTAAACGCGGACCTTTCACAATTGTACGTCGAATCTCAAAGATTAATTGACAATGGGGCAGATTATCTACATTTGGATGTTATGGATGGTCACTTCGTTCCTAACCTTACTTTTGGTCACCCAGTAGTTAAATGTTTAAGAAAAAAAGTTCCTTTCGCTTTTTTTGAAACACATATGATGGTACAAGATCCACAAAAGGTATATTCTTATAGTAGATAACTCTAAGACTTATGATTTAGCTAATTCATTTGCCACAAATCTTTTGGTTACAAGATGGATTAGCTCTAATTATAACGCTTAAATTCTTGAATTTTAGTGGATAGAACCTATGGCTGATGCAGGCGTCAGCCAATACACGTTCCACATAGAACCAGTGATAAAGGAAGTGCTTCCAATATGTCGTAAGGTCAGAGAGGCTGGAATGAAAGTGGGACTGGCACTTAAACCTGGAACTGGCATTGAAGCTGTTAGACAATACATTGATCATGCTGATATGATTTTAATAATGACAGTTGAACCAGGTAATTCTCAACTTTATTTGTTGTTTTATTAGATTTAGGAAAGCAGCATTTTTTGGTGCTCGAGCAAACAAAGCAATTTGGATTTTGCAGAGTACCCTGTGTGTAATTCATTAATTAATTTCTAAAATATTGTTATGTTCTGTTATCTGCTTACACTAGTAGGAATATTAGGATATAGGGGGAAAGTAGGTAATGTCACTTTTGTCTCATAAATTATTGGTGTAACTGATTTTCAGAATGTTCATTATACAAAATATGCATGATTGATATATTGAAAATTTTCATTCTGTATGCTCTGAATAACTATGCTAAAAAAAGGATATCCTTCATAAGTTTTTTACAAATTTTATAGTTACAGTCGAGTCTCTTTATAAATCTGCCAATGTGGGATATGGCGGAAGAAAATTCTAAGTATCATCTCCCTGCTTTAACACAAATTACATTTCTTCCATTCCTTCCCATTTTATTGTTCTATGTTGATATTGATTTTAATTTCAATCCTTATGAATTTAAATGCTGTAAATATATTTTGCTTTTTTTTATTATATAGCCTAGTTTTAATCTATTCCTGACCTATGTAATGTCATGTAAATGATTTATAATAAAATTCTTCAGTCTCCATTTTTGCCGGAAAACTATTTTTTTATGCTTGTATTTTTAGAGTTTAAAACTTGCTTGCTTTTTGTTAATCTTGTCAGTTTAAATACTCTGCTGTCAATTTAGATTGGTTTTAAAGTTAGACCATATTAGTATATTTGGGTATTAAAATTTTATTTTACATTGTTTTTTCCCAGACTACTACAATTTAAAAAATTCATCAAAAATGGACAGTGTTGTCCTTCGATAAATAAATAAAAGAATAAGAAAAAGTAAAGATGTAAATTTTTGTTTCTTATGTTGGCCCTAAATTGTATAATATCATACCTGTATATATACATAATATTACAAGAAGCAAACAGTTTAAAAATGTATTTAGGACATTTTAGTTTTCAAATAGTCATCTCTTTTGAAATACCTTTTACAGTGATATACATTATTTGATATTGTAATATTTGTTTTTATATTTGCACTGTTGTTATTTTCTGTCTTGTCTATATTGATTAACGTGTACATCTACTAATATAGTGCTTGATATTCACCAATAAATTAGTAAACTAAGCAGTTATACTTTTTGTCATGTATTTTTGTTTTTGATTGGAATGATTAGTGAATATGCAGTCACGCTGAGATTGTATTTGGTTGTGCTTACTCCTAATGCACATACAGGTATTTCATACCTAGGTGCAAGATAAACTTCATGATTTGTCTGAAAATCTAATTAATACCAATACAGAATTGTTTGTTTGTTATAATTTAATTGAAACTGAACTGAAAAAAAAAAAATCTCAAAAAGTATTAGAAATAGGTTTATTACATATTAAACAAAAGTTGTAGAGTTTTTAATAGTCTACAAAACAAAAATAAGGTGTACCATTTGAGAAGTGATATATCTTAATTTAAAATTTTTCAAATTTAAGCAATGTGTTAAACACCCTGTAACTTTTATTGTAAATGTTTAGTAGAAATAGTCTTTATTTAGCATTAGTCTTCCTTGATTATAAATCTGAATACATTTTTCCCAAAATTTAAAAAATGTGACTTTTTTTCTTAAATACAATTATTTTAAAAACTATAAAGTTAACGGATATCAAACGCTTAATAAAAAATTTCACAATTATTCGTTAAATCGTGTAGCTTACATGAAAATAGCATTGTATGTTAATATAATTTGTTTTTTTTTTGAAAAATGTCCCAGTGCCGAGATATTCACCTTCGAATGTGAGTTGTATGAATTGTAGTTTTCTCAAAATAATTTTTGTTCCGCTTAATAAAATGTAATAATGTTTTGGTCAAAGTTGTAATATTGTAAATGAAAACCCTGAAAATGATTTAACAAGTTTTTTTGTTTTGTCAGGTGAACTGGGCGTGCTGTACTTTTGGTAATTTTTATCACTCAATTTTAAAGCTTGTTAGATTATTTACATATAACACCCATTTTTTAATTCCTTATCCTTTTTTAGAAAAAAAAGGTGCTCTTGTTTGATTTAAAAAAATCAACATTTTTGAGATAAATTCATTTGAATATACCATTGCATACAATTTGAATGCGGTTTCGTAATAGGAATACCAATTGTTTTTAAATGAAAATGACTTTTTCTAGACAATATAAGCTTGTACTCTCAAACCCTTTTTATTGCTTAAAAGTATATGCCTCTTACTTGAATTTACTCTGCTGGCAATAAAATAACTGGTTTTTACGCCACTACGTTTCAATTAGATGCAGTAAAATTGTAATGGGACAAACATTAATTATGATTAATCTTATTAAATATCGTTTGTCGTAAAGTATATTTCACTAAAAGAAGGAATTAAATAATCACTCTGTAGATAGATTTTAACCATAGGAACTGAGACAATATATATCTTATATTACCAGCTTAAGACCTAGAGAAAAATAAATCAGTCACCAAACCTAGCCAGTTTCATTACTTTTGGTTATCTATTTTTCTAGCGCCATAAACCTAAATATTTTATGTGAGTTTTTAAGCCATGTCGCTCATATAAATATTTAAAAATATGTCAAAGAAATTGTACCCTCGTCAAATTATGAAAACCGTTAAAATTAAGTCAAGAATGGATATAGCACCATATGGCCTAGAATATTTTTAAATATTGAACGATTTTCCCATTATTAGAGAACAAAAGAATAATCAAGTAAATCACTATAATGCAATATATTCGTTTGGTTACCTGTACAAATAATTCGTATAATGACTGTTCTTTCTATTTACAAAAAAGAATGAGTAAAATACCTAGAAGAGTGAATAGTTTTTTTCACGGTCGTTAATATTGTTTTCTTTTAGTTATAGAAAGACCTAGATTAGTTTTATTAATCTTTTGTATAAAAAATAAGATTAAGATGCACAGATATAGACGAATTCGGGAATTAAACCACTGATGCCATTTACAGACGAGAAGACCGAAACATTTGGGTATGAAACCGCTGTGGGGAGTCCGGGGAGGAACGTTTGAGGGTGCTCTTGTAGAAGTAAGCATCAGTTACGATTTGAAATTCGTTAGAGGGGGTACGGTTTCAAGGACAGACAAGAATATTACGTCACGCTTATAATCAGTGTTTAAGGAGGCTCTTATTTTTGACTTTTCATTTATCTAGGGAAAGTTAAGGAGAAATCCTGTTTTGTTTCACTTGGGTAAAGAGCGACTTTAATACTTTTTGATTAAGCAATTCAAATAGTTGTTTCTCGTGTTCTATTCCTTTCTTGATTAATATTATAGAAAACTATTTACACATATTATCTTCTAAATCGGGTTGTTACATTTTATTAATAGACCGGCCAACAGTAGTTACTTTGGAATTGTTAATTATAAGTTTCTCATTGTAAATTATTTTGTTTTTTATTTATTTTTGTTAATAGATTTAAGTGTCTTAAAAAACTTGTTTTGTTTAATTTTATAAAAACTTTCACGCGATTAATTCGCAGGCACACTGATGTGAGAGCTCAAGGCAAGAATCGAGATCTGACTAGCTATATAGCAGTTTTTCCTGAGTTCTGAAGTTACTTTTTGATATTGGTAAGCCCTAAAAAATCTGTAGTTGTTTAGTATTAGAACTACAAGAGGCAAGAGGAACGACCAGACTTCCAGATTGCCTTTGTCGCTGTGATATTTATTTATAGGTTGATAGAATAGCTACTAAATAATATGGGACAGCAATAAATCGTGGGAGAAACGGCCATTCGCTACCAAAATAATCCGCTCGCAGGAGTCCACGATCAAATGCTGTCACAAAATGTTCAAATGTATTTATCTCGAAAATAGTTCATTTTTTTTTTGGAATCAAAGAAAAATACCTTGTTTTCAAATAAAGGATTAAATAATTCAATACTGTATGTTATATTTATTGAGAATTGTACATTTCACAGCTAATGTTTGAGGACGAATATTTCGGTATGGGGACGTTTCTTGAAAAAAAAAAAAATATATGAACACATGATGAACTACACACCGCCGAGAGATTGCCTACATTTCTGACTCACCCTGTACACCATTTATTAAAAAATATTACCCAAAACTGTTTTTTTTTTCTTTCCTTACCAATTTTATATCGATAATTTTATAGAATTTATTACTATTATAGGATTGTCACCTGAATCTTGTTTATTGCTAATAAATCATTAAAAACGATTTTAAATTAGATTATGTGCTATGGTGCAAGTTATAGTTCATTTATAATAAAATAAGATTTGTTATAAAAAAACTAATTAAGCTGATAAGTCATTTCTATTGAAATATTGTTTTTATTTTATTTAAAATAATTTTAAAAACATAATTTTTAATTTGGCTGGGTAGTTTTTAAAATTACTTAGTCAACTGGTTAAAAATTTGTTTTCATTCCAGTCTCAAAACAAAGGAATATCATTTACTTTTTTTTTTGGCGCGTGTTATATGGATAGATAGATGGGTCTTATGCATAAATCGTACGTGATGAACTCGTAAAGAGCGGGCTCTTAACGCGACTCGACTGTATCTTGAATATTATTACCAACTTGAAAAATTCTTGTTAGTTCAGTTCAGAATTTTTGTTTTATTTGACAGGTTTGGTGGTCAAAAATTCATGACTGACATGATGCCAAAAGTACAAGTGGTTACGACACAACTACCCCTTGCTTGATATTGAAGTAGATGGAGGAGTAGGTTTAAATACAATCACTGCCTGTGCTGAAGTAAGTTTTTCCTTTCCATAAAACTTACAAATATTGCAAAATATTATACCAGGTGCTAACAAATTTATTTTTTATGCCGTAATTTTGTTCATACAAAAAATATAAATTTCAATTTTGGGTTGAAGTTTGAGCTAACAAAAACACATTTTATTATTATACATTACAACGTTATACAATATAATACCTAAAAATTTAATTTCTGATAGTCTATCTGTTGTTTGTTTTTAAAGTCAATTCAATACTTCCAGTTTTATTCAAATTACGAGTTAGAAATTTGAGTTAAACCTACTTTTTTGCTTGAATGCTTTAGTTCTGCATTTTTCATTGAGCTTGTTCTAAGTTTTTATGTGAATTGAAAGAGATTGTGTCATCAGCAATTTGGACACATTTCCACCATCTAGGGTAAAACAAAAGTCATTTGAATATAAAATAAACAAATTGGATCCTAGTATCAACCCCTGAGGTACACCAGATTAATCAGTTTTTATTGCAGATTTTAGGCCATCAGTTTCAGTTATTTGTTGTCTTTTTAAGAGATAGGTTTCTAAAAAGATCTTTGCATTCTCTCTCACCATATAAGCTTCAATTTTTTGTAGTAAGGTTTTGTGGTAAAGTCGAACGCCTTCGCGAGGTCCCTCAAACGCATCAACCACGTCTGTCACAAAACTGAGTATTGCTTTGGTTAGTAGATATAGTTTTTTCTAAAACCATATTAGGCTTTGAAAGGAGTTTATTTGTGCCTAAAAAAAGTGATAAGTGATGACAGAAAGAATGTTGGAAGCTTGTTGAGGAATTAAATAGGGTGAAAAGTGCTATGAATAAGTCAAGTATGGGTACATCTAAAATCAATTCCTGCTTCTATAGCATTTCATTTGTCTGGTCATATTATGTAGAGAGGGGACACATCACAGTTTCTTGAAAGGAGTGTCGGTACAGGAAACATTTTATTTTTGCTCTACAGATATACATCAAATAAGAGAAATTTTTTCAAAATGATAAATAAAAATGCTTTTGGTTAGGATAATATTCCACTTAAAATACTTCTAAAGATTCCAGATAGTACTCTTAATGCATTGGGTAAGGCCAATAAATTGATCTCTGTTTTGAAGGAATATTTCCACAATGTCTGAAATTAGCAATGGTATTCCTGTACATAAGGGAGGTGTTATTGAAACCTCTTCAAACTTTCGGCCGATTTCATTGCTTCCAACGTTAGCAAAAATGATCAAAAAGCTTGTCAACAAGATAATGATTGGTTTTTTGAGTAGGCACCGCTTGCTCGAATATGGTCAGATAGGTTTTTTGGCTGACAAAAATACCAGTGATGCTGTTTTTTTACTGAAGCAATTGTATCTTTGACTGGATGGTGAAGAGGTTGTCGGTGCGCTGTTCTTTGATTTTTCCAAGGCATTAGATTGTGTAGATCATAGGATACTACTGAGTAAGCTTGAGGTATGTGGTTTTAAAGGAGATCTCAGAAATAGTATGCTTTTCTAGATGATAACAACGACTTACCTAAATTAAACATTTCAAGACAGTTGACAATGTTCGCCTACCGATACCCGACATGTTTGGGGCATAATACAGATGAAGGCCAATTTAAGAGGGTTGTCATGAGTGACTTAAAATATTTTGTAACTAGAAATGTCTTAAAAACAAAATCTAATTAACTTTAAATGTAAAATTGACTACCTCCAATTAATGGACAAAACTATTTATAATATACTTGTGACCAAATTTTTGGCACTTATATTAATAACAAATTAAAATTTCAACAGCATGTTTTGCAACTGGGTAAAAGGGTTTCTAAGGAATAAGGCGTTTTAAGTAGGATTTTGACTTTTCTATAATCTAACAACCTCTTTTTAAACTTTAGGCTGGTGCTAATATGATCGTAGCAGGACCGGCAAATAACCAACTCCAGCGACCAAAGATCAGTGATCGCTAGTCTACGAGAAACTGTCGAACGCTCAATTCATAAATGCAATGTTAAGTCTGTATACATATGTGATATACAACTACTTAGGAAAATCAGCTGTAGAATGACATAATAATAAAAGTATATCCTGCCAAATCGTTAAGAATATTTTATAAACTTGCTTTTTTTTAGTGAGAATTATAATGGAACAAAACAGGTAATTTTTAGAACACCCTATATAATTTTTTAAATCAGAAATAAACATTATTCACTCCAAGATACACTTTTAGATTTACTACAGTACTTATTATTTTGTATTTAATCTAAATGTTATATTGTCAAAAATATTTTATAAATTTGCAATTGTTACATTGTTTTTTTACTTTTATTTACAAGTAACCATTGAAAAAAAACGTTATTATGTCATTCTAAAATCACAAACTATTAGAAAAATTGTTAAGAATTTTGTAAGGTTGAAGTCTTAAAACCCATTTAAAGATGAAGGGGCCCCTTTTTTTGAGGCGCAAATATAGAAAACATGTCAAGTTTTCAAACAAAAAACCTCCGTGTAAGTGTCTCAAAATTTGGCTTTCTAATGATTTCTGTTAGAAGCAAAATGATAAAATTACGAGCAGTACCATCTACCTCAAAATAATTTAACTACTATGGAAATTTTGTAACTTCAGGGTTGCTACCTCTCTACAATAGAAGTAAGTTAGTAAAATGTGAACTTATCCATCTAAGTAAAATGATAATATAACTCCATCTAGGTAAGATGGTCAGTTTCAGTTGACAGTTAAAAAATTCATTAAAAGTCAGTTGTCAATCATGTTGGTTGGCAACCGACGTTAAATATATTTGATCGAAAACACATGAAGTTCAAGGTATTGTTGAGTTGTCAGTCGTAAAACGACTGTTTTTTTTTTAATACATTCCAGGGCGGGACTTCAGAATTACACTCACACCAAACATCCTGTCAAAGTTTAGGTAAATTGTTAACAATCATATAATATATACAAGTTGGTTGACATTGACAATTGAGCAGTGTAGCATTTATTTAGTTTTTCTTTTATATCAGTTATACATTTTTTAGAAAGTTTATTGTACAGGGTATCCCAAAAATTGGGCATTTATTTTAGGTGTGCTTCGTTACTGTGGGAGTATGAGATTGTTATCTATGATATGATGATTATCATAAGTGGTGTAACATACTGACTGGAAACAAAAGAGTTATAATAGGGGTATGATGTACTATAAAAATTTGACGTAAAATATTAAAGGATGTGTCAAAAATATTCCTGGACAATTAAAAATATAACAATATTAATACATTTCATTTTAAAACAATAAATAATTTAATAATAATAGAAACTAGGTGTCAGAAAGATCAGTTAAATAAAGGGATTAATTTGCATTTAATAATGGATAGTTTCTAAGTGTAAAATCTTTGAAATGAGAAACACTTTTATGTATAAATTATGTTCAAGCAAACAATATTGGATTATGTTTACATATGTGTATCAAGAGCAATTTTTAATCATAATGCATTCAAAGGTTTTTCACTTATTTCACAGTTTCTATCATCAATTTAACAAATGTGTGCTAATGAGAAGATGTGCAACGCAAGATTAGATCATTTAGTAAACACCACCTAAGCAAAAGTTTGGAACTATGAAACAGTTTTTTATGCCCCCAAAAATTTACCTCTAATTAAGAAGTTTTTATCATGGTGCAAATTTTAAATGAAGAAATAAAACTGTTTTATTTTTCTTAGTTTTCTTTGTTAGTTGCAACTACTAAAAATCTATACTTGTGTTTCTTATCATATTATATTATTATACAAAAGTTTTGGGTATTATGTTTGTATACTCTTCTACATTCTATTTTTTATATATTGGGTTTTAGATTTGTTACATGTTTTTATCTTAAATTTTAATATTTGCAATAATAAATATTAAGAGGGACAACAAAAATTGTGTTTTATATCCTATTTTCCTGAAAGGACTATTACAAGCCTTATGCAAACTGCCTTAAACCAAATCAGCAAATTGGTGAACAGAGGAGGGATGAAATATTAACCCTAACGAAACGGTCCTCGTTGCCATTCACGAGTAGATGCAATATAAACTTGAACGCTCCAACTTGAAATCGAACTACACCAAGTTTTTTCAAAGAAAATGCGTGAGAGTAATAATAGTCGAGAAAATGACTTGGAACAGCTACATTGAAAATATTTTTCAGAAAGCAATAGTAGAAAGCTGGACGGGCCGTAGTATTTTTGGAAAACCTGGGGTTTCAGACTAAAAATAATCTTATGGTTTTATGAAATGATCATTAAGCCCTTCGATCATACCAGTAGATCTAAAAATATAAATATGTCTGAACGTTGTTTGTGGTCGGCGGAAGGACTGTTTTGATATTTGATAGACAAATGTTTTTATATCATTTTTCTTTCAGTTTTTTGCTTGTCATGACTTCTTTGTGTTTTTACATGTTAGAAATTACTACAAATTCGAAGTTTATAATTAATGTCAACAAAAAGAAGATTTGAAAACTTGTTTTTATCCATAAATAGTGTTAGATATTATTTACATCGTAAAACAATCATTTAGACAATCAAAAATTCACACTCTCATTTATTGCCGGTTACTTTATTCTCGAATTGACAGAGAGCGTCGCAAAAACTTTTTTTCTTTCCCCGGAACCTCTTTGTAGATTAAGGAAAAGTCACACAAAGGAGGAGCTCAGAAGCTGAGAACAAAATCAGGTAAAATAAAAGGTGGGACAATATGCCTGGTGTCAGACAAGCATAGAGATTTATAAATCCATCGCCAAACAATGCTTCTCTGCCCTCTGAGATACCATCTCAAAAAAATGGACAAAGCTGAGAACGAATTTTGCAGTTTCTGCTACCGCGCAGCAAAGGACCTGCTGTGATAGATAATTTATTGATAATATTTACACAAAAGTGCTTTTACAAGTCAAAGTATCAGTAATAAATATGACCTTTAAAAAAAAGTCTATCAAGACCTGTTATCTAATATAAAAGGGTATAAAGACTGTCCAATAATACAATAACGTTTAGTCACAAAGTAAAATGATTTAAGTCAGAAATTAAAACAAGTTTTATCATAATAAAATATTACATTGAAAACAAAATACAAGACACTAAGATACTGTTGAAGTAATTTTCAAGAAAATAAAACGATATTAAAATAAAAGATTGCTTTATTTTCTCTAAAAACCGTCCTTCTTCCAGCTCCCTCATATTAGGAGGTTGGATATTCAAACATTTGACACTATAATAGTAAATTCTGGTTCTTGCAAGCTGATGGAAATTTAGCACAATATTATTATTTTTTTCTTGTTAAGTAGTTGTGTACACCCCTATAAGGTGTATATTTTTTATAAGCCAGACACTGATACATAAAAGCAGAAGGAAAGGTTAATATGCTAAGCTCCCTAAAGTAATGTTTTGATTCTTGGAACCATTAAGACTTATAGTTAGTCTATTTAACAAGAACCAGTGTTCCACATTCAAATGAGCATCATAAATTATACTCTGTATGGATTCAGAAGCATGATAATTTATGATTGGTGGTAATCATCAGCAAATAGAATTATGTTATTTTGTGAATCAGCGAGATCACTGATGTAAATTAAAAATAATATTGGGCCTAATACGGACCCCTGGGGTACACTGTAAATTACTGTTTGATTTGTTCCCATTGTTGCACATATTGAATATGTTCTCATAGGTATGACTTAATTAACATAGATAAATGATTTGGGGTGAAAGTTATAAAGAGATAATTTTTGCAATAGAATATCATGTGCTACACACTCAAATGCATTTGTTAGATCAAAAAGAGGCATAATTGTACAGCCCCTTATCCACACCCACAGCCACACACTTGACAAGGCAATGACGAGAGTAGTGAACATAACCCGATTCGCTCGATCCCCCCACTCCTCGACCTTGACCTTGACCTTGCTTCACCCCTCTTTGGCCCCGCCCACATGTCCTTGTCGTTGACCTTGAAAGTGCACGTGTGCTTTGGCCTTGGCCTTGTGTTCAAGGTTGTGTGTGTGACCTTGACCTTGGTCGAGACGACCTTGACTTTGTTGAAGGTCATCTTGGGTGTGTGACCTTGAAGTAGTTATTTGTGCATTGTAATAGTGTGGGATGATCTTGAAATGATTTCGACCTTGCAAATTGTTCTATAAATTGTGTGAGTCTACTTGCATTCATTCAGTGTGAAATGTCAGATACGGAACTATCTAAAGAAAAAATTATAGAGCAAGTCGGCAGAGTAATTTGTTTATATCAGAGTAATTTAAAAAGTTTGTGTGATTTTGAAGAGAAGGATCTAGCATTTTTTCCTCTCGAATATTTAAAAACTTGCGTTGATACGCTGAGTTTACGGCAAATTTGGGATAAGCTGCCAGCGTCATATCGGTGTAACAAGGAACTACAGTTAAGCTTACCCTGTTACATTCACTATGAACAAATATATCGTCATCATATAGATGGGCCACCACCAGCAATAAAAAAGTGTCGTGAATGTAAAAATGAGTGAATAATATGAATAGTGCTTTGCAAGAGACAGTAAAAAAATTGGGCGATGAGTTCACTGAAACGGCTAGTAATTATTTCAATGATGCAATGAAAAGTCGAGCAGAATGGGCGTCGCGCTATTGTGATTTGGCTTATGAATATGAAAAGGCTGCGAATGCATGTCGTAAATATTGCAGCAAAACAATAAATTTACAAGACTTTGTTCGTGAGATAAAAAAGTTGGGGTTTAGTGACTGTTTGGAAAAACTGATTAGGTTCATTGCAGATCCGGTTGTGTTAGATGAAATTAGAGTGTAGGACTTAAGTTTAACGTAGTAGTAGTTAATATGGAAAGTTTAGTGCGAGAAATGTACGAGGAATTTCTAATTTCTGCAGCCTGTTCGGAATTTTACGCATATGAAATGCAAGATTCGGAGGCTCAGGACTTTAGTGTATTTTTTAAGTATATGGACCATGCCGAAGTGTGTCTTTTAGCTAGTATAGTTTGTAAGAATTTTCTTAGAAATAAAAATAAACAATTATTATTGAACAAATTAAGGAAATTAGGTTTAGGTGATAATGTTAAACGCATAGAAGAATGGCAGAAAAAAATCAATGAATAAAGTACATAAAATGTAGTTATTTGTTTCATTATATTTTGTCCTTGAAGTTATCCTTATACCAATTTAAATGTGTGACGTCATTTGACCTTGAATACTCCTCCCACTATTTCTATCGTTAAGCTACCCCCACCATTGTTACAATTCGACCTTGAAACCTCGCTATAAAGGTTCGTGGGAGAAGAAGTGACTTCAAACAGTCGCAGATATCAGTGGCATAAACATCAAATATTGTGTTCGTGTAGTGTTCTGAAAGTGCTTTTATATTCACGGTAATTTTTGGATTTATATACCATTTTTTTCAATAATGAGTATTGCAAAAGAAACTCTAGATGAAATTAATGAAATGTTTAGCAAAGATTTCGAGGTTTTAGAGAAAAAAAAGGTTACCGAAATGATTGTAGGCAAAGTGTATAAAATTGTAAAGATGGTTTCAATGACTACACGATTTGGTAAAACTCTTTTAGTGGCTTTACACGATGACGGTGATAATAGCACATTTGAGACTTTTTTACCAAAACGTGTGGCCGAAACACTACCTGACGATATTGTAGATATTATGAGTAAAACTAAAGATAAATACACTCTAACTTATTTGGGGCAGGGCACTAGAGTTTTTGGAAACAATACTCGAACATTATTACGTTTTGGCTCATTGGAGTAAATTGTATGTAAATTGTTTGAAAAAAAGGATGTAATTAAATTTAAAATATAGTTGCACATGTCAGAATACTTACGCGTGTTCATTATTTCTGTTAAAGATGTCTGCTGATGCGACGACGACGACGACGACCGCCAACGAATGTGTAGATAGATACATATTTTGGTTGGGGAGAGAATTAAGAAATAGGGCTCACGATATGTTAGATAGCGTAAATGATTGGTCGCATATTGATGTAACCAAAGATCAATATAAGAACGAGATCAGGGATACAATCAATTTTATGGCTGGGGCACACTTGTGCGACAAATTTTTATATGGTTCCATAGACATGGATACATTTTGTGCTGAAATGGCTGAAGAAGAATTAAAAGAATACCTCGTCAATATTCCACATTTACCAGGTGAGCTTGCTGCAAAATATGAATTGGTTTCTGCAACAGCAACAGCCCAAGACGTTGACGATCGAAATAGTGTCGGATGGGATAGAATTTTGAGCAACGAAAACGAAGACATGGAAAATTAATTTTTTATAATTTTTGTATTTGTGCAATTAAATAACTGTAAATAAATATCTGTTACAATCACAGTTTTATTTTATTTCTTTTATAAACATACCAACCCAGTAGATCATAGTCAGTGTTTCTTTTTCTCAGCTGAAATATTTAATATAAGTAGGGCAAATAAAAATAAAATAGTTTAGTAAAGATTGAAAATGAGTCGAGGAAACAACACAATTGATAAATTTGGTCGTCAGAAATATAATGAAAAATATCATATATTATCTGGGCCACAAGGGGTTGGTTTTAAACTTATAGCGGATGGGCAGTATGATATGGGTGGAAAAATCATAACCAACTTAGGCGAACCTAAAGATGATGACGATGCTGTGACAAAACACTTTGTTAATAGAAAGTTTTACAATTTTGCAGCTGTAATATGTGACATATTTAACAAGGATGTCCTCCCCATGATATACAAAAATAATAGTGAGCTTAAAACAAAAATTGAAGTTATGCAGAAAATACTCTATCATCAGCCTTTAAATGACTCATTAAGCGCACTGTCGTACGACTCGACTTCAAAAAAAATCTAAAAAAAGCAGGTTAAAGAATAGGAGAACGCACTCCGAGTGGCATAGCCTTGAAGATAACGTCGTAGTCGTCGGTGAATTGGACCTTCCCTCCAAGAATATTGAAATGTTATTTATGTGTATGATGTTTTATTGTCATTGTTTTTAATAATGAAGATTGAAATAAAAAACTTTATTTTACAATATATTGTTTATTTATTTTACATTTTAAATAAAAAAAATATAGTCATACAATATGTTATTTAAACAATATTAGCTTTATCTATCCAAGAGTTGAAGTGGTTGGGAAATCCTAGCCATTTGACAAATAATTGTTCGATGTGATTTTTCTTGCGTTGTCTAAGGACCTTTTCTACTAGATAAACGTCAGGACTGCTTGTTTTTTGTAGTTCTGATTCGTAAAAACACCCTCTTATAGGCTGACCTTCTAACGATTCCAACAAGTAAGTAGGTGGATTTGTAACGTTAACTTTTACAACTTTAAACAATTCGGTTGACCAAGAGGGCGTATATCCTTTCTCGAATAAGCTTTTGTACTTGCTAATACGCACAATGTCACCCATGGAAAACTTAAATTTTTTAGGTACAATTTTTAAATAATCATATGCTTTAATATGTGTTTTTTCTTGCACGTCTGCAGGCTTCATTCCAATGGTGCGATGTTTCGAATGGTTATAGGTTTTTGTTACTGCCGATAATATATGTATCCATTTGTAAGATCCTCTTGTCGAGAATTGTTTATATAAATTATTTTTTAAAGTCCTTATGACTCGCTCAACAATTGCAGCTTTCTTTGTGCTGTATGTGGAATAATGATTTATATTATATTTTTTCATCAGGGCTTGAAAGTTTGTATTATAGAACTCCTTTCCTTGATCACTTTGCAGATTTGTTGGTGTATATGATGCCTCTTCAATGATGCTTTTCATCGCATTAGTAACTTCTATACCAGTCTTGTTTTTTATGGCTTTGGTATAGACAAATTTCGAGTAACAATTTATACAGACCAAAATATAACGATAACCATCGTTTTCATCAGCATACTGCTGCATTTCAGCCAAATCAATTTGCCACAAATCTCTGTATCCTTTTATTATCGTGCGCCGTCTTACAAAATTTTTTCTAGCCGTTCTATGTAGTTCATTAACAATCTTGATTTTTTCTAGACTGGGCTCCATATTATTAGTAATACTAAAGGTTTCAGATCGAAGGAAGAACTGAATAATATCATTAAATATTGAGCTTAATATATTATATCTTCTTCTCGTAATTCCTCTATGATTGACATAATTTCATTTTCGTGTCCAGTGTGACCGGCCATTTTGGAACTCCACAACAAACGTAAACGATCCACCAACTCTTTAGCTTTGTTCCAGTAGACATATTGAAATTTTTTCGAAGATAATTTCTTGTTTGTGGGTAACTGTAGTTTTTCCGAGAGATTTTTTCTTGTAATAGTACCACCTAATTTTGTGCCCATTATCAGAGGTTTAATAATTCGTAAATATTTGTTCCATCTGGTCTCCCGTAAACCATCACTTTTTTTAAAATTGTTGTAGACAGCATTCGTTGATTCCAAAATTTCCTTGTACGTTGAAAGTACATTATCACTTAATTGTTGTTGTTCCTTGCCTACACTTGGGGGTGTTTTAAGAAATAACAAATCATAAAGTGCCGGTGATCCACCATATTCTGCAATATTTTTCCCTTTTTTGTATAAGACAATATTTCCATTTCGAAAACGCACCTCTAAATTACCAATAAAATTTTTGTTATCTGTTTTTGAACCAAAACGTACACCATATACAGTATCGTATAGAGATGGTTTCGAACGTAATCCTTTCAGGTGTGCGTTTAAAGTATCGGAAGTTGTGGTGTCAGCGGATGCGAGAGATGTATTAGTTGATGTCGAGGGTGTATCAAACACCGATTGGCTAATATCTTCTTTTGAAATGCGATGCTGCTGCTGCTGCTGCTGAATAGGTGTGGAGGTTTGAAAGGAATGTGTAGGTTGGGGAAAACCTGATATTTGAGTCGACTGCACTGATGTACTGAGACTATGTGGCTTTGTAGCTGGATAATGTTGTTGCTGTTGTTGTTGCTGCTGCTGCTGCTGCTGCTGACGTTGCTTAACCACATCAGATATAGTTGTCAACGGCTTAGAAATGGGTTCGTAAAACTTTTCCAATTCCACAACATTAAACTCTTTAGCCGCTTTAATTTGTTTAAATTTTTTTCTGACGGCATTGGTAGCTTCCACTAGTTTACGTTTTAAGTCGATCGCGTTATTCATGATGTTAACAAAGGACGTTTCAACAATCAAATGAGCGTTTTCTCTTATTATTACAGTAATATATAGCTATCAAATCCTTTGCGGTATCTTCCCGATTTCACATCACTGTCTTTATCAATTACTAAAAATCCATACTTATTATCCCAACATTTTGAGCACATTTCTTGAAATTGAGTAAAAGTTAGATCCGGTGAAACGTGGTCGGAAAATATGTGTTTCATATTCAACTCATCTTGTTTAAACATAATAATAAAATTGGCGTTGTCTCGCACAAGCTGTTTAGGCACTCGCGAATATGTTTGCGCTAGGTAAAAGGAGTCGATATTTTTATGACGTCCCATGCTAAAGTACGATCTTATAACATCTTGTTTTTCACATATAACATCATCAAAGATAAATATAGAGTTTGGTTTTGCATCGGACGGTTCCACAATATTACTGGAATCACTAAAGGCATAGTAGCCTAAACCTTTGATGGGCGCTAAAATTTTCCTTAAATACTCATATTTCGGTTGATACAGAGATTTCGAGTAAATATAGACATTTTCGAAACGTAGCCCAAGGGGGTGTGTAAGCAGCGAAATCATGACATTAGTTTTTCCACAATTGGATGGACCAATTAACAGGCCGCGAATAGAGGAAGGAAGTAAAGGACCGTGTCTCTTCATTATCTTCTTTTCAAATCCAAGTCCGACTTTTTCATCGAGATTGTCAATAGGAAGTTTTTGTTTAAGATCGATAACGCGCATCTTAGGAAAATTTGATATTTTATAGGCAATTTTTCACAAAAACTGTCATTCAGATGCCGAGCGTCAAACGAAGTGGACGGTCTCACGTTTCCAACAAAACTGGATACGGTATTGTGAATTCGTTAATAAATAAATTACCATTCGAGGTACACATTCCTGGTTATCAATATTGCGGACCCGGAACAAAAGTAATAAAACGTGTGACAAGAGGTGATCCAGGCATTAATCCTTTGGATGCCGCATGCAAAAAACACGATTTAGCCTATTTATATAATAAAGACAACATAAGTGCGAGACATCGAGCGGATTACGAGCTCGAACAAAGTGCTTGGAATAGAGTAAAATCGAAAGATTCCAGTTTAGGTGAAAAAACAGCAGCTTGGTTAGTTACAAACATTATGAAAGGAAAACAACGTTTTGGTATGGGTGTACCATCATCATTATCAACAAAAAAAACATCTAGTAAAGGCACGCGTCATACAAAAAGGAAAGGTGTTAATAAAAATCGACATGTTCGGAAAGCCAGTTTCGGAACAGCTATTCGACAAGCAGTTCGAAGGGAATTATTAAAAGCCGGAAGTAAAAATGTGTTGGAAAAAAATGTCATGAATGCATCTAAAATAGCTCTGTCGGCAGCACGTAGATCGGTAAAAGCGGCAGGTGGCAAAAGGAAGGTTCGTACACCGAGAATAATACCGATTCCTAAAACTGGTGGAATATTACCATTAATACCAATTTTTGCCGGGTTATCAGCTTTGGGTTCATTAGCCGGCGGGGCAGCGGGAATTGTGCGCGCCATAAAAGCAGTAAAAAAAAGCAGCGAAGATAAAACCGGTGCCGGCCTGTATTTAAAATCGAAAGGAAATGGTTTGTTTCTAAAGCCATATCGTAAAGGTATGGGATTATTTTTAAATCGTAGATCAAAAAACTAATTGAATCCCTACCTCGAAGACCACTATCTAACATCGATATAGAAAAATATGCCAAAAAGAAAAGAATAGGACACTTTCGAGGCGTTTATATGAGGGATTTATTACCTAGACAAGGTCCTCGACGTTACGAAGCAGCAATAGTGAATTTGGATAGTACGCGTGGTGCAGGGACTCATTGGGTAGCTTATAGAAAAAATAATTCTAAAGTAACATATTATGACAGCTTCGGCGATTTACCCCCACCGATCGAATTGGTACGATATCTACAAACGGGATCGGAACCATCAAAAATTATTTACTATACATACGATCGTCAGCAGGATTTTGGAACAGTCTGGTGTGGACATTTGTGCTTAAAGTTTCTTGTCGAATCATCAGCGTAAAAGATGTCATCATCATCATCGTCACCATTAACACCGCAAATGGATCGCAATAACTATACTAAAATGTTGCAATCACTGAAAGCATTTCATCTAGCCGGTGGATTAAGGAAAATGACCGTGAAACAGTTAGAAAACATGCCCAAGGAAGTAATGATTGCATTAGCCCCAAATGAAATTCCATTCGTTTGGGAAAAGTTGCCGGAGCACCTTAAAAGCGATATCGATATATTAAAATATCAGTGCGGTTGCAAACATTATTTCAGCAGCAGCAGCAGCAATTTAAACGAGGTTATGACTGATGAGGATCTTACGGCTAGAAAAATATTTTGTTGTTATTGCAAAATCAGCGATGTGCGCATAAAAGCAGAAAATAGCATAAAAACATCACTATCTAATGCAGTGAGAAAAGGTGTGACGATGAATCTTTTTAAATGTTGCCGCTAAGAATAAAACCGAGATGTGTGATGTTTTAATGGTTAGTCATGTCTTATACGTTCACACTAACAGGACACTCGAGCGTCTTAAGCGCCGATTTTTATCCACCAGTCGAATTAAATAGAGAAAACAAATATGGTCTGGCATTGCTGGGATTTTACACATACAATTCAATTTTTAATGTGGACGAAAGCAACAATAAGCTTGCCTACATGAAGGAGGGTTACACCACCGAGCCGATACAATTGCAGATTCCACCTGGGGCCTATGAAATAGATGAGATAGGTAAAGCTATGTTGGAGGCTTTGAGGATTTCAACTGAAGAAAAGAACGATGGAATCTTTTACTTGGTTGCTAATAATAATACGCTGAAATGTGAACTGAAATCCCAATATACTATAGATTTCCGGGGAGAGGCGAGTATCGGTAAAATGTTAGGATTTAATCATACAGTGTTAAAAAGAGACAAAAAGCACGAATCAACCGAGATGGTGGAAATAATGAAAGTACGCATCATACGCGTAGATTGTAATATAATTTCCGGAGCATATATGAATTCGGTGGAAGGTCATACCTTGTTCGAATTCGATATCGACGTGGAGCCCGGTTACAAAATCAGTAAAGAACCACAAAATAATATTTATATGCCGTTAATGCCGGCAGGACGTCAGTTTATCGACAACATTACTCTTCGCATCTTGGACGATAGCGGTGATCTAATCAATTTTCAAGGCGAGAAAATAATCGTGAAATTGGAACTGAAGAAACTTTCATAGAAATGGGTTTTTGCTTCAATCGTCAATTGTGTGTGCTGTCGACTAAGATGGGGGAACCGCCGAAACATAATAAAAGTAAAAGAAGAGTTAACGTCAAGGTTAGTCGTCGTCCAGACGTTAGATCACAAACATCTCAACAGTTATCTGCCGAAGACTATAAATTTTTAAAATCAATCGGTCTTAAAGTGCGAAAATGATTTCCACCACCAGCGATAAAATAGAGGTTTTCTCCGAGCCCATCTTGGACAATTCCATTATTAGTCTAGAAGAGCATACGTATAAACCATACGGATCTCCATCATTCAACAATTCGGATGAAGTCCGTATCCCCATTAATTTTCAAGATATTATACTGGATATCGCCGAAAGTTACATATATATCGAAGGAAAATTTAAACCCATAGACGCAACGAAAAGATGTTTTTTATCAAATAATGCCCTCGCATTTTTGTTCGATGAAATTCGCTACGAGATGGGAGGTGAACAGGTCGCCGTGGTTCGTAAACCTGGAGTTACGACGACATTAAAAACCATGGTTTCATTCGGAAGTTTGCAACAAAGATCTCTCATGACGTGCGGATGGGGTCTCGACGAAGCAAACCAAGATATCGTAGACACGGCAAGTAACGTATTCTCCGGGAAATTACCCTTAAAATATCTTATGGGATTCGCCGAAGATTACGCAAAAGGTGTTTTCAACGTAAAACAAGAGCTTATTATGATTATAGCTCGCACTTTTACCAATTGTTACGTCGGCGAAGTAGAGGCAGAAATTAGTATCGACAAAATCGAATGGAAAATTCGTCACATCATTCCAGACGACAAGCAAAAATTGAAAATACTGTCTCGCATTAATAAAGGAGGAAACAACGCCAGTATTCAAATGGCATATCGTAAATGGGATCTGTACGAATTACCAGCTTTAAGGCAAACATCTTCCGACGTGTGGGCCTTGAGAACGAGTACAAGTCTGGAAAGACCGCGCTATATAATCGTCGGGTTTCAAGACAGCAATAATTGCGACAAGAAAGAAAAAAACGCAACCCAGTTTACCCACGCCGACGTATGCGACATTAGACTGTATCTGAATTCAACCGTTTATCCATACGAAAGATGGAATTTAGATTTCGCCAAGAAACTGTACGCAGCAGCCTATTACAATTACGAAAACTTCCAAAGCAGCTACTACGGGCGCGAGATAAACGATCCGATGATAACGTTCGCGGAATATATGAAAAACCCCGTTTTTATTATCAATTGCAGTCATCAACCAGAGGCGATTAACTCATCGACAGTGGATGTAAAATTGGAGTTCCAAACGAGAAAGAATAAATTCCCCAAAGACACTAAAGTGTACGCATTAGTTATTCACGACTCATTTTTTAGTTATAATGTATTAAACGGTTCGGTGACCAATAAATCTATATTTTAATGTATCTATTATATGTAACACAAAATAATGTTCTTGAATCAATAAATTTGTAATGAGTGAAGTAGTAGTTTTATATTTATTTGAAACCCAACCAAAAAAAAAAAGCTGGCGGAAAAGCCCGCTCTTTAAGAAAAGAGTACGGGAATTTAGAAAATGGTGGTTTATTAAGTGGAAAAAAGAGCTTAAATAACACAAGAAAAAATTTTTAAGTCAAAATATGAAAACAACGATTTAGAAAATTTGTAGGAAAGTAACGGTTAGGAATAGGGAAAAAATTATAAGAAAAAATTATAGAGGAAATCGAGTAGTATAAGCAAGCATTTTTCTCGATAGTAAAAACGTAAAAAAAAATTTTTCAAAAAAAAATTGAAAAATGGTGAATGCGCGCCAAAGTTGAAGTTTTGGAGCAAAATGATATTAGGAAATTAGAAAGAGAATTTTTTTCTACATATGGTAGTACTTTTCAAAATTCGGAAAGATGAAATTTTAAGAAAAGGGTTATAGTAAGTTAGTAATTTGGATTTTTTAAAGCGCTGTAGCTCGGGAACCGTTCAAGATAGAAAAAAAATAAAAGCACTTTGATAGCCCAAAATTTTGAGGAGAATGCGATGGTGTAAAAAAAATTATAATTTTTTTTTTTTTTGAAAATGCTGAATACGCGCTAAAGTTGAAGATTTAGAGAAAAACGGTATTGGGAAATTAAAGAGAGAACTTTTTTCTACATATTGTAGTATTTTTGAAAATTCGAAAAAATTAAATTTGAAAAAAAGGGTTATAGAAAGTTAGTAATTTGAATTCTTTAAAGCGCTGTAGCTCGGGAACCGTTCAAGATAGAGAAAAAATAAAAGCACTTTAATTACCTAGAATTTTGAGTAGAATACAATGGTGAAAAAAAAATTTGGAAAATCTTAAAAATGACAAAAAATTTGGACGAAAAAATTGAAATTCTCGAGTTAGGAGGCTAGGGCCGCCGAACGGGAGTATGTGGAAGTTGTAGGGGGAGGTTCTTTTTTTTTTTTTTTTTTTTTTTTTCTAAGTCCACCATTACCTCCCCCACCCTCCTACCCGCGGAGGGAAAAAAAATCGATTTTTGATGGTTTCAGAGCGATTGCGCGGCTCCTTCACCATTTTCTCGCAATTTTTGAGGTATCGATTTTTTTATTTGCGGTGACAGAAGTTCGGAAATTTTTTTTTTGGATTCTAGAGAAAATTTCCCACAATATATGTATTTTTCCAATTTTTTATCGTCAACCGTTACGACGCCAGAGCCCATCCAAAATGCGATGAAAAAATTTTTTTTATATTAGCGAATCGGGAAAAATAGTGTGATATACTTCAACTCTTCCTTATTACGATTCCGTCAAAACATTTTCAAAATTTTCCTTACCTTGCCTGAAAATAATTAAAATATATGCATAATTTGCATTTTTTGTAAATATGTAGCAAAGTAATGGTTAGAAATATCAAAAAAATTTATTTGAAAAAAATGTAGAGAAAGTCTAGTACTATATGCTAGAAAAGTGGAGGGGGGTAGTTTGTGTCCATACCAGAGATACGGTGAGTTATAAAATCATATTATTCTCAAACTTATATAATGCATATATGCACTCCACCTTACCCCCTCCAACTTTTTGAATGTATATAGAGGCCGGTATTAGAATTATTTCATCATTACACATTCGATCGGCAAGATGGAAGATATACCAAAAAGGATCATTGGCATTGTCAGGCCATTCGTGCCCGGCAAGATATGCAAGTGTGAGGAGTGCGGGGGTACCGCACCAGGAGCGGCACCTTCGGCACCGCCTGCAACGCCGACACCACCAGCGACGACGACGGTGCCGCCAATGAGAAGACCAAGGGCTGCACCTAGGTCGGTGTTAATATCGTTGGGTATTACTCCACGGTAGGCACCCCACCCTCCCCCCAGGCCCTTTTAGGGCCACAAAAACGGTCCTTTTCAGGACCACATTATATTTTGATCGTAGTTTAGTAATCGTCACTTATGGGGCGAGATATTCGTTTAACGACGATTTGTCTCGTAGCTTAAGTGCCAAGTTATATGCTTGAGAACCTATGAAAATGTTAACAGTTCAAACAAGGTTTCTATTATTATTTTTTTTTTGTAATGTATTCTTCACAAAATATTAAGAATAAGTCTTATTGTCTAAACAAATCTAATTCCTTATTTAAAGTTTTTGAAAAAAATCAATAATTCTATAAGCTCTCACCAATACATAACATTTAGAATCCGTTGGTGGGGTGGGGGTAGTTCTATATATATGAGACTGGGTCAGTTACACAGTCATATATTCATCAACCCTCATACGATAAACATGGAGGAAGAAAGACCCGCCAGCCGAGGCTCATCCATCTTTAGTGATGACACCGTAGCCGACAACGTTGGAGACCTGCAAGTCTTCGACGACGACGACGAGGTGGATTTTGAAATTGACGTCCTACGTTGGGACGACTTGGATGAGCCGATTCCGCTAGTATATGACCATGATCCGGGTCTAGTGGAATTAGACGACGCGGGTGATTGGGTCTTACAAAGACTCGAAACTCCGTCGCCGCAGCCAGAGCCGGACTCGACGGAAGATGCGATGCTGGAAATTCCAGCATCACCAACACCCGACGACCCACAAGGCCCCTGCGATTCGTCAAGCTGGTGGTCGACCAGCGAGGATGGGGCACCATAAGCCCCACACTCTCCCTGGCCCTTTTTAAGGGCACACAACAACGGTCCTTTTCAGGACCACAAAATACTTTGATCGTAGTTTTAGTACATATTAGTACTTTGTTACTAATATTGTATGTATAGAATATACAATATTAGATACAAAGTATTAAAACTTTAAGTGCTGGTGGAACCCAGCTAAATCGTTCGTTCGTATTTGAGACCACAAACAACTTTTGGTCTCAATACGTAATATGACATTTGTTTTCACCCCCCACCATTAATTTGTCTCTATATATACGACCATCAATACTTATTACAATCATTTTAGTTCAACATGTCTGCGACTCAACAACAACAACAACAACCCATCCAATGCCCTGTGGTAGATTCTACCACAGAGAATTGTTTGGAGTGGGAGCCGAACGATCCTAGATGGGATGAACTTTGGCGGTTCATCATCGAATACACAGAGGACAGCACCACCACCCCCGCTGATGATGATGACGGGCCGTGCGACTCCACAACTCAATAAAAGAGTCGCATGTTTTACAACCAAACGGTCCTTTTCAGGACCACAAAATAATTTGATCGTAGTTTTAGTTGGTTATAATACTTTGTAACCAATATTTTATGTTTTTTTCATAAAAACATACAATATTGAGATACAAAGTATTAGAAGTTCTGGCGACAGAACCTTAACTTCATAAACCGAACCATGTTTTAGCATACTTGTAAATATCAGAAAATATTTACAACTATTGCTATTGCGTAGTTTTAGTGGATTATTCACTTTTTTTTTTTATTACCTAATATATGAAATAACACACAAAAATAAATTTTCAAGTCATTTTTATTCTCATTATAAAATATAAAAAATTTGATCAAACACTTTTTTATTAACTACAATATATATATATATATATATATATATATATATATATATATATATATATATATATATATATATATATATATATATATATATATATTTACAAACTTAATACTATAAATTAAAAGCTAATATCTACAACTACCTAACACCTACTACATAATTTATTAAAGTCCTCTAATTGTCTTTTTAACCGCGCAGATTTCACCTTTTTTATCTCTAATTGTTTTTCAAGTTCTATAATGTCACTGGCACACTCGTTCACTTCATTCACTAAGCGTTTTTTCATGGCATAAATGTCAGTCAATTTGGTCTTCTGAGAGTTGGTGAAGTCTTCGACCCACTCCGGTTGTGATGGCTCGGAAGAAGACGCGGTTTTATTTGGTGAAGACGATGACGACGACGACGACGACGAAGCAGCGGAAACTTCATCGCCTTCAAAACACCGCTTAAACCGCTTCTTCATGGGTTTCCGGCACCCCAATATCGGCGACAGTGGCGCTGGCGCTGGGGAAGACTTCACCTCCGACACTATTTCATTCTCGACGCTGGCCGGTGTTGGTGGCGTTGGTGGTGTTGGTCCATCGGGGCCTTCTATGACTTCCACTTCTACTGACAGTGGCTCTTGCGGTGCTGTTTTTAGGAAGTCGGGTAATGGAACAGGGGTGGAGGGACGCTTAAAGTTAAACTTTTTCTTCTTCCCTTGTCCCACACCTTTAATCGCCGAATAAAATGTTTTTTTATCGGCGATTTCCGACTTCCGCATAGTCAAGAGCTTTTGCAGTTTCGACGCTTTCGGAGAAGATTCCCTAGGCCGCGATGCTTTTCGCACAACCACATCACTGATTACATTTATCTTTGGCTCCTTCTCCTCCGTCCAGCATTCCAGGAATTGCGCTGCCGACTGAACTAACTCCTCGTCGCGACCATCGTTGAGGGCTCGGTCTTCGGCATCTTCATGCTCCACGCCATTGCAGTTCTCGAACACCCCCGGACTTAACACTTCTAAACCACTCATGTTATCCAGCATGCCTTGCTGTGAACCGCAGCTCACGTCAAGAGCATCTAAAAGAGACCGTACACTAGACATTGTCGATATTCAAACTCACACAATTAACTTTTTCTTAGCACTGTACTGTTTGCTGTTCTGACGAACTGTGAAGAGCTCGAGCCAGCAAGTCTGCTTTTATGCCCATTTCCCCCACTACACCACCTTTATTCCTTTTGTTCGATGCATTAAGTATAATATTTAAACTTGTCAGATGCAAGGCCAAGGCCAAGGCCGACGTAACCGGCAATACCAGGGTCGTTTTCAAGGTTGTAATTTTCATGGATTTTTTTTTGTCCCTGTCAAGGTTATTTTAAAGAAGCATATAAATATAGTACTAAACTTGTTAGATGCGAGGCCAAGGCCAAGGTCAAAGTACCCGTCAATGTCAGGGTCGTTTTCGAGGTTGTAATTTTCAAGGATTTTTTTTTTTGGTCCTGTCAAGGTTATTTTAAAAAGTAATACATAATTAGAGTACCGCGATTGAAAAGTACAACATATTCAAACATCATGTTGCCAACCGATGAACAACCTAGTGAAGCAGCCAAAACATACAGTCATATACCAAAAGCTTTTTATTTAACTTGTCATCATTGTAAAAGACTAGGTATCTGCTGGCGAAATGATCTTACGTACGACTTCAACTACATTGACCTTTTCAGGGTTAAATTTGTACAATGCGGCTTTTGTGGACTAGTTTACTACCAGTTCAAGGACATTAATGAACGTGCCATCCAGAGAAGAAATTGGGTCATAGAAGAAGCTTACCTGTACAGAAGAAATTAACATGTATTTTATTTCTTAATTTTTAATTTTTTTGTTTGTTATTTTTTTATTTTTTTAATAATAAAAAGTGAACTCAATCTTTTGTTATATTTTAATTTTTTTTTCAATAAAACAATAGTAAAATGAATCTGTATGTGTATTTATTAAACATCACCTAAAATACGTTTTGCAATCCATATTTTTCTGCAGAGTCCGTTTATTAATGAAATAGAACCATATATTAGGGTGAAATCTAATGGTTTCAAATCAGTCTCACATAACAATGTCAGAAGTAAACACTATTGATAAGTTCGGTCGCAAAAGAAAATTTAAGGATTTTAACTTTATGCGAGGTCCTTCAGGAATAGGTTTTAAACTTACACCTAATGGAGATTACGACATGGGAAGCAAAAGATTGTGCTATTTAGCAGAACCTCTTGAAGGAGACGATGCGACCACACGAAATTATGTTGATAATAACCTTGCTCAGTGTGTGCAAGATACGCAGAAAGCTTTACATGACTCAACAATTGTTATTAAAGATATATTCAGAAACCAACTTGAAGGTTACGTACGCAAGAAATTAATTGAAACCGGTCAAGAACTTAGAGGATACATTGATGATACTGTTATTGCAATATATGAACTTAGGCAAGACGAACTGCGTGATGAACTTAACTCTAGAATGTTGAAAATTGAAAAGACTATGGAGGATCTTGTCAGCAAACCTGTTTCACATTAAACACTTACTCGTAGACCTGTGCGTTTAATTTACTATTAGACAAATTTTTCAACAATAACTTTTACAGTTTGTTATTTGTCGACACTTCATTATATTTATAATTTTAAAATAAAGGTTCAATAAAAAAGCAATCAAGTAATGAATACATGTTTTTTATTTAAAAAAAAAAAAAAAAAAAAAAAATTACAATACTATCGTTACATATTAATGTTGTATGTTTAATAGAAATAATAAAAACAATACAAATAATGAAATATGGATTTTCCAGATTACGTGCTGTCCTGACTTAGAAATGATTCCAACGCGGTGACTAAATTTGCTAAGTTTTCTTCCGGGTCTGTTTTGTAAAAATCTATGTCTGCATGCCCCCAAGGTAGAGTTTTGGTTGAACTGGGAATTACATAACGTTTATCATCGCTATGTGACAATGCTACTTTATTTATTATGTTGGTATAAATGTTATGTAATTCACTTCTAAATGTCTTCATCTTTCTTAATATCAAACCACCCCGTTCAACAATTCTTTGGTAGTCTTCCTGATGAAGGTCTTTCTCGATAACACATTTTTTGATACCTTTGGCTTTTTTTAATTCATTATTAATGGACTTTACATAATAAGCCTTCGCGCCGGTACCATAAAAACTTATTATCGGATCACCAGGAAACTCATCTTTCATTCTACCAACTACAGAATTACTTTTAATTATGTTGAAATTATTAATTTCGGGGTAATTTGATGTATCGAATTTTTCGGGGTTTTCTGATATAGTTTGATAAAAGTTTTCCGTATACACTTTTAATATAAGCGAGTCAGTATCGGTGTAAAGTAACGAAGCATCATCGCCAAACTTGGATTTAATAAAATTATAATAAAAATCGTATATTACAGTCTTTGATATATCTAATATGGAAAAACCGATATAAATTGGTTTATTGTACAATATTTTAACTTTATTCATATGTATAGCAACAAAGTTCTCGGTAAATATCGAGCTACTATTGAAATTGGGGCGGGATATTAGTGCTCTAGCTCCATTTCTGCCTACACTGTTCTCCCAATGTGTTACTAATTTTATATCCTTTCGATTTTCCACATTTTCCATAGTTTTACCAAATATCGCGTTATTTTTTAATTTAAAAGTGTCCTTCGCAAATTTTGTGGTGGCCTTGTTACGTAAATTGGTATTAAAATCAATATACGATTTTAGCCATTTTGATTGCTCAAACTGTAATACTCGATGGGTTTGCATTACCACTAAGCCGTTGGCGATGGCTTGTTTTAAAGTTCTATAGTGTACAATGTATTTTTTTTTATCTTGTAAATTAGGAATTAATTTCGGTAATTTAGCGTTTTCTGTTGGCGGTATGATATTTTCTACTAGAAATGGAAGATCAGAATGTGCATCATGCAACTCAGTCGGATAATGCACATCCACTTCCAAAACGTAGCCATGTAAACTATCATCACCAACAGCCATAATATTTAAATCCAGAATTTCGCGCTCGCTTAACCATCGAAAACCACCATATGGTAATGCTTGTGACATACTATGACCATATAGATTTGTAGCATCAAGGTATGTTATAAATGAAGAAGGTTTTGTTGGGTCATAGTCTGGTAAAAAAATATTATTAGCGATGTGCTTCCTTTCTGTACACTGGCTTATGCCGCCGCGTATACCTTTCTTAAAAAAATGTATCATGTCTATATCAGTTAAGAGCTCTAACTCTACCTTAGTCATACGTAGCATACAATCAAATGATAAACTTGGAAGGGTATAGTAATGTGCTGGATCAAGTTTATCGAATTTTAAACAATTATTCCGAAATTGCTCAAAAACATCACACAATAGCAACACATCTGATTTTAAATACACGTCCGAATAGTCCCCCAAAGTTTTACACCCAAACAGGCGCCATACTTCTTTTGCTCTTCTATAGCTTTCATCGCTAATATGTTCTTCCCGTAAATTATCATAAAATTCATCTTTACTTGGAAGACATGTATTTTGCATTTTTTCTATAGAGTCAATAAAGCTATAGGGAAAAACACCCTTTTGACGCATCAAATTAAATTGGTTGATATTTGAAAAATGTTTCCGCGTTTCAATAAAATCGTCGTCGTTTAAACCGCTGCCTAAATTTTCCAAAGACGTTGACAGAAATTTAAAACTATCAATAAATCGCAACTTTAAATATTTCCTCTTGACTTTTCCACATTTACTATCAAAATAATCGTGCACATAAATGCTTTTGGTAAATGATATGTACTTTTCCTTACTTTGAGCCAAAACACCAATTTTATCCCCATATTTACATAACTCTTTTATAAATAAATGGCTGTCGTAGCCGCTTAAGTTATGAAATATGATAGGGATAAAAGAGGGTAATTTATAATTTAAATTACAAACGGAATGTGCAGCACCAAATCTTTTTGCACCAGTTATGTGACAGTGGTCTCGTACTTAAATCTCACCCTCTTCAAAAGGGCCTTCACATATACCACATATTTTAGCATCATTAAACTCCCTTTTTTCTTCAGGCGTTAACGGTTTCATAGGCTTAATGTCTTTTAAATATGTGTTGTATAGAGCCCTTAAATCACACTCGATACGATCCACAAAGACTTGAGCTGCATTATTCCCCCGAAATAGCTCAAATTTCGAAAGTGAGTCGTCAAAAGAGCATTTAATTAAATAAGCAAAAGAATATGGTTCATGTTTAAAACTTTTTACAGTGTAAGAATTTTGTGGGTTTGGTTGTACCGTTTCAATGGGTTTTAAAACAGATTCGAAATCTGCATAAACCACGAATGGAACGCGCATTTGCTTTTCTATACCCTCGAATTTTAAAATATTTTCCGGCACACTCTTTCCAAATTTATCGATTTTTAAATCCACTGAGGGTGTTTGCGTGAAAATGTGGTTACAATCGTAGCTTTGATGTAAAGTTAAAGCTGACGGTGTACTAAAATAAATGAGGCAACCATCACAGAAATATATTTTATGTTGTTGACAACTAATTTGACTTGAAACTAAACGTGATAAATCCCGAATCCAACAATAATGACTCTTTGAACAAGTCGTATCACAAAAATGTTCACCGCCATCTTTACTACTACAGTCTTTTGTAATTAACAATAAATTTACATGCCTATCCAACTTTTTTGACGCATACCTCAGTGGACCAATAACTTCATGTATTACTTCATTATTTTCATATTTAGATTCCAGACCGTATACGTTAATTGATATGTTGTTCATTTCCTCAAATTTTTTAATGTCACGTAATTTTACTGGAAAATCCATACCTGTTACATTTAGCACTCTAGAAAAATGGGGGTAGGATGTCTTCTGTGAAGGCTCTGCTGTTGGAGGAAACAATGCTGATGTTACAGCCCACGCAAAGCAAAATTCGTCCTGGTTAATCACATTGACGACAGCTCCTTTCTTTTCAATAGAACACGGCAACTTGATGTATGATGAGCCACCCATAGGCATATACTTGTTGATACCAACTTCCAAGTATAAAATTCGCACAAGAGCCCATCCTATAACAAGAAAAATAATATATAAAAATCAGTTTAATATATCGGGTTTTGATTTTTCCATACCTGAATCTTTCTCCTGGAACTCTGTCGCCTGCGTTTTTATTAATTCGGTGAAAGAATGGTAAACGGCATCCAAATCACTTTCTACACTAATTATTTGATTAGCAGTGTTGAAGGATTTTTCACTGAATATTTCTTGTGATGGAAGCATGTACTCGCCAACAGCTGTCATGTTAACTTTTAAAGCATGATGCACACGCAATAAATTATTAACAAGTTCCACCACCTTGGATTTAATGTCTGCAAAGAACATTACGTAATCGGAATGCTCCATATCACTGCTAACCCGATAGGTTGCAATTCTCCTTTTGAAGGCACATTCAACGAGTTGCACACCATGACATACCGGCAAACATGAATTATTTTTATGTTGTTGTGTTCGTTTATGCACCGACATATGATTTATTGGAACATCTACATTACATGTAGCGCAATTAATTAGCGGAATCGTCGATGTATACTCTTCAATTCGGAGCCGTTTTCCTCCAGGCACTTCATTAAATCTCGCCGCACACGATTCTCTTTGATGACGTCTCATATTATAAATATTAGTAAACTTAGAACCGCAATTTTCACAAACATATGCCATGATTTGTCAAATATTAACACATGTACTACCTATACAAGTCAGAGCCAACTGATGAATGAAACTGCCCCATACCTTACATAAAACCATTCAAGGTCACCACGTAACATATCTTCAAGGTCACACACCCAAGATGACCTTCAACAAAGTCAAGGTCGTCTCGACCAAGGTCAAGGTCAAGGTCACACACACAACCTTGAACACAAGGCCAAGGCCAAAGCACACGTGCACTTTCAAGGTCAATGACAAGGACATGTGGGCGGGGCCAAAGAGGGGTGAAGCAAGGTCAAGGTCAAGGTCGAGGAGTGGGGGGATCGAGCGAATCGGGTTATGTTCACTACTGACGAGATAAATAGATTTTTTGTTTCTAAACCCATATTGACCCTGAAAAAACATATCATGGTTTTCAAAATAGTTATTTATTTGATTTTTTAAAACATATTCCAAAACTTTAGAAAATATAGGAACAAGTGATATAGGTCGAGAGTTTCTAGAATCGTCAGTTGATACTTTGTTTTGGTAAACCGTGGCCTTTAGGGATGCGGGAAAGATAGCATTCGTTATGCATTATCGGATTAGTTAGTGGAGATATTAGAAGATTCTTTAAGGTCTTACAAATTTTGGTATTATCATAGCAATCCTTAATTTCACTCGATTTTAAATCATTTATTCTTTGTCTAACAATATTATAGGTGGTCAACTGGAATATAAAAGGCTCCATGTTAATATTGCCGTCTAGATAATCTTTAAAACATTTTTCCTTTGATGATAATTTTTTTGATGCCTTCATCAACAATATTTACAAAAAAGTTGTTAACGGTTTGAACACTAAGTGCCTTAGATGTTTTATTAGGTACTTTGCCATTATTCTTTATACGTTCCACATAACAGATTGTAGATGATCAGATGATTGTAAGAGATGGTCAAATGCATTTCAGCCTTGGATGATTCCTCTCTGTACAGTTTTTTTATATTCCATAACCATTCTTACAAAGGCATTAATAATACAGAATTTTAATTGTTAATAAGAGAAAGCTTTTGCAATCTTTTCCTTAATCCAGCGCCAAATTAATTGACAGGAACAGTTCTCGATTAGTAGAAAAAAAGCCATACACTTGTACTGCCTCAGTTATGGTGCCAATGAAATCCCAGTTGATCGCTTTAACGGTATTATATAAAAGAAAGGAGACCCTCCTCCATTAAGGGTCGATAGTTTAAGCGAGTATTATTCCTGCCTTTAAATTCGGCCACATCAATATCAAAAACTATACCACAATGATCTGAAAGATGGTGTAAATTGAACGGTTCAGAAATAAATTCACTGAAATCGATATTTGTAAAAACACAGGTCTAATCTGGTGGCGAAACACTGTTTTGAACAAGTCTATTGACGCCCAATCATATCCAGAAAACCAGACATTAAAATCACCACTAACAATGATATTTTTGGATAAATTTAACTTGTTAAGACAGGTTAATACAATTTTAAAATATCTTTCAAGATCTCCATTTGATGATTTATAGAGTTTGATGATTTGGGTGTCCGCCTCTATAAGAAGCACACCTGCCACTTCACAATGTAACTCTTCAGAAAATTTAGAGATATTAAGATCAGAGTAAACTTGACCGTTTTAAACATCAATTACCACCCAACCACGGCCCCTAACAAACCTGCAGAATCCAGAAATGGCCCCCTGTAGCCATCAAATGGTGTTACTAAAAATTCATCAGCAGTTAGCCATTGTTCATTGAGACAAACACAATTAAAATGACTTTCAGCAACAAATTTTTGTTACGAACACTCTGTATGTTTACATGAAGAATTTTAACTTTCTTATTTGCGTTCAACCAGAGTCTGGTTTACAAAGGGTGATTCCTGAGGTTTTAAGGTTCAGAAATTGGTTTATACCCACTCCGTTGATTTGTAAGTGGTGTTTCTTCTGCCTTCCGTGGCGTTGTTTTAAAAAATTGCAAATGCATGGCGCTTTTCTGCAGGCGACCTAAATTTTTAGGTGTCACCTTGTCCCCTGAAGAAATTAAGCACTCACCACTAGAAAAATAATAGACTTTTGTGAAGTCTAAATGTCTTAGGCTTACATTAATTAGATTAGGGTAACATACAGGCATGGAAAGCTTAACCAGCCACTCAGTCTACAATCCTGTTTTTCTTCTAACAAGATAGTTGTGAATAATACAACTGCAAAATAGTAATTGTTAATTTATTTTAACCACTGTTTTTCACAGTGGTTACAAGTTTACCATGATTATTTCAGCTTAGATTTCATTGTTATTAAAAAAAAAAACAGATTATTTATTTAAACTTTTTATTAAAATTAACAAAAAATATCCTACCTACTACTCTAATCTGAGTCAAATCTACTTAAATCATCATTATTTGCCTGTTGACTACTCCTAGATTTAGCTTCCTCATCTGTTTCCTGAGATTTAAAACCATCAATAAGAGTATCTTCAGAAAACTCACCACTATCTGCTTTGAAGATTTTACTCTTGCTTTCAGGATCTAATTTTGGTCTTAATGCAGCCAGGCTTATTAAAATCGCTTCTTCTGTCCTTACTGTTTTAGAACCCTATAATAAATAAAAATATTTGTAAATGTTGCATCAAAAATTGTCTGCAAATTTTTTTATTATCACCTGTGCAGGAATAGTATTTAAATAATGATCAAAGAGCAGCTTAGGATCATCTGCATCTAATACGGGGTCATTTTCTAGAGCTGCTTCAAGACCCTGTAAACCACCAAACATTATCAACAAATGTTTATATTTTGGACAGGTAAATTCATCCACTGAAATCCCTTTATCTGAAGTCCCAATAGTTACATCATATCTAAAACAAACTGAATTAAATTTTCCCATTTTTTCATTCCTGCTAAGGATTTATTGCTTACCCATTTTTATAGGGGCATTGAGAAAAAACTTTTGATAAAGAATTTGCTATTCTAACTGTGTATCCCCAATAAATACCTGTCTCACTTCTAGGCAAACTTGGAGATACTATTGTACCTTTTAATTTTTTAGTGTTTGGTTCATGGGTAAGTAATTTTACAGTGCATCGAATACCTGAAATTTATTAGCATTAAATTTGGGGAGTACGCTTAATATTGCATTTGATAGCATCAAATAAACTTATTCTTACCGGGAACTAGTGCTTTGTCGACTCTAACCTGTTTTAATAATCCTACATTAACTATTGATCCTTTGTCAGCTTTTACAGGAGTATTTAGAACAACTCCTTCCCTAAAATCAATTTAGACTCAAATTTACAGTAAAGTATTCAAAAAAATTCAAAAAGTGTTGAATTCACTTTGTTGATTTTCAGTTTAAATAAGAAAGCTTCGCCACCATGTTTTCTGCAGGGATAAGAATGACACATTCATTTTATTATGGTATTTTGTTTAAATAGGTAAGAATACTTGAAAAAGTGTAACTGCTATTATTAATAACACATACCTGAATATGAAATTATCTTTTGGTCCCAAATGATGTGGTGCATTTAAAGGATTCAATAAACCACAATATTGCAGGTCTTTATGAATAGGAAAAAAATTTTTTCTCAAGTACTGGGGACACTCTAAATATTGTAAAATTCTTCCTAACTGTACACAACTCTGCCTGGCCACTTTTTCACCGCTACTGTCATCAAACTTGGCTTTTTTTGCTTTTGCTTCATCTCCATAGTCATCGAAAACTACAATTTCATCTGCCTAACGCAACACAAATTTTTATCAATAAATTTTAAAAATCATATACTGCTTCACTATGAAATTGAAGTTTGGCTTTTCTGCCTAAGATATAAAATTTAAAAATCACTTACTTGAAAAATACATGCAGCTCTAGCAATTTGTCCAGCTAGATATGTGCGTAATTCTGGAGACTGTGCATTTTCCAATATAGACCCTGGAACTCCTATTGTTAATGTGGACACAAATTTAGGTGTTAATGATGCTTCCTTGTTGGTCTCATTTGCCTGCTTCTCTGCCCTAAGTTTCTGTTTTTCCAACTTCTTTTTTAAGTTTACTTCCCTCCAGTTCTTACGTTCCTCCTTTTTGGCTTTATTTATTTCACTCCAACTTCGTTTTCCGCTTGGGTTTACATTTGCAGATTCCATTTAGCAAGAAGATCCAAAAAAGCTCTTTATCTATTTCAATTTTTAGTAATTTCTGAAAATTAAAATGCGTATTTAAAGTTTGGTTATGTTGATATATTTTAATTGTCAAATTATGGCTGTATTCTTTAGAGTAATTATCAAATGATCAAAGTAAAAAAGGCTGTATTCTTTTGAGTAAATTATCACTGATCAAAGTGAACAAAGTGAAACTGATAACTTCATGTTCTTTTGAATATGCATTTACTTGTCATTGGGTCAAAGTGATCGTGATTACTTCAAGTGACAGAACTGAAAGTGAAAATTACTCAAAAGAATATACCTAAAAAAAGTGAAACTTCATGTTCTTTTGAATATGCATTTCCCTGTCAGGTTGAAGTGATCACGATTCCTGTGTGTGATAAAACTGAAAGTGATCATGACTCAAAAGAATAGCCCTTATATGTCACTTGAATTTTCTATAGCAATTTTTAGTAGCGTTCATCATAAGAGAAATTTATTTTAATTAATATAAGGTATATTCTTTAGAGTAATTATCACTTTCAGTTCTGTCACTTGAAGTAATCATGATTACTTCGACCCAATGACAAGTAAATGCATATTCAAAAGAACATGAAGTTATCAGTTTCACTTTTTTCACTTTGATCAGTGATAATTTACTCAAAATAATACAGCCATAGACTGTCGATCCAATAGAAGAAAGTTGGCTCACGCATAAAAAGAGATAGAGGAGTAGTACCTCTCTTTCTAATGGTGGAGCTAAGCACAATACTCCAAACGTCATTGGATATCCCTGTCACCTCGAAAAGGCTCCATCTCTTTTTAAGCGTGAACCATTTTTCTTCTATTGGTTCCGCAGCCTAAATTAAGTAATATTAATTTCTCTTGCGTCTATGGCGTCCATAAAGAATAACCTAATATTTTGTAGTAGCGTCATTCGAACATTCCTCCTCGAAGGTAGCATCTCTATTAACGAAAAGACAAACACTTACCCCCTGATTCACTATAACGGTCTAAATTTATAACTGGTCTAAGTTAACAGTGGAGGGTTTAAACTGACAAGTGCAACGATAAGTTAAACAAGTTTTAAATCTTAAAAACACAAAAATAAAAAATCTTTTGTATATATTAACGAAACGTCAAAAATTAAAACTTTTATTTATTATCAGGAGAGAATTCGTTCCCCGAACCGATTCCGAGCCTTTATCTTTAGGTTTTTATCCATAATTTTCTTAAATAAGTGTATGTGGATATTAAATACGAAAGATCTGTATTAATAGAAAAATTTGGCTATTTTACAGCGGCGAAAATATGGTATATGCATGGCGGTGCCCCACCCCATTTTTCCATTGCTGTTCGGCAGTATTTACACGATCAATATCCGAACCAATAGATTGGAAGAGGCAACGAGGCACTAATAAGATAGCCATTTTGCTCATTTGCTTAATTAGTGTTTCCTCTTTAGTTAGTTTTTTCAATCTTTCCAAAATACAATACAACTGGAAAATACAAAAATTTCATCCAAAATTTACAAAATAAACCCAAAAATCGACATTTCACTTAGAGTCGTGAGACATCACCGGATCTCGGGGTCGTGTTTCCAGATTATTATAAATACACAACCAAAAGTCAACTCCAGTAGTTCAACCATAGATAAAAATACTATAGGTAGAAGTACAACAAAGGTTAAAAAAATAACGTTGTTGAGTATCTCAAATCACCAGTCAGCTGGTAATCAAGAATCGTTTCGTCTTGTCTTAGAGCTTTTTGCGTCTTCAAATTCTTAGTCCAATCAACAGTTCTGACTGATTGTCTGATTTTGGTCTGATTTCCTAAAAATAGTTGTTCTTATTTATAACTATATTAATATATATTATTCCCCATGTTTCTAAACACGTTTTAAATCCGTAATAGGAGGGGATTAAAGACCAAAATCATTGTAGCTGTTGTTTTCTTTTACTCTTGTATCAGCCGAAGCCTTGAAATAACTCCGATTTATAGAACCAAAGATTATTATATAGAGTAGCTTTAATAATAATCTTTGATAGAACGCAGCACTGCTTCCAGAACTTCGAGACGTCATATTTAAACGGACAAAATAACATTGTTAGACCCGAAATTTGGGAAGTTCGTCTAAAACCCCTCGTCTTTCTAAAAGTAGTTCACCACTTTCATCCTGTTGGACCAAACGCAGACTACTTTCGAAGACAACAAACAAATCGTGACTTAAATAAAATATTTCTAGGTTTCCCGTTTATTAAATAAAGTGAAGGCAAGGGTTATCTGTTTACGAGGCCTTAGGTAAGATTTCTTAATTAAAGGGACATCAGAATGATTTAGACCCTGGCTAATAAATCGCATAACATCCGCAAAATTCTTTCTCGAGTTTCTTATACTCAATACTTCACTGTTTTTACAGTTAAAATAGTCAAACCCGCATTAAACCTGTAAATCCGAGGTAGTTGAATGCGAAGACAGTAAAAACATCGCGAGAACTTAGTTCATGGATAAATTGTTCTTAATTTTAATTATTGAGTTAAAAAGTTAATACAAGTTTAGCACTTCGAGTAAAAATCGACGCTAGACTCGCTTTTCCTCAGGGTTCAAGATATACTGAAATTCGAAAAAAAAAAGTTGGAACATTAAAACTTAGATTATTTAACTAAGGTAAAATAAGGACAAATAGTTATAAGGAAGTGACAGAAGATAAGGAATATAGAATAATTAACATTAATAATTAATAATAATGCAAGGAGCAATTGATTATCGACTCTGGCATATGTAAATAAGCCTGTACCAATGAAAGAAACCTCTTTACCGCTTGCGTGGATTATAAGAAGGCCTTCAACACAGTACCACATGAGTGGGTCACAACTATATTGAGAATGTATAGGATTCATATTCATTTTCTTTCCTTTTTATAACGCAATATGTCCTCCTGGAGAACTATGATCCAATTGCAAGTGTCATCCAACGATACCATTGAAACGAATACAATCCCAATACGAAGGGGAATATTTCAGGGTAATTCACTAAGCCCACTGTGGTTTTGCCTTGCAATGGATCCACTTTTACGCCGTTTGAACTCCACCAGATACGGCTTTAGTATTAGAAATCACAACTTAGAGGTTGTAAGATTGAATCATCTTCTATACATGGATGATCTTAAACTGACGGCTGCTACGAGAAACCAGTTTAAAATTGTAGAGGAGTTCTCTGGTGAAACTATAGCTGCAATGGAAGCAGAATAAACATAAAAATACCTAGGTATGAAACAGGCTAAAAGAATTGATCATCGCAGTATGAAGGCCGAATTGACCACCGAATTTGTCAGGAGGATAAGGCGCCAAGATACTCGACCAAGAGTTAGCAGATAAGTTAAATCTATTACAGGTAGGGAAAGTGCCTTACTGCAAATACAACCCGGAGCCTATTCTTGAGAACAACGAGTTGAAGCTATATTGGGACCGAACTGTTCTGACGGATCAAACAGTTGCTCATAATAGACCAGACATTATACTAGCCGATTAAATTTCTAGGTGAACTACACTAATCGACATCGCTGTACCTAACAACAACAACCTAAGGCCAAAATACAACGAGAAGATCACCAAATACAGAGTTGTTGGAGTTGCAAATACCAAGAAAATGAGCAATGAATAGCGTCCAAACGATTCCCGTAGTTTTATCAACAACTGGAGTGATAGCAAAGAACCTTCCGCAGAACATCAAGAGACTGAGTCTTAGTGAGCATCTGTATAAGCCGATTCAGAAAGCAGTTCTCCTTGCAACCGCGCATACCGAAATATCAAAAATCACTGCAATGCCAAGTAATAATGCGGGATTAGATTTAATTAGTTTCGATCAAGTTCTCCTGGAAGTTTTGAATTATCTACGGTTGAACACTACCCTGGTGGAAAGAACCACACACATTTCTACAGGACACATTACAAACAGACACGAAATAATTTCTCATTTCGACTCGATTAACCATCATTCTCTAACGAATAATTCAATTTTAGATTACCGTTGGAAGAAGAAACGTGGAAGAGAGGTAACCGTTAAGGCGATTGCCCCCCCCCCTCCCCGAAGAGCTTCGATTTCAGGAAAATAGACCCGATTCTGTCTTTTATACTAGGAATATGTATGCTGCTGGTTTCTCTCTCTCGTCGACAACTTGTTTTTTCTTGCGTTTGGACCCCCCCCTCAAGAGCTTTGAGTTCAGAAAAATAGACCCGATTCTGTTTCTTATACCAGGAATGTGTATACTGTTGGCATCCCCCCCGACAACTTGTTTTTCTTGCGATCGCCTCTCCTTCCCAAGAGCTTCTAGTTCTGAGAAATAGATTCGATCCTGTCCTTTACACTAGAAATGGGAGTGTTGCTTGCTGCCCCACCCCCTCGTCGACAATTTGCTTTCGCTTAACATATTGTATTTTGTGATATCACTGTCCCCCCCCCCCCCCCCAAGAAAGACGCTGGATTCGCTCCTGCTTAGTACTGAATATACTCTTATTTTAATTGCCATCGAAATAATATATAAGTTTAAAGTGTTTAAGTGCCATAATCCAACAAAAGTTATTTTTCAAAAAAAAGATATGAAAATTTATAGGTATTCGATAAATTTATCCATGAGTGTATAATTACGGTATAAATATATAAAAATGTCGCAAATACATGCACATAAACTGTTTAGCACGCAACAATATGTTAATATATATTACAATTTTTGTAATGTGTTCGCTTCATTAATAATGTAAAATTTTAGGTCAAAACAGATTCTAGAGCATTTGTAGATAAATATATCGGTCATTTTATAGGCAGCTTGAGGTGCGTACACACATGAACAGAACACCGTAACGTAACTTCGTCACGTATCCAGTTTTGACTTTGAACATATACTTTTGGGTGCAGCATTAAGTGCTTCGCGCACGTTACACGGCAGAAACGAAGGCAGGACGAATAGCAGTAGATCAATCTACATGATACAATACATTTGCATGTATGAACCGACGATCACCACGCCCATTTAATGACCCAGTATATTTGTAGGACACGGTGTTCTGTTACGTATTTGTACGCACCGTTACAGTGCCGCAAAACATAAAAAGTTCTAAATTTCACATATTTATAAAAGGAAATGAAAAATTTTATAGAATTTTTTCAATACGCTTACTACCATTGCCTTCATTATATTGTGGACAAGAATTTACATTGGTCGGAAAAAATATTCTGGATTTTTTGGGTTCTACTTTCTATGGTCAGTTTCATTAATTTATATAACGCATATATAGAGTGCAAAAAATAGTGAAGAAATTTGTGAGTAGATAGTACTTAACAAACAAAGCATTTTTCGTATATCGTAGGTAATGATGAAATATTTGGAAAACTGTGTTAAATTTGAAATAGAATTTGATGGTGTTATTACGAAACTGACTAATTATAGGTAAGGGGTCGTTTTGGCGGGCGGTGGGTTTATTTTATTATTAGCTATTAGCAGAACAATCAGAAACCAATCAGCGGTAATCAGATCGTCGAGAAACAGTTAGCAAAGTATCACCTGACTATTTTTATAAATTCTGGTTGACGTTGACTGGTCTATTTTTCTACGAATAACATTTCTGGGATTTGTTAATTCGAAAAGTACGGACAATTTTATGTAAAATATATATTTTCCTTTTAAATTGATAAACGCAGCCGTTTTTGAGGTATTTGAAGCTGAATGTTTTAATGCCCGGATCAATGGAAATTAATTTTTTTTTACAATAATTGGATCTTATTCCTTTAAAACGGTTAGAAGATGCGATTTTTATACAATTGTAACGTGACAATGATAAAAATAAAGTAATGGACAACCTAAGTCTGACGTCACGCGCCTTTCAACCTTTCCAAACAAATCGTTAATAGCCATAGATATAAAAGGCAAATATAAAAATTCCAGATCCTATAGAAGCAAGCTGGCTCACGCTTAGAAAAAGACAGAGTGTTTTTGATGAGTAGTACCTTTTTTTCTAATAGCGGTCAGATGATACGAATAACTAATAACGTTTGAAATATCATGCTTAGCTCTGCCATTAGAAAGCAAAGTACTACCCATCGAAAATGTTCTGTCTCTTTTTAAGCATGAACCAACTTTCTTCCATAACATCTGCAGTTTATATACTAAAATTTTGACTTTTATCTCTATGAAGAAAACTAAAACATAACCTCAATATGTTTTAACCATATGATTACAAGTAAAAAAATTATCTTTTTTTAATTAATACTTCTGTTCATGAAACAATACAAAATGTCATACACACATCATTCTTTTGAGTCATTATGACTTTCAGTTCAATCACTTTTATCACTTTCAAGTAATCATGATCATTTCAACAACATGGCAGCTAAATGTCTTCAAAAGAACACGAAGTTCACATTATCTCTCTATCACTTTGATCACTGATAATTGATTCTGGCTCATATTTTGAACGCATTATATTATTATATCATATACGTATAAAATAAATACAGTGCTTTTGTAAAGTAGCAGATAAATTCAGTATAAACTAAATGGGTACTTGTTTGGAAAAACGCTCGGAACCTTCGAAATTTATTTTTAGTTTAGAGTTTTTTTTACTTGACACCGAAATATACAGGGTAACTCAAAAAAGAACTATAACGTCATCCATATTTTTTCAGCTGTAAATCCCGTTTTTTATTTCAGAATCGGAAAGCGTACATTTCCTTACATACGACAAGGTAAATGTCGACATGGGTTACATAAGGAAATTGTCAAGAAAAAGTACTGTAAAACTTTAAAATATAAAAAAAAAATTTAGTACCATTTAAATTAAATAAACTGCAAACTGGCCCCGTTAACAATCTGACAATAGTCAATTCTGTGAATAAATTCTTTTTGAACATTGTCGATGATATCTGCAGTTATGTTTTGTACTTTTTGGCGTATTCGAACTTTTAGGACTTCTAAATTGTCGGTCTGGGTAAAGTATACTTTAATCTTTAAGTTTTCCCATAAGAAATAATCAAGAGTGTTAAATCTGGTGATCTGGCAGGTCACTCATGTTTCGTTACACTGTAGCTTTATCAAAAACGAATACAAATTCTTAGGTCTAGGTGGGATAAACTATCTCTGGATTTTCCAATAATAAACAGGTAATTGAAATAGGTAATTAATACAGGTTCAATAAAACAGTTGTTTAGTTTCGGTCGAGCAAGTAATTGATTCGCAAAGTTTCTAAAAATGTTCAATATTAGTGTGGCTTTTAAAACCAATAATTCAACTGGCAAGATTATATAAAACAAAAATAAAAAAAGAAAATAAATCTGGTGTATATAAAATAACATGTAAAGGTTTTATATAGGACAGTCAGACAGAAGTTTTTCAACAAGAATAAAGGAACACTTTAGTAATTTTATTAAAGAAAAAACCGATTCTTCTTATTCAAGTTACTTAATAGAATCCAATCATAATATGGATCAAAATTTCCAAATTTTACATACAGAAAATAAAGGCACTAAATTAGACTTGTTGGAATCCCTACAAATAAATAAATTTAAAAATACCGATTCTTTGTTAAACTGTCAATTCCTCCTTTATTGACCTATTTTAATGACCTATTTCAAATACCTGTTTATCATTGGAAAATCTAGAGTTAATTTATCTCACCTAAACCTAAGAATTTGTATTCATTTTTGATAAAGCTACCATGTAGCGAAACATGTTGAATACCTTTTTATTCAAGTTTCAATTAAAGTGGAATTTTTAAGTAAAAATCGAGTTTTAGTAAGTTATCTTTAATGATATGGAGTTCCACCAGGTATCGGCAAATTCAATTCAATTGGAAAAAATATCGATGACGTTATAACTCCTTTTTGAGTTACTCTATATATTTCGGTATCATGCAGAAAAACTCTGAACTAAAAATAAAATTCTATGGGTCCGAGCCTTTTTCCAAACAAGTCCTCATTTACTTTGTGTTGAATTTAACCGCTACTTTACTAAAGCACTGTATATTATCACATCAGATTCAAATAGATTCGACTATTTTAAGTAGCTTGGCTCTCAATTAGTAAGTAAGTGTGTCATATAAAGCAGTTTGCATTATAACACTGGAGGTTTTTGTAACTTTATATAAACGTAAATGTAATTTGTATAAAAACGAGTGAATCCCTGGAAAAATTTTACTAGCCGGGGTTATAAATAGCTGCAGACTAAGTTCTGTATCATTTTTTTTATTTAACACCATTTAGTTTAAATTTTCCGCTTTTAGTACATTATCTGCTGTTTCAGTATGTTTTTTAAGCGATCACGACAATTGTGGCTATAATTCTGCCCTGACAGAAATGCGATCACACATCATTTCATTTTACAGATGTGACAAAAGGCGTTCCCGAAATATCTAATTCCGTGACCTTGATCTTTTCGATCCGCTATATTACACCGGGAGAAAATGTTAACATTAATTAGATGTGACAAATACTTTACAACCAAAAGCAGCTTTCCAAACTACTATGTACGTTTCGTTGTGTTGTTTTCTATTTGTATTTTATATGTTTTTATGTGAAATTATATAATATATTTTTACTTAAAAATGGTATGACGAACTTCCAGTGCATGGAAACTAACTGGAGAAAATATGGCTGGGTTTACAAATGATTTCGATGATAGTTTGGAAAATAAGACGCGATTGTAGTAAATTTTTTTATTAAAATTTGCAATCAATGTCAGTTTTAAAACAATTAATAGACATTTTTATAAATTTATGAGAATCACTGTAAACTTATTAAAAATTGTCTTGAATAAACGACCACTAATAAGGCGTTATTCATGGTCAGTAAACCCTCGTCATTAATCGACTATCTTCTGTAATGGTAAAATTATGCGACAAGGCTAGATTTTCCTACTGATTAGAGCTCACATTCATCCGAGAAACAAGCACAACACCTAGAAATGATTTAAAGATGAATTGATCCACGGACCCACGAAACAGTTCCTGCATGGTAGTCATTTTCTATCAGTGTAGCAAGCACAATAGCCATCATAGCTCCCAGCACGTAGTCCGACAGCGAAACCATCTTCGTTTGTACCAAGCAATTTTCTATTACACTTCTTTCTGAATTGTTCTTGCGTGCAGCGGCGGATCCAGCTTCTCTCTTTGGGGGGGGGGGGGCTGATATCATAAAAAATACAGTATGGCAAGTGAAAGCAAGTTGTCGACAGGGGGGAGGAGAAGCCAGCAGTTCTGAATTTGAGGCTCTTGGTGGGAAGATCGCAAGCGAAGGCGAGTCGTTGACGAAGGTAGAGAGATGCCAACAATATTCACATTCCTAGATAAGAAGCAGGGTCGGATCGATTTTTCTGAATTCAAAGCTCTTGGGGGAGGGCAATCGTAAGCGAACGCGAGCTGTCGACGAGGAGGGGGGAGATGCCAACAACAATCACATTCCTAAGTAAGAAGCTGGGTTGGGTCTAGATTTCTGAATTCAAAGCTCTTGGAGGGGGAGGGGGGATAGCAAGCGAACGTGAGTTGTCGACGGGGGAGGAAGATGCCACAGCATTCATATTCTTAATGTAAGAAGCAGAATCGGGTGTATTTACCTGAATTCAAAGCATTGGGGGGGGGGGGGCAATCGTCCTTCTCTCGGATCCGCCACTGGTTGCGTGGCAGACTGTTCTACCAAGGTATGTAGTAATGATACGTATATTAACTTCAAATATCTCGAGCATAGATCGATTCAAAAAAAAAAGTCTTTACCTAGGTTTGTCTATTATTTTTGAGTTTTGAATTAAAATTGTGAAATCGTCAGCAAAACTACCTTGTTTTCATTAATTAACCTCGTATTAAACCACCAGATTCTCAGTATTAACATATTAGCTACAGTAAAAGAAAATACTCTTTTATTTGTTTGGAAAAACCCTAGCTTCCTAAAAACGCATTTTTATAGGAACTTTTTGCTAATTTTGATGAGTACTATTTATCGTAGAATTTTGTTACACTCTTTTTTACACCCTGTATAAGGTATACGCTAAAATTTTAATGTGCAAATTCATATCTCAACGTTGATATTAATTTTTCCAACTGATTAAATTTTAGACAGGAGTCTTATACATAGTCAAGCTATCTATTTACGATGTCTATAATACCACAGCCTCGCTTCGCATTAGAACAGACTATCTGGATTTTGAAACACCCTTTCCATCCTTATTTTTTTGCGAAAAAGAAGAAATTACAGGCAAAATCCCGAAAATGTTGGAGGAGTAAGTATTTATCATACGTACATAAGCACATCACAGCGGAGGCTGTAAACATGGTGACGCTGTTAAAACTTATTACGTTATTTAAATGCCAACAGTGTCAATTTTTATATTATACCAGCAGTTATCCATCGCGGCTTCCCCCACACTCAAGATTCCTGGGGATTTTAAGAAAGAAAGCCAATAAAATTTTATTTAATCCCATTTTTACGCATTTTGGTTCATAGGTTTCAGTAAAATTTACATATTTTAATAGCCTCGCGCAAATAGATTATATATAGTTAATTCATCATGCAATTTATCAATAATACAATAAAATCAAAGTAATCCATTACATAGTGAATATTTCAAAGATCATTACTTGACGAAAATAATACATCTAGAATTAAGAAAATCGGATCATTCACGTGACTGCGAATTGATTAAAAACGTACTAAAATAGTTGAGTTTTAAGATTGTTTTTTTATCAATTAATGAGCTTTTCAAATATACGCATTATAATGCATTATTCTAATTCTAGTTTTTATCATTATTTATTAACCACATAACAACTAAGTTCATCCTGTATATTTGTGCTGACGCCTTCAGGGCTCCCGTTTAGCATATTTCAAAGAATTATAAAAAAACTTAAATGAATAAGCAATTATGCAAAAATAACCCAATTAGCGTCATTACAAATTAAATATAGTCGTTAATTAATTCACCTTTCAAATATTCATTTCATTATATATTATTGTACTTTTTCAGATTATTGAAAAATCGTACAAATAATGAACTACAATTGGTCAATAAAAGTAATTAGACTTAGACTCCTCAGGGGTGCATGTATGTGCCTTTAGGTAGTTTACGTTGTATACGTGAAATAGCTGATCTCTTTGTGCCGAGCTACTTAAGGAAAAAGAATGGGAGAGGCGAGGGCTAGTAAGGAACATACATGCCTCGGACACTGGACGGATCTCACGGAAACAGACATTGGCGAGAACTAGGACACTATCATTGAAAAAACAGAACATCATTAGATTGGGATGCTGGAATGTCACTTCATGGCATAAGCACGATCAGGAAGTTGTCGCAGAAATGAACAGGCACTCCATAGATATTTGCGCCCTTTCAGAGACGAAAAAGAAAGGGAAAGGAAACAACAAGTACAATAACTACCTATTTATATACAGTGGGGAAACAAAAGGAAGAAAGAGCCCAAGAGGGAGTGGGCCTGCTCATCCACGAAAAATACGAACACTACATAGAGGACATACAGTACGTCGATGAAAGACTCATTCACGTCATCCTAAACTTACAACCAGAAAAGATGAACATCATAAGCGTCTACGCACCAGATATCAGCAAACCCAGAGAGGTCAGAGAAACATTCTTCAATAAACTGCAAGATCTATTAAGTACCATACCCGATAGAGAAAAGTATTTATGCTAGGAGACTTCAACTCAAGAATAGGTAAAGAACCCATTCCGGGAGTAATGCAGAGATATAATGAGGTAACACTAAATGACAACGGGGAACAACTCATGCGCCCAAAACGAGATGAAAATAAATAACACCTTCTTTCCACATAAGTGGAAATATAAACGGACATGGGGAAACACCCGAGAACAAGAATCAACCATAGACTACATAATAACGAACAGAAAAGTGTTACCCCACCAAATACTTGATGTCAGAACTTTGAATTCGTCAGACCTGGGAAAAGACGACCACCGACTAGTATTATGTAAATACCCGTCCCAACAAAGTATAAACAGAACGCACAAACAGAAACATACCTTTATTAAATACAATACCGAATCATTCGCTAACGATAGTACAAAAGTATTGTATCAGCCGAGACTCTCGGAGAAAATAAAATCTAATACAATCCTAGAAAATGACGGAGTGGAGAAAGCCTGGGAAAAACTGAAAAGAAATATACAAGAGAGCGCCAGGGAGGCGATCGGGACACGAACAGTTAGCACGAACAAGCGAAGCAATACAAAACCATGGTTCACAGAAGAGGTGAAAATACTAGCAAAAGAAAAACGACAAGTATTTACAAAATACCGACAGCACAAAACAACAAACCATTTCGAAGAGTACAAAACGGTGAGAAACAGAATCAGCAGTCAAATAGCTCAACTAAAGAAAGAATACTGGGAAAAGTATTCAAAAGACATGAAACACGACCTATATGGAGGACAAAAGAAAATATGGAACATGCTGAGGATCAGAAAAAAACCAATCAATGAATACGTTCAACTAAGTCCAATCGACAGCCAACAATGGGTCAGCCATTTTAAGGACTTACTCCAGGCACCAGCTACAGAAAACAACGTAGACGAAAACCAACAAGAAATCACAGAACTAACAGATGTTAACATCAGTGAAGCAGAGATGCACCTGACAATTAAGAAATTAAAAAACAGAAAATCACCTGGTACCGATCAAATTACGAATGAGATTCTAAAGTACGGAGGCCCCAGCCTTGTCACAGAGCTCACTGTTCTATTTCAAAAAATACTCCGCACAACGTCAGTCCCCAACGAATGGCGGAAAAGCATCACAATTTCGATCCACAAAAGAGGATCAAAGAAACAACCCGAAAACTACAGGGTAATCAGCCTACTGAATAGTTCAGCCAAATTTTTAACCAAAATACTGTCACAACGGATCGTAGATAAGTTAGGGGCTTGCGAAAAACAGCAGGGCTTCCGGAATAACCGCTCTACTATCGACGGTATATTTATTATCAGACAACTGGTTGAAAAATCTATCGAATACGATAAACCGCTGTTCATTTGTTTTGTGGACTTTACACAAGCGTTCGACCGAGTCAAACTGGAACACATAACAGAATTACTGCGAAGAAAACAAGTAGACGATGCAATCATACGCACAATATACGAACTGAATTCCAAAAACACCATGGTAATTAAAACAAATAACACTCTAACAGAGGAAATCCCTCTATCCATAGGAATAAGACAGGGTGATAGCCTAAGTCCAACACTTTTCAATGTAATCATGGACGAAATCATTGATGAGGTAAAAAGCACAAATATTGGGTACCCAATGAGACACAACACCATTCAGATTATATGCTTTGCAGGCGATGTTGCCTTGACAGCAGATAGCGAGGACAACTTACAAAGAATGCTTTTCCATCTCAATCGAACAGCCAAACAGTATAATATGAAGATATCTGTGGAGAAAACCAAAGCAATGGTAATAGCAAAAGAACCGGTAAGATGCAAACTAATGGTTGATGACAAACATATCGAACAGGTTGGGAAGTTTAAATACCTAGGAGCACATATAACAAGTAACAGGGCAGTAACAGAAGAAGTACGCACACAGGCCAACAAAGCGGTCATGATATCAGGCCAACTAAGAGACATAATCTGGAACAATAAATATATGACGGTTGAGAGTAAAGCAAGAATTTACAAACTCTGTGTAAGACCGATACTGACCTACGGCACAGAAACAAGAAATGAAACCACAAAGACAAAACAAATTATGAGAATCACAGAAATGAAAACGCTGAGAATGATCACGGGAACAAGTTTAAGAGATAGAATAAGAAACGCAAAAATACGCGAGGACAGCGGAGTGGGGGATGTTGTGAAGTGGGTTCGAAACCGTCGTAGGCAGTGGAGAGATCACGTGGAACGAATGGACGATGACAGACTAGCAAAAACCGTGATGAGAGAGAAACCAAAAACCAAACGGCCGCCTGGACGGTCCCCCAAAAGATGGAGAGACAGCTAGATTTCGACAGACCGCTTTATTATTTTTCCACTGCAAAATCTACCGAAATAAGCATAAATTAAAATTGGCGGTTCACGAACTTCGACGAAGGCTAGCGATGTTGTCAGATGCTTTATTTTATATCTGCTATTTATAGCTACAAAGATGAATGGATTTATTTAAAAGTAACGTAGTTTAACTGACCACTTCAAATAAAGACAAATATTAGATATTGAGTGTTAGGTTGTCGGTATAAAATGGGAATCTATTTTACATAGCCAATTCTTTTGATGGGATTGATTTAGAGAAGGGATTTATATTATACTTTTATTGGAAATAAAAAATGGAGAATTTTATATTTTTAGTAGGAGAAACAAAAGAAATAGTAATGAAAATATTAAATCATTAGTATTCTTTTGCAATCTGAGATCGTGCTTTGGCTCTAAACGTGTTAGAACAGAGTACTCGTACCCCAGTATAAGGTTTTTTCAGTTAGTTCAGGTTAGTTGAGAACTAAAATAGTTTCGCTAATATAAATGTAAGCATAAACATTTTAGATTATAAATCTTATTTAAGAAACTGGTGTTTTTTTTTATTGTATCAATAAAATTGTTCACATAGAATTAAATCTTATGAACACATATTTGAGTGACTCTATGGTGAGATTTTTTTGTTGTCCACATTAATGTGTGTCACTCAGTCATGGCCTTGTGGTAACCGTCGCAAGGAATGAAAAGGCTCATTTGGTTGATTTATTATTATTCTTATGAGTTGCATATTTTTAGACCATATACCAACATTATGAGTCTAGTGACACTACAACAAAATACGTATAGTGACCTTCATATTAAATATTCTAGTATGAATTGTCTAATCAAAAATTTAAATTTTGTATTTCCAAAATCTTCCATGTAATTAATTCTAATTGTTTTGACATAGTTACTTTTTTTAAGCAGGTAATTTTAACTGCTAGATTTTTCTATTCAATTAAATGCGGAAATGGTTAATATTGTTTACTTATTAATATCATTGATAAGCAGTTAAGTATGCCCAAATAGGAAAATACAAAAAAAAAATTAATTATTTCTTATTAGAATAATAAACCGACCACATAAAATGCCACTAAAAAGTAATAAATAAACTGTTCCATAATACTATTAATTTATTGTAGATTTACTTATTTACTTAGAATGATTTTGAAGTCGGCTTTGTAAAGGGTGTTTTTTATAGGGGTATAGAACTTTTAAATGGAATAAAACAAAGATGAATTTTTTAAATTGACATGAAATTTACTTTATTCGAAAGATAACCTTCTGGCATTATAATTTAAATATGACTTCTGGCATATGACCGCCACGGCTGGCTCGGACGTAGTCTAATCTGGAGGTCCAATTTTCGATGACTTTTTCCAACATTTGTGGCCGTATATCGGCAATAACACGGCGAATGTTGTCCTCCAAGTGATCAATCGTTTCGGGCTTATCGGCGTAGACTAGCGACTTCACATATCCCCACAGAAAATAGTCTAGCGGTGTTAAGTTGCACGATCTTGGAGGCCAACTCACTGATCCGAAACGTGAAACTATGCGGTTACCAAACGTTTCCTTCAATAAATCAATTGTGGCACGAGCTGTGTAACATGTTGCGCCGTCTTGTTGAAACCACAGCTCCTGCACATCATGGTTGTTCAATTGATGAACGAGAAAATCAGTAATCATGGCTCTATAGCGGTCACCATTGATTGTAACGTTCTGACCAGCATCGTTTTTAAAGAAGTACGGACCAATGATTCCACCAGCCCATAAAGCACACCAAACAGTCAGTTTTTCTGAATGTAACGGTGTCTCAACATACACTTGAGGATTATCATCACTCCAAATACGGCAATTTTGTTTATTGACATATCCATTTAAACAAAAGTGAGCTTCATCGCTAAACAAAATTCGTTTATGAAAATCGAGATCAACGGCAATCTTGTTATGGGCCCATTCACCGAATCTACGCCATGCTAGGTGATCGTGTAGCTTCAATTCTTGCACGAGTTGGATTTTGTAAGCACGCAAACCAAGATCGTTCCGCAAAATCTTCCATAAAGTGAATGGACACATATCCAATTCCTGTGCAAGATAGCGGATAAACTGATTCGAGTCTTCCTCTACGCTACGCTCTACAGCAGCAATGACTTCTTCTGTACGCACTGTACGACGTCTCTGTGGATGCGTATTATCATTTAGAGTAAACGTGGTACGAAAACGTTCCATAGTTAATCGAATTAGTTGCTCTGATGGACGATTATGTTGACCGTAAAATGGACGTAGTGCGCGATACGTATTTCGAACAGAACCATGATTTTCAAAATAAATTTGCACAATTTGGAAGCGTTGTTCAGGAGTCAGTCTATTCATGTTGAAATGCCAAACCAAACTAAACATAAATCACTTGACAGCTGACAAAATTGCCGCCAGTTAAAAAAGTGTTACCAACTTAAAGTTTTATACCTGTATAAAAAACACCCTTTATTAATCGAATTAGTTATTTTTAAATTAATTATGGGTGAATTTGTATTTTTTTCCACCACAATAGGGAATTCGTTAAGCTTCCGATTTATGTTTTATTTCTATGTGCCTTAGTTGAGAGTATTTTTGCAGTTTGCAGCTCTTTTATATAACTTCTAAACTTGAAGCCGACTTAAAAAATAATATTATTTTTTTGTCCGCCTTATTATAAGCTCCATGTTGGATATTGTAGCATAGTTGTTGTTTCACAGATGGGAACATGTGATTCGGTATTAATCCTGGAATACATCCGTTCGTCCATTTGGTTATTTGTAGAAACTAGCAAGTTTCTGCAAGAAACCAAACAGATTAATATTGAATCATTTCGCTGCCCACTTCCTAAACTCAAAGCTCTGGGGGGGGGGGGTCGCCCCCCCCCCCCCTGGATCCGCGCCTGTATATATGATTCAATGTTGATCCGGGCGCATATCTATTCTTTTAATTAGTTTCCTTTAGTAACTTGAACACGTTTCCCTAAAATCTCATTAGGAATTTTCTGAGCTTGGGATTCTGGCGAAACATCTGTGGTGTGAATAAATCCTATACAAAGCTGTTCTATTACAGTTATGTAAGAACATAAATCAAAAGAGAAAATAAGAGAAACTCTACAAAAATCTGGAAAAACCGAACCAAACCTCAGCAAAGACGAGAAAACTGCCCTAGCCAACCTACAGAAGGACTCCAGTATTAAAATTCTACCAGCGGATAAAGGAAATGCTACAGTCGTAATGAATGCTGAAACATACAATCAAAAAATTGACGAAGTTTTAAGCAAAGGAAATTATACATCTCTTTCTATCCCGTTCTTAAGAAACATGAACGGTATATTCCTGAGAGGATCCGGACTCAGTTGACGCCACACCATAGCAAAACTCCACACCTTTATGGACTCCCGAAAATACATAAGCAAGACATGCCCTTACGACCTATCACAAGTTCCCGGAACTCTCCGACTTCTGAACCTGCCAAATTTCTTCTTCCAATTCTGAGACCATTACAAGGAAATACATCGTCCTGGGTTAAGAACTCGCAACATTTCGTAGAAATTATACGTGAAATAGAATTACAACCAGAAGACCATTTTATTAGCTTTGACGTGGAAAGCCTATACCCCAACGTTCCAATTAAGGACTCACTAAAAATCATAAGAAAGAAACTTGAAGAAGACCAGACCTTAGCAGAAAGAACATCTTTACCACCACACGCCATTATGGACTTGTTGGAAAGTTGTTTGAATAATTCCTACTTTCAAGAAAAGGAAAAATTCTACATCCAGGATGATGGACTACCGATGGGATCTTCACTCTCACCGGTGGTCGCAAATATTTTCATGGAATGGTTCGAGACGTTTGCAACTGAATCCACATCTAAGAAACCAAAGTTATGACTCAGATACGTAGACGATACTTTTATTATTTGGAGTGGAAACGACGAAGAACTTCACAACTTCCTTTTTCCTCTCAACAATATCAACCCAACTATTAAACTCACCATGGAGAAAGAAGTAGAAAATAAATTACCATTCTTAGATGTCTTGGTTGAAAGAAATGGCAGACAAATTCGAACTTCGGTTTACAGAAAAGCCACACACACAGGACAATATACCTTAATTATTCATCTAATCACTCCAACAACACCAAACAAGGAATTATAAGAAATCTCGTAGATAGAGCCTTAACTCTCTACAACTCCAACGAGAACTTGATTAAAGAGATAGATTACATTAAAAATGATCTGACAGCCAACGGATACCCAATATATCTAGTGGATAAATTTCTTGAACAACGCAGAAATAGGACAATATCGACAACGAATGAAGAACGAAAATCAGTATTGAACATCCCCTATGTTAAAGGCATTTCAGAAAAAGTTAGAAGGATAGGAAAAAGATATAAAATCAACGTGGTTTTTAATTCAAATAACTCTCTGAGAAGTCGGCTCACTAGGGTCAAACCAACAACTCAAAGAGACGTGAAGAACTGTATATATCAGATACCATGTGAATGTGGCAATTCCTACATTGGCGAAACAAAGAGACCTCTTGACATAAGAATCAAAGAACACCAAAAATGCACATCTCAAGGAGAAACAGAAAGATCTGGTGCCGCCAACCATGCCTGGACTCATGGACACCATATAAAATGGTCTGAAGCTAAAATACTACACCGAGAACAACATTGAAGAAAACGGAAATTCAAAGAAGCCGCGGTTATACATCAGAACCCGAGTTGTTTTAGTAAACCATCTTTAGATATAAGAGAAGTGTGGAAACCAATTCTTAGTAATTGTAAACTGAAACTAAATGCAGCATAAAAAAAAAAGATTTTGCCATAGCAGGCATGACTGCACCCATCTCAGTTACACTCCACTGCATTTACTTTTAGTATAAATAGTCATGTAGCTAAGGGATTTATTTAGTTTCACTTGAAAACGGCTAGAGATAACTACTAGCCGAAACATCGTGATATTCAACAAAAATAAAGACAATGGAAGTCCAACAGATATCTACTACTTCGCAAGAAACATCATTGTCTATGACCTTCAAACAAAAACATAAATCAAGTTGTAAGTTATTCTAGAAAGTAGAATGAGATTTAATGGTTAAAATATAACTTTAAGATTTTTAACTAAACGTTTCTATAGATTTAATTACACATTTGATCGTCAATCCAAAGCTAACGTAGAAATCTTCGTGAGAACAGCCACATTTATCCGACCAATGATTAATTATCCATCTTTCCCTTCCTGTGGCGACGATGAGGAAGTCTGTAGGTTTATGAACACCTACAAAAACAATTTATCAGCATTTGGGAAACATGTAAGTTAAATCAATCATTATACACATTCCAAGCGTAGAGATCTGCAAGGAACTATTGAACCTGAGTTTCTAGACGGTAATCGATTTTTTTTTAACTGTTGTACGTTGTTTTAGATTAAAGCAACTTGCGAGGAAATTTTTACTTCTTGTACATACAACGAAGAAGAGTTCAATTGTTGCGAATATTTTTTACCTGTTGATACGTTTGGGGGAAAATGTTATGCCATCAACAGCCTCAATGCTCTCGCTGAAAACGTACCCAAATTGAAAAATTTTCTTAGTAATAGGTAAGAAGCAAAAATAACTTTATTACATATCTTTGGAAAGGAAAAGTTATATTCAAATCAATTTGACTGAAATAGAATGATATATACATGGAATTTAAAATATGAGTAATAATATCTTTGTAAACACTATAAGGGAATAAACATTAGATACGATTTATAGTTATTTTACACATTGGATCTTCTTTGTATATCGAGTCGGATCTTGTCCTTAGACTCTTGTTGAATAAGGCGTTCTGGTTAAGGCTTTGAGCCAGTAATTTGGAAAAGTAAAACGACCCAGTTTAGTGGTCATGTAGTCAGTCTCTGGCGAATCAGTGGCGTTTCCGTGGTTTAGTGGTGAGGTTATGAGATGTTCTGATTAGTTCTTTTGTTGAAAGTTGGGATGTATTTTGTCAGAGTATGTTCGATAAATGTAAAGGTGTTACATCCGAGGTCTCTATGGATCATGATGTTTCACACATATGAAGCTCAACAGATCTTACGGAGAACCTTGTTCTGGAAGCTCTCTAAAAACCTAAATCTTATTCTGCCTGTGGTGACCCACGTGGGAGCACCAAAAGACAGTATAGACTTTGTAGATTGTTAATTTGTTCTTTAGATTTAATTTACTATCTTTGTGTAGCAAGGAACATAGAGCTAACCAGGACATTTTGGGTTTGGATACGATATAATGGGTATTTAACAGCCAATTTAGTCTCTTGTCGAAGACTAGTCCCAAGTATTTTGCATTGTCCCTCTAGAGAATGCGATTGTTTAAAATTGATAGCTGCTCTTCTGGAAGCATGAAACATGATCTGGTAAACATGATAGCCTGAGTTTTAACAGGATTTAGGTTTATTTTCCAATCGGCCATCCATTTCTTCAACTTGTCAATGTGCCTTTGCAGCCTTCTAATAATCAGACGAAACGACCATGAGGAGGTTGCAAACGCAGTGTCTTCAGCAAATAAATAAAGTTCACTGCACATTTCTAACGGAATACTTATTTATTTATTTATTTATTCAACACAAGCTCTACAGATACATTAGATACCTAATTATAGAGTTACACGTTCACACATACATACACACAAACAGACACACACACACGCACAAACGATAGTGTAATAAAGAAAAATGAATTACGTTATTTCCATTAGCTTACGTTTTAGTTGTTTATAACTTATTCTAAAAATATCTATTTCACTTTGAACATCGTTAGCTAATTTACAAATCATATTGACTGGAGCATTAGTACAATAATTGGTACGATGGTTTTTTAAATAAAAAGTCAATGTATTTCTTGTCCTATATGTAGAGATATTAAAATTCACCTGAGCGAGAAGATTCATATCGTCAATTCTATTGTGAATTATTTTATACAAAAAAATAACAGATGCTATATTCCTACGTTTTTCCAAACTTAACAAATTATATTTACATCTAAGTTCATCTTTACTTACAGTTAAGTCATATACACCTGTTTCCCTGTAATAAAGATACCTTAAACATTTATTTTGGATTCTTTCAATAGCGTATTTATGAGTATTATAGTACGGACTCCATATTAAATTAGCATACTCTAAAATGCTCCTAACATAAGATATATACAGTTGTCTTATACAGTTTACATCACTGAAATCTCTACAGTTTCTGACTATAAATCCATACATACTAGATGCTTTTTTTTGTTATATTACAAAAATGTGACTTAAAAGAAAGTTGAGAATCAAATATGACTCCAAGATCCCGCATTTCTCCAACCCGTTCTAAAATTGAATTCTCCATTACATATTTAAAGTGTAAGATATTCTTTTTTCTACTAAAGCTAAGTACAAAACATTTAGAAACATTAAATGTGAGTTTGTTTACATAAGACCATTCAACAATTCTCTTTAAATCTTCCTGAAGTTGTATACAATCGTTTACGTTCCTTACCACGGAATATAGTTTTAGGTCATCAGCAAAGAGAAGAACATTATTGTTATTAATTATTTTTGACAAACTATCAATAAAAATAATAAATAGGAGCGGACCGAGGTTGGAGCCCTGCGGTATCCCAGAGGTAGCCATAAAGGATTCTGAAGTATAACCTCTTATTACTACTGTCTGCTTTCTACAATGCAAGTATGATTGAAATAATTTAATTAATTCAAGGTGAGCACCAAATTCAATATATAATTTTTCCAACAGTAATGCGTACAAGACCTTATCAAAAGCCTTTGCAAAATCTGTATATATTACATCGACTTGTGCTTTATTTTCCAAATGTTCTGCTATATATTGAGTTATGTTACATAAATTACAATTGACCTATTTTTCATAAAACCATGCTGAAATACTGAAATCTTTTGTGAAACAGAATTATAAAGGTATTTATAAATGATTGATTCGAAAATTTTTGCAAAAGTCGATAATATAGCTATAGGTCTGTAATTTTGTATGTCTGTTTTGTCACCTTTTTTAAAAATGGGACATATTTTAACTTCCTTCCATATTCGTGGAAACGAACTTGTACGTAATGAAAGATTATATAACAATGTGAGAGGATATACTAAAAAATCAATCATACCTTTTACAATGTATGAAGGAATATTATCTGGCCCTACAGACCTGTTAATTTTAAGGCTCCTGACAGCCTCATACACATCACTACTGCCTACAGAAGTAAGGGATATTACCTCGGACATACGATGATTTTCAGAAAAACAAGTATTCAATATATTTACATTATCATACACAGAACTAAAATATTTTGCAAATGCATTCGAGATAGACTGGCCACTGGTATATTCTACTTGATATAAATACTTTTTATTTGGTATGGCAACATTACCGTTTTTGTTTTTCATGTACTGCCAGAATGTTTTTGAGCCGTATATAGTTGAAAAAGAGTTGGAGACAAAGGTGAGCCCTGAGGCACTTCAGCTCTTATTGGCTTGGCATCTGACGTGGTGACGACACTACGGTAACTTGGAATTCCCAGCCTTCTGAGCTTAACTACAAGTCCATTGTGCCAAACTTTGTCAAATGCCTTGCTAATGTCAAAAAAAATTGCATCCATGTGGAATTTCCAGTTGAAAGCCTGCGTAATAAACGAGGCTAGCCTGGTGGTCTGCTGAACGCTACTGTGACTGCTCCTGAAGCTGAACTGTTTCATAGGCAAGATACCCCTCAGTTACGAAATCAGTAATGCGATTTAGTATCACTCGTTCTATTATTTTCCCCAAATTGGAAAGTCGACTAATATGCCTGTAGCACCTTCCAATCTGAAGGAAAATGTCCTTATTGCAAAACTGCATTGGCAATGTTGGTAATAGCCGAGAGGGTCCTGTTTGGCGTTGTTTTTAGAGCTGCGTTCGGCAGACCATTCAGACCCGGCGCTTTCTTAATTATCAACCCGAAAGCAATCCCTGTGACTTCATCAAGACCGATGATAGGTCCATCTAAATCAATAAATTGAATGGACTTGTAGATTTACACCGTACGATCAATTCTTTGTTCCTTCTTTCGATCGACGCTGAAGTTAAGCTCAAATTGCTTATAAAATTTTTCTGTAAATCCATCAGCCTTGTCTTGAGGACTGGTCAAAGTGGCATCGTCGGCAACAATGTACGGTAAAGGTGTTTTCGCACCTTTTATTAAACTACGTGTCATTTTGTACAGACTACCATAATGGATTTGCGGAGTCTTTAATTTAAACTTCCAGCACCGATTGTCGCGAGCTTCCTCTGTACTTCCTCAGATCCTCTATTAGCTGGTCTCTTGATGTCAGGATTACCAGTTCCATACACATTATTTTTAAGGCGATTCTTCTCTCTGGTTCACTGCTTTAAATTTGCTGGAATATCTCCGTATTTTGAATACTTAAACACCTTTGTAACAAAAGATTTGGCGAGCACGTCCGTGATTTGATAGGTCAGGTGTTTGACTGAGTCTTCCAAGGACCCAATACCCGAAGCTATCTCCGGATAATCAGCCTCCTCGAGGAGCTCTTTGTATCTGGGCTAATTGATAAATGTCTTTAAACTAGCGCCATCCCGTTGGTCTCTAGGATCACCATACTCAATGAATACTGACAAGTGGTCCGAGGTCAGTTCAACAGTATTAAAGATATTCACTAAATTTTAGCGAGTAAAGTTCGCGTTGGGGCTCGAATAGACTGATCCTACAATCAAAGATCCATTAGGAATTGAATGTGCAACTATGTGCTTCTTGAACAGTATTATTGTACCTCCACGTAGCCTTACTAATCTATCATTCCGAAAAACATTGTAGTTTGGACACGTGAATCGATACCCGTTAAGCCAGGTTTCCTGGATCAAGAGAGCATCAATTCCATAACTCTCGACAAAGTTGATAATTTCCAACTTTTTATCTTTAATACCGTTGGTATTGAGAGTGACAACTTTTAAATAGGAAGGACAATACTTTATAATGTTACTCTGAGACTACTAGCATCATGTATCGTAAGCGTACGCATGAACTGCTGCAGCTGTGATGCGATGTTGTTGTTGAATGCACCCATTGAAGCCTGCATTGATTGCATGCATACTTGCATCTGAATGATCAACGAAGGTTGGCCAGGAATTTCAAATTTTCTGTTGATCTGCGTGCCCCAAATGAATTGCGGCGGTTCTGGACCGCTTGTTATGGTAGTATTTAAACACACTGATGTGAGAGGCTTAAAACAAAAGGCCTGCTGACCAGCTAGACACCAGCTTCTCTTGAGTCTTGAAGTTGTGTTTGTGGTATTGGTAAGCTCTTATAACCTGTAGTTGTTTGGCACTAACACTGCAGGAGCATAAAAAGATCGACCAGACTTCCAGAGTGCTTTTGCCATAGTGAGTTTTATTTATGGGTTTGTAGAATAGCTACTAACATGGGACAGTAGTAAATCGTGGACGAAAAGGACATATGCTACCAAAATAACCCGTTTGCACTAGTCGCAGATTAAATTCTGTTACAACACTAAAGATTTGTATTTTGTAGAAATGCAAAAAATACAGCATCCATCTCGCAAAACGCTGCAAAATTGCTGAAATTCGCATTAGAACCAAAATCTGGCAAGAATCCGGCTAACTTATCTATAGAATTAGCTCATACAAGTTTAGACGTATGGTATCTTGGAAATAATTATTTTCCAACAAAAATGTACCAGAAATCTAACCAGTTTGATGTTATGGAAACACGTAATAGATTTTTGGATGTATACCTACGAGTTCAGGTAATTAATTTTTTTTGCAAAATTTCCTTACTTAAAAACTTCAACTTAATTATGTTTCATAATCTGTTTCAGGAAATTATCCCAGACTCTCCCATCTTCAAGTTAGAGCTGGAAAGACGAAATTGTAGATTTTGGTTCGAAACTGAAGTAACGAAAGCCTTCAGAGTATATTCTGTATCTGGATGTGAAATAGACTGTCTTAGAAGGGCACAACTTTTGTATTGCGGTTGTGTCCTCCATTTGTTACCTGATCAAAATGGTTAGAATAAATTTTTAACATTTATAATAAGGGGTGTTTTTTATAGAGGAATAGAACTTTTAAATGGAATAAAACAAAGATAACCTTCTGGCATTATAATTTAAATATGACTTCTGGCATATGACCGCCACGGCTGGCTCAGACGTAGTCTAATCTGGAGGTCCAATTTTCGATGACTTTTTCCAACATTTGTAGCCGTATATCGGCAATAACGAGGCGAATGTTGTCCTCCAAATGATCAATCGTTTCGGGCTTATCGGCGTAGACTAGCGACTTCACATATCCCCACAGAAAATAGTCTAGCGGCGTTAAGTGGCACGATCTTGGAGGCCAATTCACGGGTCCGAAACGTGAAACTATGCGGTTACCAAACATTTCCTTCAATAAATCAATTGTGGTACGAACTGTGTGATATGTTGCGCCGTCTTGTTGAAACCACAGCTCCTGCACATCATGGTTGTTCAATTGATGGACGAAAAAGTCAGTAATCATGGCTCTATAGCGGTCATCATTGACTGTAACGTTCTGACCAGCATCGTTTTTAAAGAAGTACGGACCAATGATTCTACCACCCCATAAAGCACACCAAACAGTCAGTTTTTCTGGATGTAACGGTGTCTCAACATACACTTGAGGATTATCATCACTCCAAATACGGCAGTTTTGTTTATTGACGTATCCATTCAAACAAAAATGAGTTTCATCGCTAAACAAAATTCGCTTATGAAAATCGGGATCAACGGCAATCTTGTTTTGGGCCCATTCACCGAATCTACGCCTTGCTAGGTGACCGTGTGGCTTCAATTCTTGCACGAGTTGGATTTTGTAAGCACGCAAACCAAGATCTTTCTGCAAAATCTTCCATAAAGGGAATGGACACATATCCAATTCCTGTGCACGATGGCGGATAGACTGATTCGGGTCTTCCTCTACGCTACGCTCTACAGCAGCAATGACTTCTTCTGTACGCACTGTACGACGTCTCTGTGGATGCGTATTATCATTTAGAGTAAACGTGGTGCGAAAATGTTCCATAGTTAATCGAATTAATTGGTCTGATGGACGATTATGTTGACCGTAAAATGGACGTAGTGCGCGATACGTATTTCGAACAGAACCATGATTTTTAAAATAAATTTGCACAATTTGGAAGCGTTGTTCCGGCGTCAGTCCATTCATGTTGAAATGCCAAACCAAACTAAACATAAATCAGTTGACAGCTGACAAAATGACCGCTAGTTAAAAAAGTGTTGCCAACTTAAAGTTCTATACCTCTATAAAAAAACACCCTTTATATAGATATTACTTTAACTATAAAAATGTTTGGCTCTTGAGTTACGTTCGAATATATAGGTTGTCTAAAAAAAACTTACGTGTGGAGATAATGTCCACTTATGACATGAATACGTATTTAAAAGTGGAATAAAAATAGGGGTGCTCATATTATTAGCACGACATAACCTTCGAATGACTTTGAATGTAAAATCAAGGTCATCAGTTTTTTAACCTTCCTTTGATGACAACATTTATAATTTTTACTACGAAGCTCAAGGGTTATATTCATAAAACAATCCCGACAAAAAGCCTTTGGAAATCGAAGGTCGAAGTCACAGTTGAATCAGACACTCGATAAATATCGACCTTCATCTGGATGGAAATTTATCGAAAAATAATACGACCAGTATCAATCTACGCCAGTGAAACATGGACCCTGACAGTCCACGATACGGAGCTGCTAAGAAGGTTTGAGAGAAAAATCCTGCGCATAATATATGGTCCATACCGAGACCTTGAAACAGGCCGGCACAGAATGAGAAGCAACATAGAGCTTGCGGAAATATATCAATGCCCTTACATCATTCAAGAAATAAAGTCCAGAAGACTACGATGGACAGGTCATATACAAAGGAGTCAAAACGATCAACTAATAAAACAGGTATGGGAGGAAGCACCACAAGGAAAAAGACCATTGGGAAGACCTAGACTTAGATGGAGAGATAACATCCACAAGGATCTAGCTATCCTTGAAGTTGACCAGCAAGAATGGAGGGAGCTGGCACAAGACCGTTCTAGGTGGAGGCAAATAGTCGAGGCAGCCAAGACCCACCCTGGGTTGTAGTGCTACGGAGTCAGTCAGTCATCTGGATAATTTTATTGTTCAAGCTTATTTGAATAGAGACACAGATTTAACATATTTGATCTTGAAATGACCTCTAAATGAAGTGAAAATCTATCAGTTATTTCTAGGAAAAATTCTACGTTTTATTTTTGCATTAAAAAAGAGGGTTTCCAGCAAAAAAAAGCACTTGCCCTTGAAATAACCTTCAAAACTACTCTTAAGATCAAAATCAATATTACAACTTTTATTCGGGTTATTATTCGACCGTTAGGTATTTTCTTTATCTATGTACATCGATTACTCCGGAAAGGCAGCATCGATTTGAATGAACTTTTTTGTATTGTGTTCAGGAAGTTGGGGCGGTCATCTCATACCATTTTGGTTAAAATTGATTCAATAAAATCCAAGACGGCCCTTATAATATGGCGGACAAAAAAATTAATTGTTCGATGTTCCCCACAATTAAAATGGACATGTTTTCGGGGTCGCACATAACGAATCTTAAAATATTTAAAAAAATTCGATATAGCTGATCCAATATGGTGCCCTAAAAATTTTACTTCTCTCAGTTTTATCCAAAATTGGCATAGGCAAGTTTTTGAAGTTATAAATTACGAATTTAAATTTATTTTTTTAAAAAAATCACTATGACAGATTTAATATTGCGGATTAAAAATTTTACATCTCTTTTTCGGCAAAATTGGTATTGAAGGCTTTTTGAGGGTTCAAATAACGAGTTTAAAACTATTTTTGAAAAATTCAATATGGCACATCCAATATAGCGTTCTAAAAATTTTACATCTCTCAATTTGGTCCAAAATTGGTAGAGGCAGATTTTTGAGATTGTAATTTGCGAATTTAAAATTATTTTAATAAAATTCAATATGGCGGAACCAATATAGCGTTCTAAAAATTGTATACCTTTTGTTTTTGTTCAAAATTGGTACTAGAGGTTTCCTGAGGGTGTAAATAACAAATTTATATTATTTACAAAAATTTAATATGGCATATTTACATTTTTTCAAAATTGATATTTGGGGGCTTTCGGGGTGATAGGTTCTTGGGGGTCGAATGTTATTGATCCCAAATTAATTTTATCGACCTCAATATGCATACGCATCTGATATATCCGACAAAAAATTTACGTGTATCAAACTAAAATAATTTTTTTTAAATTCAAAATAGCGGATTTTCAATGGCAGACATCTGTTTGGTACAGTGTCATTCAAAATTGGTATTTGGGGAATTCTCCGAATCAGAATTTTTTATTGGTCAATTTAGTGTGGTTTACAACTTTGGATAAAATGAGAACTTTTTTGCCACCTTGGAAACACTGCGCTTAGGTCAAAATTCAAAATCGAAACATAGAATTTTTATAAAAAAATTGAACTGACTTCTAAAAATGCTCTAAAAAGCGAATAATAATAATATATATTTTATGACGCGTTTTTCTTAGAGGGGAGCAGGTCGTGCTCTACGGATCTACTTCGTTCACGGCAGCGGAACATCGGTCAGTGGATGTTTCTCGTGCAGACAGTCATCGGTCATATGCTTAGCGCAGGGGTGTCCGTTCAGCGATATCTACTTATATTCGGGATATCCCTGCTCTCTCAACTGATTAACGGTTTGACTGCTCGAAGGTCAAAGCATCCACTCGGTGGTCGGTTCTGGGGCGCCACCCTCGGGATTCATGTGGTCGAGGTCCCACTTATGCACCAGGCAGCTTGTTACAGTGGAGAAACGGCAAGCCAGGGGTCAATTGTGCGTATTAGTGCTGGCTGCTGGCTGCCAATTGTTATATGTAATGTTAAAAATGGGACTAGGTAATAAAACAAACGGTTATAAAACATCTTGTATCCTGTATTCCTTTCTTTTATGCAAAGACATAGCCTAAAACTAATTTACAATCTAAGATGGACAATAATATAAACAAATAAACGGTCTGGAGGGCAAGAGTATGTTTTGAGAGCTGATCACGGTAGCTCATACTGGTCGGTTGCGCTAAAGACGGTAACACGGCTGTGTCATTCACGACGTTATTCACGTACCTCGTAGTACACGGTTGCGACGCTATTAACGACGGCTCGTACGCAAATTATCGCGCCTCGTATCTAAAATCCGCGTTCACGGTTCACGGCGCTTCGTATTAAAATTCGACCGACGGCGGTATACGCGGTATGTAACAATAACCCGGCATCGATCGGCGATAGGCGGCGTCTCTACACGGCGACGTCTTTACACGCGGCGGCTGCGATAGGCGTCGGGGCGACAGTTGTTAAGCGCCTGCCTGGCGCTAAAACACATTCCTGGTCAATACGGAAACAAAACTAAACTTACGGCATCAGTACGCGTGTGTATAGGTGACGGTAGGGAGGAAAGAAAGGAACTGACGCTGTCCGTTCTTATAAGGGTCCTCGACAGCGTCAGCAGGATAGAACGACATTGCCCGTTCTTATAAGGGTCCTCGACAATGTCGACCAATAGCGGTAGGAAATTAGGAAAAGAACCGACACTGCCGTTCTTATAAGGGTCCTCGGCAGTGACGGTAGGACGACACAACATTGCCCGTTCTTATAAGGGTCCTCGGCAATGCTGGCCATTAGAGGAGTAGGATGTAAGAAAGGAAGTGTATGGTAAAACACCATATACACACACAAGCCTAGCCTCACCTACATTGCTAGACCAGGAAGGCGCGGCCCGGCAGCCGACCTAGTCCTGTCCGTGTGGACTGTTGACCCGGGTGGAGAACGTGTAGTTCTCCGCGAAATAATGGTCTGCTCGAGCTTAAGTAGACAGCCCGAGCTCCCAATACGCTGACGTGTGACGGCGTGCGGTGATCGCGCATACAATACTGCTGTATGCGGCGCGCGATTACTATGGTCGGACGCTCCGAAAATCTCGGAAAATGATATTTCCCGGCATAGCGCGGTAAATCTAATTATATATCGGCAATTTTGAAACTTTAAGCATTCTTTTCCCTCAAGAATCAGATTTTTCGGATGTAAAGTAAATAAATTAAATCCCGGCGAACATACTCATGCCCAAAAAATTAGTAACTTCGTTACAATTTTTAAATGAAGTTTAAATCTTTGAAGTTGGCACACAATTATTAGTAAATGAAATAAATAACTACTAACACGAGATACAAACAAGCTACGATAAGAAAGCAATTACAAATAAAGTATTTTTCATTATTTTCATGTGAATCACGTACACGATAATTTAAATAAATAAACTTAATTAATATACAAATAGGCAATTTTGTTGTCTATTATATTATAAACATTATGTTAGTACATAGGTAGGTACAATCTTTGTTAGGTTTTTACAGAATGCCAAAATTTTGGTGATGATTTACCGAAATAAGGTCCACTTTCGTGAACCCTCATTCAGATCTCATGCACCCCCAATTTTTTCCCACTTTGCCATGGATCCCTTACAAATTGAGGTCAATCACTGGGGATTCATATGGACCACTTTGGAAATCAATGATCTAAACTAATAATACAACTTAACCTTCAATCGTACCAGTAGATCTACAAAACAATAAATTTGTTTGAAGGCTGTTTATGATCGATGTGGAAGGAGCTTTTTTGATGTTTAACAGACATAAATATGTTTATTTAATTTTGCTCTCGGTTTTTTTTGCTTCTCATGACTTGTGCCAGTTTCTTTAAATATTAAAAATTACTACAAATGCCAAGTTTACAATTAATAATAACAAAAAGACGATTTAAATACTTATTTTTATCGGTAAATATTGTAAAATATTATTTAGATATTGAAAATAACAATAATAAAAATTTAGACAACCGCACATTCACACTTTTATTTTATTTTAGGATGGACGTATTGCTTAGCATGTTAGACTAATTTAAATAATGCAATTAGAAAGGGATAACATAGAATCCGTGTATACAAGAAATAAAAAATCTACCGTTTATCAACATTTTTCCAAATATAAATAAAAATGTTATTACGTTATTCAGTATTCAAACAACCTGACCTACCCTAGTCCTAATGATATTATTATTATGCTAATTCTTGTTTCCAACGCGAAACGTTGTACTAGAGATTCAGACAGCCTGTTTTACAAGAGATGTTCCAAATGGACATCACTCACCGCATTTTTTGGCGTTTTTAACAAAATTAAGAATTTAACTATATGGCTGTAAAACGTTTCTATGACAAAGTATTTGCAATATTTGAAATTTGTGTTCCTAAAAATAAACCTTGCACAAAAATATACCCTATATACTTTACAAAAAATATTATCAAAGACATAAAAACTAAAGATAAATTGATAATTAACAGTAAAAGAACTGGGGATGTAGAATTATACAATAAATTTATACAATTAAGAGCTAAAATAAAAAGAGACATAAGAACTGCCTATCAAAAATATATCAATAAAATCCAATCAGACATCTGCGAGGATTCAGGGTCATTTTGGCGATATATTAATAGTAATAGAGGTATTGTTGGTGTTCCAAACAAGGTACGTCTAAATGATGTTGAGTATATCCATGGGAAATCGATATTAAATGCGTTTGCTTCATATTTCAGCTCTGTTTTTGATGACTCTGGATATCTCGATGACCTTGTTATGGATAAATTTCGAGTCTTTGATTCTTTATGTATTGATCAAGTGACCTATGAGGATGTGTGTGATGCTGTCAAGGGCCTTAAAGTTAATAGAGCAGTTGGTTCAGACAATATACCTGCATTTGTGTTTAAAGGAATGATCGGTTTTCTATCTGAACCTCTTAGAATATTGTTTAACCTTTCTCTGAAAACCAATATATTGCCCCAAATTTGGAAGGAGGCTAAAATTTGCCCAGTTTTCAAGAAAGGCTATTACAGTGATGTAAAAAATTATAGATCTATATCCCTATTGTCATGTCCGGCAAAGATATTTTGTTGAAAATAAAATTTCAAATCGACAACATGGGTTTTTAAGTAAAAAATCTACGGCCACTAATTTATGTGAACTAACCGAATATATAGCTGACCTTGATAAAAAGAACCGGGTTGACGTTGTTTAAACAGATTTTGCCAAGGCCTTTGACAGGGTATCGCATAACATTCTTATACAGAAATTACATGGGGAATTTGGCTTTCATGACAACCTTGTACATTTGTTGAAATCTTATTTGCAAAACAGACCACAAAGGGTGACTATTAGAGGCTATTATTCTGATTATTTCTTTGCTACATCAGGTATACCGCAGGGCTTTAACCTAGGTCCATTGCTCTTCCTGTTGTTTATAAATAATCTGGTTGATGAAATTAACGCATCTAAAGTACTATTAGTAGTGGGAATAGGGGGCTCCTAGTTGACCCCCCCACCACTTTTTTGATTGGTCAGCCAAGAATGACCTTGTTTCTGATTGGCTGCCCAAGTTCGCCCCCTATTCCGATTGGTTTCATAAACTCCGCCTCTTTTTGCTCCACCTCCTACCTCCTTCCTAACCACCACAGTAGTTGGAGGGGAGCTGGTAGCAGTTGGAGGGGAGCTGGTATTTTAAACGATCGAATCTGAGCGAACTTCAGTCATTCGTGCGCGATGTCAAATAGCGACCAACAACAACAACAACAGCAACTCATTGAACGTGTAGGCCAAGTAATAATTTCCTACCAAAAACACGGAAAAAATCTTACCGATTTTGAAGATCAAGACTTGGCCTTCTTTCCCATCAACTACTTGAAAACATTCGTCGATTCACTTAGTTTACAACAAATTTGGAACAGGTTGCCGGAAAATTATAGAAGTGACGAAGAATTGCAGCTAAATTTGCCGTGTTTTAAACACTATCCACTATATCAACACCACATAGACGGCCCGCCATTATCAATTAAAAAGTGTTGTAAAATTAAAAAATAGTGTGAACAAGTGAATCGAGTTTCATCGGACAGTCTTCGAAATGGATCAGACGCATGTATATTTAGATTCTGCTTGTGATGAAACGATCCAGTCAATGTACAAAGATGAAACAACTCATTTTAACTTGGCTGGAAGAGGAAAGTTTCACGCAAGACAGGATTCTCTGATCACTATTGATCGAAATAATTTCGAAGACGACGATGAAGATGAAGAAGATGATGGGATAGAGGATAATGGCGTTCCAAACGGGTGTGGAGAAGAGGGGCTCGTGAAAGTGGCAAAAATAAATGCAAGTGATACATTGACACCAAATTACCTTACGCGAGAAGTGTGCGTTTTTCAATCTTATGTCGTAATTATTTCATCTTCTGGCGGTGCATATAATTTATGTTGTGAATGTTACTATATACATGCTTTAAATTGCCCAAATGGGAAAAATAATTTTGTTAATAGCCACTATAAACGATCCTTTATATGTTGCGAAAAAGATCTGCAATGCAACACGTGTGAAAACGATTTATTCATAACAACTCCTTCACAAGCATGTATAATATGTAACAAACCAGAACTAAAGAATATGCAAAACCATCTAATCGAAAAATCAAATTTTAAATAAATTTATTTCACTTGCACTTATTCATGCACTATGGCGTTTTTAATATTAAGTTTAAGTTTAAAATATTTTATAAGAATTTAGATTTTGTTCTGCTAAGTTAAATAAATATAAGAAACTATGTAAATAAATATAAGGGAATGATGTGAATAAATAAGAATTTGTATTTATTCCCATTGAAAGAAATTATAATTTTGTTCTTTCAGTGTAGAATAATTCTTTTCAAATAATATGCACAACAACCCTACCGATAAATCAAATTTAAATAAATGAATTTGATACTCCACTTGAATTTATTCATGCACCCTAGTAGTTTTTGAATATTAAGTTTCAAATGTCAACTAATTTAAATAAGATTTCATATAAAATATAAGTTGTAAGATATAAGTTATAAGATATATATTAAGTTTAAGTTAAATAAATATAAGGGTGCCATCTAAATAAATAGAAATTTGTTTATATTAAGATTTGAAGAACTAATGATTTTGTTCTTTCAGTGTAGAATAATTTTTTCTACATAATATGCACAATCAATCCTATCGATAAATTAAATTTTAAATAAATGAATTTGATACTGCACTTGAATTTATTCATTCACCCTAGTATTTTTTAATATTAAGTTTAAAATGTCAACTAAGACATTTAAATAAGATTTTATATATAAGATAAAGAACAATTAGGTTTAATTCCCTGACAACAGACTATGATTTATTCTTCCATGTTAAAAAAAAAAACCTAGTTTTCATTACTATGCTTGTAAAAAAAATTATATTCATCCTATTCATAATAATTCTTTCAAGTTAAAGAAACTTGGTTATTAGGTGTGATTCTGTATAAGAAATAGAAAAAAATAAAATATTTTCTTCAACGACTTTGTTTTTTATTATTCCTATATCCAAAATACAAATATACATATATACATAAATACATATTTATAATTTATACCATTTTGGGTTGCCAATTGCTGCTGTCTGCCAGAGGTTGCTGTTGTCTGCCATAGGCTGCTGCTTTGCCATCGGTTGTTGTTGTCTGCAAGAGGTTGCTGCTCTGCAAGAGGCCAATTTATAATTTATAATTTATTGGCCTCTTGCATTTTCGAGGGTAACTCTGCCTTCGCTGCTGCTGCTGTTGTTGTTGCTGTTGTTGTGTCTGCTCCTGATGCTGTTGATGTTGCTGTTGATGTTGCTGCTGTGGCCTCTTGCATTTTCGAGGGTAACTCTGCCTTCGCTGCTGCTGCTGTTGTTGTGGCTGCTCCTGATGCTGTTGATGTTGCTGTTGCTGCTGTGGCCTCTTGCACTTTCGAGGGTAACTCTGCCTTCGCTGCTGCTGTTGTTGCTGTGGTTGTGGCTGCTCCTGCTGCTGCTGCTGTTGTTGCTGCTGTTGTTGTGGCTGCTCCCGCTGCTGCTCCTGCTGCTGTTGTTGCTGCTGCTGCTCTGCCATAGGTTGTGGCCGATCTTCTTCCATAGGCTGTTGTTGCTCCATCATCAAAGGTTGAAGATCCATTGCTCGGTCTGGATCCCACTCAAAGGCGATAGGCTCGGGATCCAGGTCTGGCTCAAACATATTGATAAATTCTTCATCTAAATAGTCAACCTCTGATGGTGGCGGCCACATCACCGTGTTCTCGGAATTTGGACTCTGACGATCCATCAGATTAATCTGATTTTCCAAGAATCCCAGAAAGTCTTGTAGTGTTATAATTATGAACGTACTCATTTTGAGACTTTAAACTTAATGAATGCTAAGTCAAGACGCTGTAAATCCTTATATACAATACTGAAATACCACTTTTCCTACCTCCAGCGGCAAAACCAGTCCGAAGAATGAGAAGAAGAAGAAGGCAAAGATAGCGTGAACTCGAGAGAGGTCGTTCAACGGTCGTAAGTTGTTTTGTTCTTAAGAAAAAGACGAGTAAAGAGGAGAAGAAGAAAAAAAAAAAAGTTGTTTTTGGAATAATATAAAAACGAAAAAAAAAAAAAAAAAAAAAAAAAAAAAAACTGTTTTTTATATTATTCCAAAAAACAACTTTTTTTTTTTTTCTTCTTCTCCTCTTTACTCGTCATTTTCTTAAGAACAAAACAACTTACGACCGTTGAACGACCTCTCTCGAGTTCACGGTCTCACGGTTCCCGTCGTACCATGCAGTGCCACGCCGTACCAGCCGGTACCAGGCTCTTGGCTGCTTTAAAAGGCGGCTGGGTACGAAGCGTCTCTTCAGTTTACATCTCGCTATTAGCGTACGCTTGTAAAATTATCGAATCTGTTGTGAATATATCTAGATAGTCCGATTTATTTCGAATTGTGTGACGTAGTGACATATTAATTTTTATTTGGTTTGTATTGTTGATTTCATATTTTTGATTTGATATTTTTGATTTAATATTTTTGACTTAATACTTTGGATTTTCATTCATTTTTACTTAATCTTCTAAAAGCCAATTTTTGATTTTTGTTGATTTTTCATTTTTGTGGATTTTTTTGATTTTTTATTGATTTTTTGATTTTTTTATTGATTCATAATTTTTTTATTTTTTAATTTATAATTTAAAATGTCATTTTTAAATGTAAAAATTGAAAACATCGACTTAACAGCCTTCGATTTAAACGACGCTTGCCTTGTGCATGATTTGATTGATTGTTCATTTTGTGGGCTAAGCGACGAGGAGCTAGATATTAAATTTAGGGAAATTGATATTAATACATTTAACAATTCATCTGAATCTGGCGATTCTTCCGAAATTGGTGAAAGCGATATTTTGACACAGCTCTTAAAAGTTTTGGATGAATCTATTATCCCTGATATTCCTCAAGAACCTCTTGAAACAATTAATTTCGATGATTTAAATAATGATATATTAAGGAAAAATTTAATTAACAATTCTGAAATAAATGAGGGATATAATTTGGAACAACTTTTAGATATATTAGAAGGGGGTGAAATTGGTGAAAATAGCTCAGGGCAAAATTTAATTAAGGGTGATGTGGAATATCAGGAGACTTTTGAGAGCTGTGAGGAACAAAATAATAAGGGGGTTTTAAACAATAATAATAATGGGGTTGGTAACGAGGGAGCTTTAAATAATGATAAGAGGATTGGCATTGGGGGTTTTTCGAAAAATAATATGGAAGAGGTTTATCGCCCCCACTATTCGCCAATTTCAGATGCATCGTCAGATTCATCAGAGGATTCCAACGACAGCGTTGAGACTGTTATAAACGTCTCAGCCAAAGCTCAGCATAATTTTATTAAAGTGTTGGATCAAAATTTAATTGAAGGGTTGGATCAAAATTTTATTCAGGGGTTTGAACAACCATCGAAATTTGGCTATACCAGAAATTCAGTAAATTCGGTAGATGTTTTTGATTTGAGTTGTGGCGAAATTGTGGGGGACATTGAGGTATATACTTATACTGAAAATTTTGAAGATGAGCAGCCTCAATGTCCCTTAATTTCTTCCTGTAATCAAAATCAATTTTTGAAAAATCCTTCTGGCCTAAATTTAGAACAAAGTTCTGAAAATTTAATTGAAAAAAATTTACCCAAAAAACGTTCTTTATCAGAAACAAATGATTGTTCAGATTTAAAAAAGTCAAAATTGGACGGTGATATTTCTAGTTCCCAAACTTTAGGGGCACAAATTTCAAAAAATTCTTTACCAGTCGCTGTAACAACAGCTCCGAAAATCAATCCAACAAATAAAGTCGCTATTGGAGAATTAGATAAGTTTCTACATAAGAAAACTAAGCCGAGCTTAAATAGGAATGAAACAAGGTGTGCCACATCTAGATTTAAGTCAATGGTTTATTCCTATTTAAACTTAGATAATATATGTAATAATTTATCTAATTCGACTTTAAAAGACGTTAAAAATTGTATTCAACGACAAGGCGATCTTCTTTTAAATTTGGGAAATATATTTTTTAAAAAAAATCCATGTTTTTCTTCAAATTAAAAAGTGAATCCAAAAGTTAATTCAAAAGTAAATTCAAAAGTTTTCTAAATTGCGCGAGCTGAAAAAATTGCTAATTATTCTATGTCATTGGGTCTTGATAGATCGAAATTGTATTTATTTAAAAGCGACACGGCCCTAACCGATTCCATTTTAAAATGACTCTCCTTTGCACACACTGCTTAAGAGAATTTAAAAGAAAATCACATATTGTACGCCACCTTCGAGAAAATGTTGTTAATAACGAAAACACCTTTAACTTGGAAGATTATATAATTAATCGTAAGTATTTTTTTTATAACATATTTAGCTATAATTTTCCTTTTAATTTTTTTTATTATTAATAAAGGTTTACAGAGGAATTAAAAAATAATAATTGTTTCAGTTGATGAACTACTTTCAAGACCTCCAATGCGATTTTGCCAAGATTGTGAAGTAAATGTCAAATCTAATTCCTGGAGCACACACTTGAGGACAAATATTCATAAAAACAGGAGCTGCATAAAATATGGAAATGGAATTGACATTATCAGGAGTGCATTTAAATGTCGAATAGCTTCCTACAGAATATATTCGCAGAATTATCACATCGACATCAAAAAGTTTCAGCAAGATGTTGGTAATAAAGTGCAAACATTAATACGCCAGCGTCAACAGGAATTTACATGTGCTAAAGTAAATTTGGAATTATTTGGAATATATTATTCTCCAACTTTAACCTCTACTTCAATTAAGTCATTTAATACACCGTTCTTCATTGTAACCCATACAACTGATCTACAACAGCTTTACGATGATTTATTCAAGATTATTGAAACCAAAGCAGATGAATTGCCGGAAAGAGACTCAGGTAATTATTATTTAATCTCAAGAGCTAAGTTTTCTTAATCTCAAGAGCTAAGTTTTCTTAATATCACTTGTACATCTCTAACAAATATTATTCAGAACTAATTTTTTAATTCCTATTACAGGGTGGGCTCTACAAAGAATTCTGCATTTGGAAGTCAACATCAATAAGTACAACCCATTGAATGCCTCCTCCTACATTAAGATGCATCACTTTTCTAAATCAATAGTGAATGTGATGAATGAGGACAATTGCTGTTTCGCCTGGGCAGTGGTTTCAGCAGCATACCAGCCAACCGGTAATCCTCGAAAGACCTCATCATATCCAGACTTCAGAGACGCTTTCGATTTTACAGGTATTGAATTTCCAGTAAAATTATTAGATATAAAAAAGTTTGAGGAAAAAAATAATTTGTCCATAAATGTATATGGAGTTGAAAAATTTTTAAGGGATAATAAAAAGGTATATGAGATTGTCGGTCCTTTACATTATAATAATGAAAAGAAAAAATTACATATTAATTTGCTTTTAATAAGTTCTGATGATGGAAATAACCACTACTGTTGGATAAAGGATTTAGGTTGCTTGGTATCCAAACAATTATCAAAAAAGAAAATAAAAAAATACTTATGTGATGGATGCCTTCAATATTTTGGAACATATGAAAAACTTAACACACATTTAGAACGTGATTGTAGTTTTGTTCGAATTGAGCTTCCTTCAGATAATTTGATTTTGGATAAATTTGGCAATTATATTCCTGCAAATATATTAAAGTTTCAAAATATTCAGAAACAGTATAAAGCTCCTTTTGTTATTTATGCCGATTTTGAATGTTATTTGAAAAACATTGAGTGCCAACAATCTACACCTGATTCGACAACCTCATATACTATTAAAACTGCTGAACATATACCCTATTCATTTGCTTATTATATTAAATCATCATTTGATGAGAATGTTGTGTGTCTTAAACTTTATAGAGGTACAGATTGTGCTATAAAATTTATTGAATACATTGAAAATGATGTAAAAGAAATTTATAAAAAATATTTAAAATATCAAGTACCATTGAAAGATTTATCATCTGTGGAACAGATTGAATATGAAAATTCTAGCATTTGTTATGTATGTGAAAAACCTTTTTCAAAAGGAAATTTCATAAAGTGTAGGGATCATTGTCATATTACAGGTAAATATCGAGGAGCCGCCCACTCAATATGTAATTTGCATTTTAAACCTCCAAAATATATACCAATAGTATTGCATAATTTAAAAAACTATGATTCTCACCTATTTATTAAATCGCTTTGCTATAATAAAGAAAATATTAGTGTTATAGCTCAAAATAAAGAAAAGTATATTTCTTTTAGTAAGGAAATTTTCGTTGATGTGTCAGAAAAGCGGAAACCAGTTGCTTTGCGACTACGCTTTATAGATTCTTTTCAATTTCTCCCAGAGTCTTTAGAGTCACTATCACAAACTCTACAAGATTCGCAATGTTTTGAAATTAAAAAGTTTTTCTCAAATGCTGATGAATTTCGATACATTAGACAAAAAGGGGTATTTCCATACTCTTACATAGATTCCAACGAAAAATTAAATGAGAAATCTCTACCATTGATTGATAAATTTTATAATAACTTAACCGATGAAAATATCTCTCCTCAAGACTACAGTCGTGCTGTAGAAGTGTGGAATCTATTTAAGTGTTCTACAATAGGGGCTTATTCCGATATTTACTTAAAATCAGATGTTTTACTTTTGGCTGATGTTTTTGAAAATTATAGATCCACATGTATAAAAACCTATAAGTTAGATCCTGTTAATTATGTCACTAGCCCTTCTATGTGCTGGGATGCAATGATGAAATTAACTAATGTAGAATTAGAATTATTAACGGAACCAGATATGCTTCATTTTTTCAAAAAAGGTGTTCGTGGTGGGGTTAGCACTTGTTCCAAACGCAAATCTGAAGCAAATAATCCATTCTTAGAAAATTTTAATCCTGAAAGACCTACAACATATATCGCTTACTTAGACGCCACAAATTTGTATGGTTATGCTATGAAACAATATTTGCCTGAAAAAAATTTTGCTTGGGTACCTAAGCTCGAAATAGAAACTTTAAATATATCCGAACTTTCAGATACATCATCTATAGGATACATATTTGAAGTTGATTTAGAATATCCAAATTATTTACATGATAGTCATAATGATTTCCCATTTTGTCCTGAACAATATACACCACCAATTTCAAACCACTCAAAATTAATTCCAAACTTACATAATAAATATAACTATATCATTCACTACCGATATCTGAAACAATGTCTACAATTTGGACTCAAAATCATAAAAATACACAGAGCAGTTAAGTTTACACAATCACCATGGTTAGCGGAATATATAGATTTAAATACAAATTTACGAAATTTATCTAAAAATAAATTTGATAAAAATTGTTATAAATTGGCAAATAATTCAATTTTCGGTAAAACCATGGAAAATGTTGATAGGCGAGCAGATATTAAATTAGTATCTCAATGGGAAAGACAGGGTAATAAATTTAGTGCCGAAAAACTTATTTCTAAACCTCAATTAAAGGATTTTAAAATTTTCTCTGAAAATCTAGTTGCTCTTCAACTTCAACAGGTTTGCATTGAATACAATAAACCAATTTATGTTGGGATAAGTATTCTGGATATTGCAAAAACTGTAATGTATAATTTTTATTATGGGTATTTAAAAGTAAAATATGGTAATAATTTAAATTTATTATATACGGATACTGATTCCTTAATTCTTGAAGTTCAGACCCAAAACTTTTATGAAGATATGAAGCTAAATCTGGATCAATTTGATACTTCTAATTTTTCTGAACAAAATATTCATTGCATGCCTATTACAACATCAGTTGTTGGTAAATTTAAAGATGAGTACAAAGGGATTCCCATTGAAAGTTTTTATGGAACTGGTGCTAAAGCATATTGTATAAAATCCAAAAATAGTGTAGATAAAAAAGCAAAAGGCGTTAGTAGATCATGTATAAAAAATCAATTAACATTATCAGATTATAAAGATGTTGTTGAGAAAGGTGACAAAATATTCTGCACCATGTATGTATTCAAGTCAGATATGCATAATATATACACTAATTTGTTAAATAAATTGGCATTAACAACTCATGATGATAAAAGATATTGTATACCAAATTCCACAAAAACTCTTGCATGGGGACATAAGGATATTTTGGAAACAGATTTTTTTGATAAAGATATGAAAATGATGTATGATACTCTAACTTTTTTAAGTTCTGGAAACGAAAATGGATCTAAAAATAAAAAACCGCGATTAGAATTAACTACTCCTAGTAATTTTTCATCTTTATAAAGACATCATTTTATATGATGATAAATTATGTAAGTCGTTTTTGAAGCTTTAAAAGTTGGAGGGGAAACTGAATCCAAAAACATATATATTGTATAGAAATACCATTATTTGTTAGTAATATTACAACAATGACTGCTGCATCTTTAATAGTTTTAGTTTCCCTTGTTGGAAATGTGATATATGTAAATTACATTCCTAATACAGTTAGGGCTGATATATGTATAAATGCCCTCAAAAATGAAACCGACTGCTACAAACAGATGAAAATGACATATCTTGTTGGAAATTCACACTTTTTTACCTATAATGTAACTGATTCTGCTTTGTGTGAAAATACATACATAAAAATTAAATATTCCATGACAAACAAACCATTACAATATTCAGATTGGATTCCTTTCAATAATAAAAAAGAAGAATCTTGTCATTGTGTCTGTTGTTATATATTTGTTATTATATTTACAGCAGCAATATTTATTTGTACATGTTTAATTTTATTGTATTTCATGAAAAAATATCTATAAAAATATTTAATAAATGTTAAAAAAATAATATAAATTTTGTTTTTTATTGATTCTCGTTAGTATAAAGACATTTAAAGTTTATCCCCTCCTCTTAAATGGAGAGGGAAAATAAGTTTACCCCTCCACTTGAGAGGAGAGGGAAAATGTATAAAATTTAGGAGCAAACGGATTGATAGTTAGTTTTTTGAGAGCAAGCAGATAGCCAGTTAGTTTTTGAAATACATCATTTAAAATGTTCAGTAATCAGAGTAAAAATATATTTGAAAATTCACCATTAAAAAAGAAAATAAAAAAAACAATTATAAATTCTACAAAATATAATTTAAATAATTCTAACTCTAAATATGCTGTGATTGGTTTGTGGGTGGAAAGTGATTTTCTACCATGCATTGAACTTGGTGGTAAAAATGGTCAGTCTGTGATATTAAATGAAGATGATTGGAAGAACTTATTGCAATATCAAGGAGTTATAACAAATTATATGTTTTCACCAAATGTTTTCAATGAACCGATATATTTGCAAAATTTATCTATTCATTTTGAAAAGATTGGTGAATTACCAATAGTGAAGATTGTGAAAAGCTGTGATTTTATTTACTATGGAAATGAAACTGTGTGCAGACTATGGGAACAAATTCCACTTATAGAATATAGACTAAATGTTTTACAAAAACAAAACTTTCGACGTTATTTCAACGTTTTTAGAAATAACAATTTTTACGACGGAGATTCTTTTGACAAAATATATAATGTCCTTTCTCCAAAACAAAATCTAAATAGTGAAAATGTGTGCTCCATGCTGGAACTGCTGTTGAATCATCCCGAAGAACTAGAACAAAAATTAAAGTCTAAGCACTATTATGAAGAAGACAGTATCTATTGATGAATCAAGAAACCAAATTCATCTGATGGTTGCTTGGAACTTCGCCTACAGAAAAGCTCGTATGACTTCTGAAGAGTTTATAAATCAAAAACATTTTAGAAGAAGGATTAAATTGACTGAAGAAATTTTAAATCCCATATTAGACTCTGATTATAGGAATATTGTATTTAAAAAAATGTTTATGTAATAAGCTTATTTTTAAATAAAACAAATATATATAAAAAACCATTTTTTTTTATTACAAACATCAATTATTATTACAGCATTAATTACTATTACATCACATCTCTCTTGAAGATCCAAGAGTTATAAGATTTATCTAATCCTAACCATTTTACAAATACTTTGTTTCCTTTCTTTCTTAACACTTTTTCCACCAGATATACATTTGGGTGTCTTACTTTTTGAAGTTCTTCTTCATAGAAACCTCCTTGAATATCTATCCCATTTCCATCTTGAATCAAATACGTTGTTGGATTAGTAAGCTGGATTTTTTTTATTTGAAAAATTTCGTTTGACCAGTTGGGCGTGTAACCTTTAGAAAATTGTTCGCGAATCTTGCTTATTCGTACTCTATCACTGACACGAAATTTTGGTGATCTGGGATCCACAGTTTTCCTATGAGTATAAGCTGATTTCAAGATTTCCATTTCATTCTTTTTGTTAACTTCGTTTGGTTTTTTTCCGATTGTTGAATGCTTAGTATTATTGTATTCTGTAATTATTTCTTTAAGAAAGCTGATCCATTTATAATTACCTAGTAAACTAAACTTTTTCCACATTTTGTTTTTTATCGTTCTATTTACTCTCTCTACAATACTAGCTTTCATATTAGAAAATGTGTTGTAATGATTAATTTTGAACTGCTCCATAAGTTTCTGAAAGTCTTGATTAAAGAATTCTTTACCCTGATCAGTATTCAGATTTGTTGGGGGAGTTTTTAAAGTTAATAGAATTTTTTTCATTGCAGCTGCTACATCTTTACCAGTTTTGGATTTTACAGGTTCTGCCCATACAAATTTAGAAAACACATTTATTACCATTAAAATATATCTTAAACCCCTATTAAATTTCGCATATGGCTGCATTTCTATCAGATCAGCTTGAAATAGATCATTAAGCCCTTTTACAATTGTTCGTCTCCTTCTATATCGCCTTCTCGCCGGTTTATGTAATTCATTTACAACGTCTTGCTTAATTTTACTCATTATTAATTTATACCTTACTCTCGAAAATAAATCCCACAAATAACTTTACCTCCTTCTAAACCGTTTATAAAAGCCCTTTATCGCTGATGTTGTAAAATATAAAAAAAAATCATCTCAGTTTTTTTTAGTAAGTTCTTTAATTTTATTTTCCATTGCTTCAAATGATTTTTTATTTTCATTTATAATTTCTTTTATTGACGAATTTATTTGGGTGATGTTGTTAGTAAGATCAGAAATTTTTACATTAAATTTATTTTCCATTGTTTCAAATGATTTGTTATTTTCATTTCTAATTTCTTTTATTGACGAATTTATTTGGGTGATGTTGTTATTAAGATCAGACATTTTTACATTAAATTTAGTTTCCAAAAGAACATTTGATAACGTATAATCTTTTTTGAAACCACCTAATGTTGAATTCATTTCTTCTCTTGCATAATTCATTGTATCATTAAATTCTTTTCTAGAAACTTCAGCAGCTCTTTGAACTAATTCGTTTAAAGATTTTATTTCTTTTGTTAATTTATCTTCTAGATTTTTTATATCTTTTCCTAATTGAAATTCTGCATTTGTAATATCTAATGTCATTTTCACAATTTTTTTTTCTATATTTTTTATGTCTGACACTGTCTTTTCAGCTTTGTGTAGTATATCTGTATAAGATGTTTCAAGTTCTTTTATGAGTAAAGAAGTCTCCTCGATTTTTGAACTATTATTTTTAATTTTAATTAATACATCCTTTTTAGAAACTTCTATTATAGCTTGCACTACTTCTAGTAAGGATTCTAATTCTTTTTGTAATTTCTCATCGATTGCCTTTGTAAAATTTCCCTCGTCAAAAGACGTTTCAGATTTGGTTTTCAGATTGTTTAACTGCTTTAGTATATCCTCGATTTTTTCATTATCTTTTGTAATTTGATCTTTGAATTTTGTTTCAATTTTTTCATTTTCGTTTTGAAAATCCTCCTTCAATTTGTCTTCTAAATATTGTAAATTTGATTTATATGCATTGATTTTAATTTCAAATTCTTTAATTTGTTCTTTAAATTCATTAACTTTGTCGGTATCTTTTTTGTGAATTAGGAAATGAGTGTTCATTGATTTTTCAAGATTTTGTGTATTTTTATCCATAACGTCATGTATTTTCTTAAAATTCCTTACTTCTTCTGCTACTCTATCATTAAGCAAATTAGTAAAATTTTGAAACTTTGATGTAATTTCCTTGGAAATACTGTTCTTGACATTGTCAATTGCTGAAGTATCCTTAATTATTGATTTAATTGATGTAATTTCATTTTTTATTTCATTTTCAAAATCATCAACTTTATCATATTTTAACTTCACTACGTCAAAGTCATTTGCATATTTAGAAACTTTCTGAGAAAATTTTTCTACTACATCATCATTTCCATCAACAGTATTTTTCAAATTAATTATCTTGTCATTATATTCAGGAATAACTTTATCCTCAAATAACTTAATCTTTTTTGCAATATTTTGTATATTGTTATCATATTCATTTATTCTCTTATTTAAATTATTAACATCGCTTTTCAACCCGGGATCTAAATTTTGAATTAATTTGTTTTCAATATATTTGACATCGCTTTTAAAAATTTTTATTATTTTCTCTTCAACATTTGATAATATTTTATTTTCTAGTGATAATAATGTGTTTAGAGCAGATTTTTTTGAAATATGACGACCAAATTTATCGATGGTCATTTTAGAAATGTTTAAAAGTATCTATTATGTCCTTTTATATAATAATATTCGCTTCTCTTAGTTCTTCAATAATGGAAATAATTTCATTGTTATGACCAGTGTGTCCCGCAAGCATGGATGCTACCAATAGTCGAAGTCTCTCAACAAGTTCGTTTACATTATCCCAATATATGTAATCTGTATTAGGTTTATTAACTTTTAAAGTTATACCAAATCCGGTTTTTTTTGAAGACACTCGACTTTCTCTATATGGAGCTTTGCGTCTTTCAAAAAATCCCTGGACTGCTTGTTGAGATTCGGGATTTAGAGTTTTAGTTTTTGTAATTCCTTTGCTTTGCAAATAAGGTCCTATTATAGAAATATATTTATGTGATCCATTCCCCTGCACCTGCTCATTTGGATCATTATTTCTACGGTATGCATTGGTTCTTTTTAAAATATCCATATAATTTTCCAAATCTTGTTTTTTATACCCTATTGGTTCTTTTTTAAATAATAACTCATATAAACCTGGTGTACCTGTATAGGTTATTCCTTCAATTTTGATGTTTTTACCAATAATTTCGACAGGTTTTTGAGTTAAACCCAAAAAGAATTTCTCGGTTTCCAAATCATGAACTATTCCATATTGGTGATCAAACTCATGTTCAACATCTTTTGCACCGCTATCAATATATTGGCGAGGTAATTCATCAAATCCTAATAAATATTCTTTATATAAATCTGTATCAACAAATGTTCTAACTGTTTGCCGTGTTTGTTCCAGTATATCTGAAAGATTTCCTATTGTGGAGTGTGAACCTGAAGAAGGGTTTGTTTCTGCAATAATACTTGTTTGTTGTATAGATGGCATTTGACTTGCTGAAGCTAAACTCGCGTCCCAGTCAATAATCGATGGTATTTCTGTAGGAAGGAGTGGAGTTTTTCCCGTCTTTCTTTTTTCTGGTGTTGATGTTCCATATTGTAATTTTCTCTTTGGTGTTAGTGTTTGAATTGATCTTTTCTGTGGTGTTTCATAAATTTTTTTAATTGGTGTGTGTAGCTCTTCCTTTATTTCAACAGGTTCAATTTTACCAATCGTTGAAATTAATTCTTGTAAGGGTTGAGTTATCGGTTTATATGTTTCCTCCAATTTAGTTTGCGCCTCAAATTCCGCATTTTTTAAACTCTGATATTTTTGTTTAACAGCTTTTCTTGATTTAACTAGCTCTCTTGCTAAACGTTCATCCATGATTGGTATAATTTACCATCAAACGTTTATTTTTATAAGTAAATATATGAATCAAATCCTTTTCGATATCGGCCAGATTTCACATTAGAGTCTTTGTCTATTACTAAAAATCCAAATTTATCTTTCCAACATATTAAGCACAACTCATTAAATTGGTTTAATGACATATCAACATTAACATGATCATCATAAATATGTTTTAAGTTTGTTCGATCTTGTTGAAATATAACAATTAAATTTGCATTGTCACGAATTAATTGTTTCGGAATAGAAGAATATGTTTGACATAAATAAAAACAATCAGTATTTTTGTGTCTTCCGAAACAAAAATAGTCCTTTACAACATTCTGATTACAACACACTATATCATCAAATATTATTATAGAGTTTGGTTTAACTTGTTTTGGTGAAACAATTGTTTCTTCATTTTCAGATTCATAGTATCCAATTTTTTTCAAAGGTTTAAAAAGTGTTCTCAAATATTTATACTTTGGTTGATATAAGGATTTTGAATAAACATACAGATTTTCAAATCGCAAACCATTCGGATCTTCAATCAAACTAATAATAACATTGGTTTTGCCACAGCCTGACGGGCCAATAATTAACCCTCTTTTACTATTTCCCTCAAACAGTTTTCCATGTTTTCTAAAACCATTCACTGAACTTTCATGATCCTTAATTGTTATAGAGTATGGTTGTTTCTCAACTCTCATTTTATATATAAAACAAACTATTAATATTCAGTATTGTGATGTAACTGGTTAGTTATCACTAGGATTGCAACTATATATAATGTTTCCATCACATAATAAACGAATCATTTACAAGACAAACAGCAAAAGGAAAGGAAGTGGTTTAGTAAACTCATTAATAAATAAATTACCCTTTGAATTGCATATTCCTGGTTATAATTTTTGTGGACCTGGAACAAAATTGGAAAAACGATTGTCAAGAGGTGATAAAGGTATAAATTTATTGGATGAGGCTTGTAAAGAACACGATATTGCTTACTCACAATCAAATGATATAAAAAGAAGGCATTTAGCTGATAAAGTATTAGCTGACAAAGCTTTATCAAGGTTCAAAGCTAAAGATTCTAGTTTTGGGGAAAAAACTGCTGCACTAGGAATTACTGGTGCTATGAAAATTAAAAGAAAATTAGGTATGGGACTTCGAACGAGAAGAAAGTTCAAGCGAAAAACTCGAAAAGGACGAGGACTATCATTATCTCAGGTAATTTCAAAAGCTAGAAAAGGAATTAAGGGGAAACGTTTTAAAGACCTAAATGAAAGTATTCAAACTGCTTTAAAAGCTATTAAAAAAACTGGTAAAGTGTTACCTCCAAAGAAAAGGGTAATTCCAATCCCAAAGACTGGCGGATTTCTTCCACTTATACCTTTATTTGCTGGTTTGTCTGCTCTTGGTGCTCTTGGAGGAGGGGCTGCAGGTATTGCTAAAGCAGTAAATGATGCAAAAGCAGCCAAAGCGAAATTAGAAGAATCTAAACGACACAATCAAATGATGGAGTCCATTGCGGTAGGAAAAAAAGGAAGTGGACTTTATTTAAAACCCTATAAAACAGGATGTGGATTATACTTGAAACCTTATTCAAAAAACTGCTAAAACATATACCTCGAAAAGCACTTACAAATTACGATTTACTTAAATACGCTAAATATTTACAAATTCCCAACTTTCGTGGTATTTTTATGAGGGATAAATTACCAAAAAAGATAAAGTTAATTGAAAGTGCAATTGTCAATCTAGATAATCACAGTGGTGTTGGTACTCACTGGATAGCATATACAAAAAAAGGAAAAAACATAATATATTTTGATAGTTATGGTAATTTGCGACCCCCTTCTGAATTAATTAAATATTTTTATAGCGACCAAAATAATAATATTGTTAATTATAATTATAACAGTTATCAAAACTTTAACAAAACAAATTGTGGTCAATTGTGTCTAAAATTTCTTTATAACCATATGTAACACCTAATTTTAGTTTATTATTAAACATATTTTTAAAGTAAAATGTCATATAGTTTTGTTCTTAGCGGCAATTCCGCTATTTTAACATCAGAGTTACATCCTCCAATATATTTAGATGAAGATGTTGAATATGTTATCGGTCTTGTAAATTTCGAAACATTTAATGCAATTCCCAATATTGATGTTGGGAATAATGTATTAATTCATGATGAAAATTTAGAAATAGCCATACCCCCAGGTAGCTACGAATTAGAAGACATAACAGATTTTTTAAAAAAACACTTGGATGAGGATAAAATTAGTTTTAGTCTTTATGCAAATAATAATACTTTACGTACACATCTTAAATGTTCAGCCCCCATAACTTTTCGTGAAGGAACTATTGGTAAATTATTAGGGTTTAAAAATGGGCGATTGGAAGCCAACATTGAACATATATCAGATTTTCCCGCGGAAATAATTAAAGTAAATTCAATAAATATAGACTGCAGTATTGCAGAGGGATCATATTTAAACGGGAAACCTGTTCATATAATACACCAATTTTTCCCGAGCGTTGCTCCAGGGTTCAAAATAATTGAGTCACCTCAAAACGTCATATATTTCCCAGTCACCGTTAAAGTAATTGATAAAATAGCCATTAAAATAATAGATCAGGAAGGTGATTTGGTTAATTTTAGAGAAGAAACCATAACCATCAGACTACATCTTAAAAAAGTAGATTAAAGATGGTAATATTATATAACAATAAATCTGCAAACTTTACTAGAAAATTTAATAATAAAAACATTAATAAGACAAGAAAGAAACCAACTTCCTTTAGTAGGAAATCAAACTTCCAAAGGTTAACACCTTCTAATAGAAAATTTCTTCAAAGTTTGGGTTTTAAACTTAAATAAAAATGGATTATTTAAATGTAAGAGAAAATGTATTGGTTGATGAATCAATATTAAGCTGGGAAATTCTTTCTTTCGATCCTTTTAATCCTACAAAACTCGGACCAAATGATGAAATCAGAATTGCTTTGCAACAAACAGGAAAATATCCTTTACCTTGCAAAAGTGAAATTTATGTGGAATTGCAAGTAACTAAAGAAGATGATTCCCCTTTAGCTAATACTGTTTTAATTAATAATGCTCCGGCATTTTTATTTAAAGAATTACGCTATATTTTAAATGGTGTTACTATTGACTCCGTTCGGGATATTGGTATAACTTCAACTCTTAAGGGATATATTTCATTTAATCAAAATGAAAGTGCTAAATTGGAAAATGCCGGTTGGTATCCGAAAACAAAATCTAAAGAAAAAATTATGACTGATGACAAAGGTAATGTTTCATTATGTATACCATTAAAGATGTATTCAGGATTTTTTGAAGATTATAATAAGATTATTCTTAATTCACAACAAGAACTTATTCTAATAAGAAGTAATGATGATACAAATGCATTATTATCCAGTAATGAAGATGAAAAACCCAAAGTTAAAATTACCAAGTTGTGTTGGAGAGTTCCTCATCTTACTGTAGCGATTCCGCAAGAATTAGCACTTACCAAAATTATTGACAAAAATAGTGATATACTAATAACCTTCCGAAGCTGGGAATTAGTTGAATATCCAGAGTTATTGGAAACTACGAGGCACAACTGGCCCGTAAAAACATCTACAAAAGTCGAAACGCCACGTCATGTTCTAATTGCTTTTCAGAAAAATAGACGTGGTAATCTAAAAATGGATATGAGTAAATTTGATCATTGTAATTTAAGAAATATGAATGTCTTTTTAAATTCAGAAAGATATCCTTACAATGATCTTCAACTTGACTTTGAAAATAATAAATTTGCTACTCTGTATGAAATGTTTACAGACTTTCGTCAAGGGTATTATAACTCTCCAGTGGAACCAATTTTTAATCCGAAAGAATTTAAAGAAAATGCTCCTATAGTTTACATTAATTGTTCACATCAAAGAGATTTACTACAAACAGGTCCAGTAACCATGAGAATTGAATTTGAAACCAAGGAAAAAATTCCCCCTAAAACAGCGGCATATTGTGTTATAATTCATGATAAAGTTTTCAGTTACAATCCATTAACAAAAATTGTGAAACAGTTGTAATACAATTTCCTTAAGATAAAATACTCTTTTTAAACAAACCGCTACTTACGCTTAAGAGCGCACGCGTCAATTTTGATATTTATTAACGTAGCCAAACCAGAATTCTTCATTTATATAATGTCTTACGAGATTTCAGTTCGAGTATTAGATTTTCAACTTCAGTTGCAGAAATTAAAAAAACAAATAAGTGAATATCAATTAAAAGTAGAAATGATCAAGAAATTCAAATATTTGAAAATATGAAACTTATTCTAGATCTTCAAGGATTCAAAATTGAAAATAATAAATTTATTGTAAAGGAATTAGCAGCGTACGATGGGCAAAAGACAAGTCATTTTATTTTCAAAGCTCCATTTCCGATGGGTCATTTACCATCCTATTTACACAAACAAGCTCTGTGGTTAATAAAAAATTACCATTGCATTGAATGGTGTGAAGGATTTACACCATTACACAAATGTGGAGATATCATAAGAGATTTAAGCGCTAAGGTGGACTATGTTTATGTAAAAGGGGAAGAAAAGGCAGATTTCGTAAAGAAGTATTCCATGAAACCAGTTATCGAGATTGATGAACAACCCACCCTAAAGAAAATGGATCCTTGCTGCTTTTATCATCAAAAAATACCATGTGTATGTGCATTATCAAATGTTTATTACCTTTACAACAATTTTTTTATGTAATAAAAGACTTGATTACAAATTATGTGTTTTATTTTCTAACATTGTTTTAATACATGAAATATTATTATTTAATCCTAGTTCTTGAAGTTTACATATTAAAATATCTATATTTTTATTTTTTAAATATTCGCTACAACATTTAGCTGCTAGTAAACATAATTCCGCATGTTCCATATAATTTAAAAACACTATAATATTCTGCGCTTCACTTTCTTGACCTTCATATGCATAAAACTCGGAACAGGCTGCGGACATCAAAAACTCTTCATACATTTCTCTTATTAATAATTCCATAATAAATCCTACACTAAAACCTCCCTGTTTCTCAATATCTCTTTATCTCTCTCTTCCTCTTCCACGATTTCTTTTAATATATCAGGATCTTTTATATAATCCTTCAATATCCTTAAAAAGTAACTGAATCCTATTTTCTTTATTTCATGAAAGAACTTCGGCAAATTTTGGGTTTTTCTATAATTTAAACAGGCTTCTGCAGCTAATTGGTATTGGAAGGCAGTCTCATAATATACCTGTGCCCACTCGGGGTGTGTTTTCCTTAGCATTGCATTCTTTAATTCGGAATTTTGAAGTTTAGTAAACTGTTTACCTAATTTGATTATTTCATTTTGCAAATCACTGTTCATAACTACCACTTATTTTTAATTTAACACTGTTCTTTATTAGTGGTGAATCTTCTATATAAGCTTAAGACTAGTTGTAAATGAATGTAGCTCGCTCAGATTCAGTCCTTTAAAATACCAGCTCCCCTCCAACTGCTACCAGCTCCCCTCCAACTACTGTGGTGGTTAGGAAGGAGGTAGGAGGTGGAGCAAAAAGAGGCGGAGTTTATGAAACCAATCGGAATAGGGGGCGAACTTGGGCAGCCAATCAGAAACAAGGTCATTCTTGGCTGACCAATCAAAAAAGTGGTGGGGGGGTCAACTAGAAGCCCCCTATTCCCACTACTACTATTGTTTGCTGATGATCTTAAATTATATATAAAAATTAATAATTACAATGACTGTCAGGTCCTTCAACAAAATTTGGACATACTATATCAATGGTCAATCAAACATAATTTGCATTTTAATATTGACAAGTGTTTTGTCCTTAGTTTTAGTAGGAAAAAATATTATCTAAATCATGTTTATGTGGGTATATAGTTAGAAATTGTAAAGAGTTTAATGTTAAGTGTATTAAGTTGTTGTATGTGGCCTATGTGAGGAGTATTTTGGAATATTGTTCAATAATATGGAGTCCATATTATGAGAATCATATTTACAAAATAGAAAAAATACAGAATAAGTTCTTAAGATATATCTATTACAAACAACGGGCATATATCAAATGCAAATACCAAAAATAGATATTATGAATAATCATAACATTAAAACAATTGAAAGTAGAAGGAAGGTATCATCTATTTATCTATATAAATTGTTGAACGGTATGATAAATGCTCCTGACTTATTAGCCTTAATTAACTTTTATGCTCCTCCATATAGAACCAGAAATCCACTTGTTTTTTTATGTTGATAATACTCATACTAATTATTACAATAATTTATCTGTTACCGTAATGTGTAGGTTATATAATCAAATACGATCAAGATTTGATTTTTGTAATATCAGCATATCAAATAAGCTTAGAGCATTGCTGTATGATATAATGTAAGTGATACAGTGGAATGTTAGTGTTTAGCAATGTTTATATTCTTACTATTATTAATATTGATTTGTTTAGACTAAGTCTCTTGTCCTACTCTGTAATTGGATGTAAATCTGTAGGGTGTGTAAATAAATAAATAAACAAACTAAAATAACTTAATTTTTTGGTTAAATATCAATTTTATCAATCAAAATGGTATTTACAAATACTTCGAGCCATTATACTAATTAGTAACTGAATGAAGCATCAAACACTGTAATTTTCTAAGCTTTTATATTTTGGCATAATGGTAAATTCTAAACAACTTTTCTTATATTTGTTTAAAAATTACAAATACGTAGAAACTAAATGGTCTAAATGGTATATTTTAATTGTTTAAAAAGCTGATTAAAAAATTTTTCATATGTTGCAGCACTTCTGCTGGCCATTATTTATCTATATAGATATACTCTTATTTAATTATTTTAGGTTTAAATGACCCGGAATGTGACACAAAAGGTGTAATGTGTACTGCAAGAATGTCACAAATAGTCAGTTATTTATCGTTTAATTGTAGTTGTATGAGCACATGTAGATGCTTAGAAGTTTTTCCAGTGGGTTTTATAACTAATCCAGCTTCGAGAGACAATGAGAAGTACGTTATAAATGACTTTTTAGAGGCTATTTAGAATTAATAATATATTTTTCGAAAAGTTAAGGACCCTTAATCTGAAGTGTAGGAGAGGACAAAGAATAAATTTTAATTTTAAGCAATTATTTGAACTCGTTAAAAAAATGGGCTTTATAAATTATTCATAGTTAAAAAAAAAGTGGGCAATCTCTTGACGGTATATAATTCACATGAAAATAACATCATATGAATGAACTAATGCATGAACGAATAAAAGGTGATGATACTAGCTCATGGATGCCCAGGGCTCATTGGACCTTTTACATCCCACCAGTTTATTCGAGGCCGATCGCCTTTGCGAATCCCCGCAGCCTCGTTAATTGAACTTACCTAACGGCTTCAGATGAGAAAATTGTATGTCCGAAGTGTATCTGCATCAGTCCGTTGAGTGCTGAGCATTCTCTGAGGACTGGTCAACAGTTCTATCCTCCTCCAGGCCACATCTACACATCAGGTCATCTACAACATCAATCTTATGAAGATGGCCCTTTAGGTGACAATTTCCTGTCAACAATCTCACCTCAATTCGCAGATCTTTCCTTGTTAAGGAGAGAAGCTCCCTACTAAGCCGTGCGCTAGGTCCAACTATATATTTCTTGGCACAACTCATTCCAGGAGCTGTTCTCCACATTTTACTAAATCTACTTTTCGACAAAAATGTTATATCCTTTTACCAACGGCAATTGAGACAGGTTGAATTGACTGGTTCCCTATTGTTCAATCGCCGACCCCACCTTTGCCAGATGGCCCGCTTCATTATATCCTTGTATACTCGAGTGATCCGAGACCTACACAAGTCTGATTGTGGAGTCGTTCGTTGTCAGATCGTTCAGTACATCCTTACACTCAGTGACGAAAATAGACTTCAGTGCAATTATCGCAGCCCTATTTTCTGAGCATATGTTTATGATCCTATTCCTGTTTATGTCCAGGCTGCAGAATAGCATAAATTACCGCTGTAAAGATCATCGCACATTGTTTGAGAGGGTAGAACGCTCTGACGCCCGTGCTCCTGCTGAACATTCCGGCTCCAGCTTTTTCATCTCGTCGAGGTCCATCTGTAAACCACCAATATCCATTTCTCGGAAAACTGCTCCCCCTCCCAATCCTCTCTGCTTGGAAAAAGTATTTCAAGAGAGTGTTTTGGTTTCATAACATCATATATTCATAAAATTTTCTTTCGAAAAACGTCCCCATGCCGAAATTTCGTTAATCATGAGATATGAATTGTAGTTTTTTAAATAACTTTTGTTCCGCTTAATAAAATACGATAAAATTTTGGTCAAAGTGGTAAAAAATGAACAGATTTAGAATGGCTTAACAAATTTTTTTGAATACGTGTTAGGTGAGCTCTAGTGCTGTATCCAGGGTTAATTTTTTTCACTAAATTTTAAAGCCGATTAAGTTTTGTAAATGTAACATACATTTTTTAATGATCTAATCTTTTTTTTAGAAAAAAGATACTTCTGTGATTTAAAAAAAAAATGAATCTTTTTCGAGATAAATACATTTGAACATTTTTTGAATGCAGTTCCGTAATAGGAATACCACTTATTTTATTATTGGTACAAGCTAATATTTTTTCATAAAAAAAAAACATTTTCATTTTTATTTAAAAACAACAGGTATTGCTATTACGAAACCTGCATTAAAATTAAATGCAATGAAATATTCAAATGCATTTAGCTCGAATATGGTTTTTTTTTAATCAAAGAAGAATACCTTTTTTTCTAAGATAAGAATGTGTAAATAAAAATTGGATGTTACGTTAAAATAATCTGATTGGCTATAAAATTTAGTGAAAGAAATTAGCAGGGGTACAACACCCTCGGCTCGCCTGACAAGTAATAAAAAAATGTGATAAACCATTCTAAGAGTGTTCATTTACTACAACTTTGACCAACATTTTATTACATTTTATCAAGAGGAACAAACGTTATTTTGAGAAAACTACGTTTCACATCTCATGTTTGAGGACGAATGTCTTGGCATAAGGACAGTTGCGAAAAGAAATTATATGAATATATGATATTATTTTCATTATATTACACGCTTTCGAGAAATTGCCTACTTTTTCTGCCTCATCCTGTATATTTATTATATAAATTAATTAGTTTTAGAGACATAAGATCAAAGAAACGTATCAACTTCTTAGTGAGAGCCCCCACTGTAGAGTATCGTTTATATGCCAATGAAGAGCCTTTACATTTTATCGGTTAGTATTGATACAATTTTTAAGATTATTTTTTTATATTTCAATTTATTGCAGTATCCATCGGGGGAGCAATTAGCTTATTCATAGGCTGCAGCTTCCTTAGTCTGGCCCAAATATTTTATTATTTTTTATTAAAACCTCTGAACGACAGCCTGCTGGAGAGAAAACGTTTGAAAATATTGAGAAAGAAACAGAATATACAGAAAGCCCTTAAAATCACAAATAAAAAAAGAAGGAACGACAGGAAAATGTTCAGCAAAAAGTAGAGAGAAAAATGCATGCTGGGACAATTTTACTTCTTTTTCTCGCACAAAATATTGAGATACTCTTGTATAAATATAATCTGTATTTTTTATTTATCCCTGGTATTTTAATTACTATTTCATGTGATCTTGATGGTTAGATACCATGTCCTATCTGCTTTATCTAATAAACTGAAAAGAGAAAGAGAAATATAATCCAAGGTGTAATTGAACAGCAGTTGTTTAGCCAGTGGTGGCCGCAGATTTAAATATTTAATTTTGAAATAATACTTCTTCAAAATTTGAAATTGTGCTTTAAAATATTGCTAAAATAAATTAAATAAAATATATGAACTTAAGTAGTTTTATTATTTATCAATTTTCTAGAGTAGTAAAAGACAAGTAAGTTACTATTTTTGTGTTTTTGAAAACCGTTACCCTCACTAAGCACCCGCCAATGATAAGAAATGTTGCCTTGTCACTCAGTATGGTTAATATTAGAAAGAAAAATTTTTTGAAAATTGGAAACTTCAATATTAAACAAATATAATTAATAAAGTTGTTTTCACAAAAAAATATATAGAGGATCGACCTGAGCGAAGCACTTAATTTTTAGAAACTATTTATAAGTTGAAAATCCAAAATGAAAAACAAGTTTTGATTCTTAGGGTTGGCAGTTTATGGAATTTGACACTGTGTAAAATGGCTGACATCTAAATATCGAGGAGTTTTCTTTGTTTTCGAGTTAATTTTTCTTTATTTAAACCGCCTAAAAATTGGAAATTTTCTTTTTATTTGGCGAATATGTTATTTAGAACCCGTAAAAAGTGATAATAGTGCCTTAGTGAATTGAATACTTGTGATAGTGCAGTCCGTTCCTAAAGGTTTGACACAAAAATCTGTCAATTCTGGACTAGCAGATTCTAATTTATTTTTGCATTTTCCAGAGGTAATTAACATTGCCAGAGTGCGAATATATATAGGAATGATGGGACGAATTATTGTTAGATGGCCGCTTTGTTGGGAAATCCAAGTTTTTCAGAAAAATCCATTGGAATGCGGGCATTAAATTTGATATTGTGATAGCTGTCAAGAGGCTGTGATCGCCTCTAGCATAAGAATTTAAAATATTTGGTAATCTAATCCGAGGTACATTTTTACCTTACAAACGTTTTTATTAAAGGTTTTTGTCCTGAATGTCGTTTGTATCCTTTTTCTTTTCAATCCTGAACACCAAAAGCTGTCTTTGTGGTAGGTATGCCCACATTACAGCTCCATGTAGGATATGACTTATTGCTGAAATATTTTCTTATCTGCTTTTTGTTCTAATTTCTTATAAAATATTCAGAATTATGCATGATGTTTTATAACTGGAAAATAAACATTGCGAACCTTGAAATCCTCAATTTTTCAAGTTTAATAATTGTTTTAGTGTGCTCTCAGGTTAACTTATAAACATTTTATTATTTTGTGAATTTCATTTATTCAAAATTGTCAATAGATTTTTCTTAAAGCCCAGGTGATATTATTGCAGCACTACCTCAGTTCAAAATGAAAGGAAATTCATTCATCCTTATCTCTAATCGTTACAATATTTATGTCATATAATTTAAAATTGACTATTTTTATGGGCTTTACTGGTCAGATGAAGTACAGTCCAGGTGTTGATATTCAAGTATTAATTATTTATCTCGGTCTTTAAACATTTATTCTGATAGATCTTAACCTGGAGACAAGTTGCTATAGTTACATCGAAAACTAAAAATATTTTTCTTGCTAGATCATTTGAATTTTGATTATTTCACCAACAGCATCTATAAAAATAGGACATACCTTATTCTGATTTTAAAAAAATTTTTCATACCAATTTTAAACCAATAGTTGTTTTTATGGTTTTCATGGTAAGGTCAATTTATTGCTGAAATATAGTGCATTTTTTTTAGTAATTTAATTTTAACATATTTTATTTCCAGAAATAAAGGAAAATCAATAATTTAGAAGAAACTAAGCCATATGATTTTAAAATGTTTCAACCAAGGGGAAACGTAACAATTAAGGTGTAGGCCGAGTATGGGCCAAGCACCTCGGCCAATCAACATGAATCCCAATACATCAGCCCGGTCTCCGGGCTATCACCAAAAGGCCATGGAAGAGATCCAGGTCAGTACTTAGGATAAATATAGATAAAATTTAGAAGACTTCAAAAAATCTATTGTGGAACTCTCGATAAACTTTTTCTGTTATTTCAGAATTCTCTCAGGCCTTTTGCAAAAAGTGGCAGCGAAGCATTAGGTTCTAGCGCAGCCAGCACTATATCAAATTTTTCTGCAACTAGTGGTATTAGTTCTCTGAGTTCTGCATCTGGATCAAATGGAGATAACGGAAAAGAGCATCTCCAGTTAAGGCATGGAATGACACAGTTATTGAGTATGGGATATTCAGAGGTATGATATAGGAAGCAGTGGCGGTTCTTCCTTAGGTTTGCAGGTTTTCGCAACCCCCAAATTGTAAATTTAAATAAAAAATACTAATAAATATTGGTACAAATATTTTTTTTAATTTCTACTGATATTTTAATGATTAAATTTAAATCAATTGGACGAGTATTTGAACTTTTGGTTCCAGTCACGCGTGGCGCTGCCAGTATCAAGTAAAGGTTTCTTCAAGCAGGAGCTAAACCATTCCTTTAGTTCAGGTTAGAATACAACTGTGGAGTATTTCTATGTGTGATGTCTACTGTACCGGTATTTTAATTTTTGTGAAAGTGACTATGTTTTTGCTTTGATCAAGATATTTTGTTAGGTTTTAAAGAGGTTAAAAATGTTTAGCGAGAAAAAAACTATCCAAAATTATATGCTCTGTTCCAAACTGTGCATACAAATACAGTGGCCGATTTTGATTTCCGATTTCGAAGGATTCCGAAGCAACTTATAAATACCATTGTGTATGTGTTAGACATTTTTAAGAATCTCTGTAAGAGATTCTAGAAAAACAGTTAAATATAATGCAGTTCCTCCTATCTATCTTCCTGTATGTGTAAGTAAAACCAAGTGAGCGCTGGGTGCAATCAATTTTAAAAAAAAACTATGAACATGCTACTTATGTGCATTGTTATGCACATTAATTAAATTTGTTAATGTTAAATGCAGCATTCGCCAATAAAAATGCCTGAATTTTTCTTTCCAATTTACAAGGGATTTGTTCTTTTTTTCAAATAGTCCTCAAAGAACCCCAATACTAGATCAAATTGTTAACAAACCTTTACCTCATTCGACCCCAACAAGATGGAATTTTAATTTTAGAGTTGTTTGTACTATATTTGAATACAATGACAGCATTGTAGGGACAATGGAAAAAATCTTAGATAACAGTAGAAACGTTAGTACCACAAACCAATCATCCGGGTATATTAAAATTCTCAAAAGCAAGAGTTTACTATCATGGTTAAACTTATTTTACAAAATAATACCTCAAATTGATTTGTTGTTTGGAATGTTTCAAATAAGACAAATTGACGCTGTTATCGCAAATAAAAATATATTATTGAGTCAAAATTATCAGAAATTGGAAATTATATTACCTCAAAAGACATTGGGTCACCTTCTTCTACTTCAAATCGACGTGAGCTCGATCATTCCACGTTTTCTAGTTAAGCAGAAGAAGTTTGTGATATAATTATTTGTCGAGCAAAAACACTACTTAGCTTTACATGTTACCTGGTAGCAGCCAGTCTTTTTTTTTCTGAACAGTATGTTGAATGTAGTACATGTTTTTTCAAACAAAAGTTTAAGGATATTATTTAAATTTACCCCTTTTTTTATTGAACAAAAACTCTGTTCAGAACTGACCATCATCATATATGAAACTAAAGAATTTAGATCAATTTCGGGACTTCTTATACTTTATGACTATCTTTCGCAAAATATCGAGCTAAGTAAGACATTTAGTGAAGTTCTAAAACTTTTAAAAATTTTAATTACAATTCTGTTGGCATCGGCTGAAGCAGAACGGTGCTTTTCTTCTATCAAACGGATAAAAACATCTTTACAGAATACGGTGAGCCAAGACAGATTTTCTGCTTTGCCAATGCTTTCTAGAGAAAGAGATCTTATCAAAAGCATACCTGATTTCAAACAGCGACTTATTGATAAGTTTGCTAATGCCAAAGATCGGCGTATGGATTTTCTTTATAAATAATTCACACAGTAAGTTATACGTGCGTTTTGTTTTGACTGCTATATTTTTAAAATGCACTACCTTCTTTATGTTTATTTATTTAAAATACACTGCTTTGTTTCATATCAACTCAATTTTTAAAGAAATTTATTTTTTCATCCACCAGTGCCTAGGGCAGGTTTTTATATGTATTTATGTTTTTAATATACCATTGGAATTGCAACCCCTAATTTTTTATGCACTAGCCGCCACTGATAGGAAGTAAAGTGCTATTCATAAAAAAAAATGTTTTAAAGTACTTTGGAAACACTCTTTTATTTTAATCTTCTTATATAGGATTCTTCAATGCGCGCCCTTCAGGTCGCCAATGGACGTATAGACATAGCTCTTGATTATCTAGGAAAACAATTGCCAGAGTCAAATAAGTCTTCTGGATATACAAAGCTAATTCGTAAGCCCAGTATAGAAAGAGAACTAGTGCTTCCAAGAGGAAGTCCCGCGTTAGATTCAGGTGCTGGTAGTTCCAGGAGTGACAGTCCTAGAATGACTGATATTCATGGATCTAGGTAAGAAATTATTAACTCAAATTAATCTCAATTTATTTTTCTCATAATTCCGATTTTCAGATATTCACCAAGCTTTGCTGAACCGCCGCCTCCCCCTCCACCTCGGACCACACCCCCACCTCCTCCTCCTCATGCCCCTCCTTCCTACCAGCAGCCAGTGCCCAGTAACGTCCAACAAATGTTTAAACGCATGTCCCCAGCGCCTCCTGTTGTACCCAATAGGGCACCGCCCTCCGCTCCTGGAGGTTATGGGACGTCTGGACAAAGAGGAACTAGTCCTGTTGGAGGAGGAGGGTCTAGCAGGCAGCCAATGGTTGTACAGAATGGGCCACAGGTAAGAAAAACTTACATTTACATAGACTTTAAATTTTATATTATTATTATCTTCAGGTACAACAACAACTTTCTCAACAAATGCAAGCCTTAAGTCTGTATCCAAGTAGTGGCGTCAATTCATCGGAACCACCACCACCTTATCCCCTTATTAGTCCCGGGCCGGGAGGAGCTCCACCCCCACCAAGTTACTCCGCATCTATACAGAACCGGCAAAGTCCCACCCAAGATTTTAGAAAAAGTCCTTCATCGGGAATATATTCTGGATCTACATCAGCTGGTAAAAAGATTAATTTTATCCATCAACATTTTTTAAAGTTTATAAACAGTTTTTGACCTCATTAATTATTTTTTAGGTTCTCCAAGTCCAGTGCCAGTTTCCACATCAACCACTCCAACACCTATGCCCAGGCCCACGCCCCTGCAGGCGTGGGGAGCTCGGCAAACCGTCTCACAACCTCCAATTATCATGCATTCTGTTAAGAGTACTCAAGTGCAAAAACCAGTGCTGCAAACTGCTACAGCTCCATCTATACCAGCAACTCCTAGTGGTAAGAATTAGTAGGGAAAGAGTGTTAAAGAATCTTTATGGGCTTCTTAATTTCAATGACAATTTATAGATAATTAGACTATTCAATGTTTTTTTTGTTCTCTAGGCCCAACTACTCCGCCAGCAACCTCAGCCCCGCCACCGTCCTACACGGCGTCTATTCAGCAAAAGGGCTACACTAACGGAGCTGGCGGTTCAGGAAAACCTGCGGCGCCTCTTCCTGGGGCCGGACCCGGGGCCCCAGGGCCTCCTCTCAGTGTTCCAACGACGGAGCCTCCAAGTTACGCTAGTACTATGCAGGCAAAAGCCAAAGCTCAGAGAGGTAGAGAATTTAATAATATTATTTATTTCCTTTATTTGATGTACCTTCTGTCCAGAAATGCACGGGACTTTTGAAAAAACACAAGACGTTATTTATCCATTAATATTTATTTTGGCTCCTTTAAAGTATTTCTTGTTTGAAGCGATACGCATATGCCAACGCTTTTTCCCGTGTTCAAAGGCTCCCGTGTACGCGTTGTGTACTGCTAGCTTGAAATTCAGGTGACGATTTTCTTTTTATGTAATCAGTGGTCTCAAAACTATGTTCTTGCAGTGGCAACTTGAGTTTCGGAAACAAAAAGAAGTCGCAATATTAGACCAATACAGTGCTTGTTGTCTGATATATTGGTTGAATTTCTGGCCAAAAACATGAACCGCTAGTGAAATGTACCCACTTTTTAGCTTTAAGTACAAATAGTTTGAGAGTAACAATGACATATAAAAATCCCTTTCTTGAAAACGAAGAGCATCAGCCTTTAATACATAACCCCAAAAATGATGAAATTATAAATATGATTGATGATGAGAAAGATAAACAATATAACGGAAAAGCGGATGAAGACTGGCAGGTTATCTCCACGCGATAAAGAGTTCAAGTCGATCATAAAAAATGTCCTTCCTCCACCAGAGAGACCAATGACTAAGTAAGTCAGCTCCAAATGGCTAGGCTATTAAATATATTCTGGATATTTGGGTTGGACTTGGATCCTAAAACAATACCTGAAGAAATATCGCATTTTCTCCATTCTCACCAATTAAATGAAGAACGCACTTGTGTCAAAATGTCTGCCATCTCTATAGCTATTTAAAACTGGGTGTACCTCACACCAAAAAGCAGAATATGGCAAACGACCTCTGGAACAAAGGCATGGTGATCAACCATTTATTTAATCTACAGCACCTGGACTCCACGAGGCAAAGAATGATGGCACCCAAGAATCCTAGGTCTAAACTATAGTAATAGAAATTGTAACTCTCATATATAAAAAAATATTTTTACGTTATTGCATATTAACATTTAATATATAGTCATATACCCACGTTTTAGACGCTGGTAAAAGAAGTTTGAGTCGCTAACTGCGTTGGAAACTCTAAGAAGCAATACTTTTTTTGGAGAAAATTCAATGTTATTGGCACCATGTAAGAATCGACACGTTTGATGCCCAATTTTTAGACTAAAATCACATCGCATTGAGTTTTTGAGGTTCAAAACTCACGTGCTAGCTCTTTAATCCTGATATGACAAGAACTATAGCCTTTCTCTGAGTGACGTGTTCGTCGTCAGTTAGTGTTAATAGTCAGTCAGGATGCGGATCATCTTCGACGACTTCACGGGTCTCGGTGATCGCATTATGTTACTCAAAAACTGTTGTAAGCGACATACAGTCCCCAAAATAGACCTTATTTCCATCGTTTGCGTAAAGTTATTTTTCTCTAAAATACAAATTTATTGCAAATTATTTACTCAATTCATTTCGACATGATAAAAATCGCCACGAAGCGCAAACAACGTCCAACCATGAGTGTAGCGTCATGAAATTTCACATGAGTGGCTCTTACAGTTATACCAACTTAAAAAAAGACATGTGATTCTATATAGGCGCGTGGTTTAAAATTCAAAATTTTCAAGACAAAACAGAATTCACAAACTTTAGATTTCAGTGGAAAATAGTATTTTTTACTCAAATTAAAATAAATTATCTTGAAAATTAAAAAATTATACTTTTAGGACATCCCCCTCTACCTCCTCCCCCTTATTCAGATGATACCCACACTACGTACAGCACGACCACCCACCCTCACCCGCCTTTGCAAAGAAAGTATTCGCCTGCAGTGGGCGGTACTAACGATTGCTGCAGGGCCGACAGTCCTTTATCGACGGGTTCAAGTGACGGGAGGAATCTATATCCGGATAATGGTGCACCTCCATTGCCTCCTACTGGTAAGGGAACATTGTTAGAGACAAATTAGTATTTAATGTAGTTTATTTTACGATTGGTTATTTATTATTTTAGCATCCTCTTCAGTAAAAACCAATTCAAATAATAATAATAATAATCACATAACGATTAATGGCAGTTCTTCATCAGAAAGTAATGGTAGCAAGAATTCTGGAGAAGCGCCTCCTCAATTGCCTCCATATGCCAAAATTAAACACCAGGTGAGGCAAACTTATATTATCTCTGATGCAATACAAACAATAAAATGATAGGACTCCATAACAAAATCTTGAAGAGTGAAATAATTGTTTTATTCTGTTTTTAATTTTTAGTCTCCAATACCGGAAAGGAAGAAAATTAGCAAGGAAAAAGAAGAGGAGAGAAGGGATGGCAAAGTGAAGAACTACTCGCCACAGGCCTTCAAATTTTTTATGGAACAACACATAGAAAATGTCATTAAGTCTTACAGACAAAGAATGTTTAGGAGAATGCAATTAGAGAAGGAAATGGTCAAAATAGGTAGGGAATGCTAAAACTCACCTTTATGACATGTTTTGACTGTCAATTTGTTGATTTATTTTATAATAAAATAATAAGTGTATAAAATATAATCTTTTTTCAGGTCTTAGTCCTGAAGCTCAGCAACAAATGCGAAAAATGCTATCGCAAAAAGAGTCCAACTACATCAGATTGAAAAGAGCGAAAATGGACAAAAGTATGTTTGTTACGATCAAGCCTATCGGGGTGGGCGCTTTTGGGGAGGTAACGTTAGTTAGGAAAATCGACACCAATCACCTTTACGCGATGAAGACGCTGAGAAAGGCCGATGTGTTGAAACGTAATCAAGTAAGTGTTGTAGGTGGATGGATTTTTGGTTTTATTACTTTTTTCTTATCCCGTTTTAGGTTGCGCATGTGAAAGCTGAACGTGACATTCTCGCCGAGGCCGACAATGAATGGGTGGTGAAACTGTACTATTCGTTCCAAGATAGTGACATTTTGTATTTTGTGATGGACTATATACCTGGCGGTGACCTTATGTCGTTATTAATTAAATTAGGAATTTTCGAAGAGAATTTGGCAAGGTGAGTTGGTAATAATAATTTTCCTTGTAAGACCCTTCAAACTGTCTGGAATTGGGAAATGCAGAGAACAATAACTTCACCTAGGGTTCAACAACATAGATAGGAGTATATGGGATTTCCCTCGTTCCACAACGATCAATGCCATTATAGATATCATCATAGACATTCCAGCACATAACAGAAGTATACCAAGCAGCTAAGATCATTAAGAGTTAGCAGAAAAATTCAAACTGTTGCAGGAAGAGAAAATGCCATACTATAAATTTAACCCTGAGCCTATACTGGAGAACAAGTTCAAGCAGTACTGGGATCGAACTGTGCTTATGAATCATACAGTTTCTCATAACAGACCAGACCTCATTTTACTAGATAAAACATCCAAGCGAGCAACACTAATAGAAGTAGACATACCTAATAACAGAAATCTAAGAGGCGAGCATGGAGGTACAAACACACATACTGGAAAATGAGTAGCGCCTGAACGATCTCAATAATTCTATCAATAACTGGATAGTACTGAACAGTCTTCTGCTCAATATCAAGGGATGGGGCTTTGGCAAACCCCTGCATAAGACTAGTCAAAAGACTGCTACTTGGGACCGCTTGAACTGTCTGAAAGTTTATGGGAAATAAAGAGGAGTATAACATCACTTGGTGTCCGACAATATGGAAATGGCCCTCACAGAACTACATACTTGTGATCTCTGAGTTTATCTAGACTCCACTGCCTTTCTAAACTAGTGCCTGTTTTAATATATTAACGTAAATATTACTAAAGTGAAGCGGTAACATTTTGTAAGCCTTTATCGCCGTGAAATAAGGGCCTTTTTCATAAAAAATAGGTTTATGCAGGGGTATACTCAGCACCGACTTGCTCCTGGTCTCCATAGACATACTCTCATCATAAAAATGAAAATTAATTTAGACTAAACTAGGATTTTTCGAAACAAACATAACAATAATGAAGGAACAGTATGAATTTGGAGATCTCTAAGAAACCTTTGCATTGTGTTCTTGGATTTAATTTGAAAATACATCTTAAATTGCCATTTGGACCCTAAAGATGTTTGTTGCGCCAAAATAATATACTATAATTAAGTAATGACTCTACACATGCAAAATAGAAGATGCAAATACTATCCGTTGTTAGCATGTCCCTCAAGTTATGAGTTTTAGCACAAATACCATTTAGCATTAACTACAGTATGTCAGTATGAGCGCCAGCTAAGAGTTAGATCAAAGTACACTCCTAGAAGCTTAATACTATCCATCATGAGTATTGATTTGATTCAATTTTACATATAATGATTATCCAAGATTTCCCGTTCTCCTAAACCGTTTACGCTCAGTTTTTTCAGCGTTAAGCCTCAGGAAGTCACCCTGATACCACTCACGCATGTGCTATACAGCACACTAACAAGCCTTGGAGAGTACAGACATCGGCATACTGGCAAACCTTACCACCACGCAGCCAATCACAAAGATTATTCGCATAAATAGAAACGATACCGGACCCAAAATGGATCCCTGCGATACACCTTGATGTATCTTTACAAGACGGGAGTAATAATTTCTGCCGTCACAAGAATATTCTTAACCTGTTTCTGTTCAGATAAGTAGAATTTCAACAAAGAAGTATATTGCTCTCTAATCTTTGAAGAAGTAATGGTGTCAAAACCTTTGAGAGATTGAAGTAAAAGCCCGTCACCTTTTCAGCATTATCCACTTTCTCCACAGTATAAGAGATCCAAAAAATCGTCACTTTTGTTGATTTACCAGGTGAAAACCCATTCTGCTGATCGGTGAGAATAGCATAATTGTTTAGGAAAGACTAAATTCTGTTAAAAATTGCTCTTGACATTCTTCGACAGAAACGACAACAATGAGACCTTACGGCAATTCTCCACATACTAGCCGCCCTTTCTCTTCAATATAGGCACCACTTTTGCAGTCTTCAGCAAAAAGATAATATTTGCCAATGACTGACAAATAAATTCTGCAGAGTATCTTAACACATTTACAGAAATCTCAAGACTGGCTAAAAACTTATTTGGAAGGTTCATTGTAATTATTTCTTGCTCATTCATAGGGTTTTAAAATAATGTGGGATAAAAGTAATGTGCATTTTGACATGTACCTCCACCAGAAATTTAAGACAAACAGAACAGAACATCTACATAGTCCCATCATGTTCATCAAGTAGGCTTCTATTTTCAGTTTTTTTTCGTTTCAAAATTAAATATTTATCAAGCTCTTTTAATTTTATATTTTGAATTAATTATCCTATTTATCGTATTGATATTCATTGGTTTTTTAATTAGATAAAAAATTATAATATTGTTGTTCTATTTTTAGTGTTGATAAATTGTGGTAGAATTAGTAATTTTGTACTATATATAAACATCTTTTGCATAATTAGAATAATTTCTATTTCAATATTAAATCAGCTAGTACTACTTTTGATTTTAAACTTATATCAAAATAGTGGAAAAATATTTTAAAAAAAGATATGTACTATTGTTCACTCCAACAACTGTATACATCTCTATGAAGATCCATCCTGCAAAAAACTCCTAAATTTCTACACATTTTGATCAATAAAAAGCCGTTTTTGTTTATAAGTTGATACAGAATTATTTTTGGGAATATTAAATTTAAATATTCGGCCAAAATGATCTGCTAATTGGTGACATATCTGACAGTTTGATACTTTTATCACCAATGTTGATATATGTTTAGCTAACTGAAAAAGTACAATACAACCGGGGGGGGGCGCGTTTAGTCTAGAGTTTTTTTGTTTTATTTTTTATCATTTCAAATCGTCAAATTTTGTCCACGAGTATTGAGATACTAAAAAGAATAATTTTGGTTAAACAGAACTGATCATTCAGTAGTAGATTATTAGTAGACTCTTTCTCTTCAAATTGGTTAAGACGATGATTCTAACGATGTTACATATTTAGTTAAAAAATTTTGAAGGGCGTCTACCTATATAGTTATATCGTTAATAAATCCTTTTCCTTCAAGTTACTTGAAACTTAACGAGTGTAATAATAATAATAACAATCTTTATTTCTGATCATGCTACAATACATTTCTGTCAGGAAACACAAACAACATAAAAAGAAATAGCATCACAAAAAGAATAAATAATATCCTAATTTCTTATATAGCATTTTATACAATATAGTTTCAGATCGATTAACATTGCTTTGACGTCTTTTTTAAAATATATTTTACTATCTATCGACTTTAATTCATTGGGTAGGTTCTTCGAACATACCCCTGTAGAAGTAGCATAACGTCAGAACTAGGGCCCGGTTGTTTGAACGCTGAATAACGTAATAATATTTTTATTTATATTTGAAAAAGTGTTGATAAACAGTAGATATTTAATTTCTTGGTACAGACATACCGATTTTATGCTATCCATTTCTAATTGCATTATTTAAACGAGTATCATCGGTACGTCCTTCGAACATACCCCTAGGTACGTCAATTCTGAAAACAAAGTATGAATATATGGTTGCCTAAATTTTTATTATTGTTATTTTCAATATGTAAACAATATCTAACAATATTTACCGATAAAAATATGTTTTTAAATCCTCTTTTTGTTAATATTAATTGTAAACTTCGCATTTATAGTAATTTCTAACACTTAAAAACACCGAAAAAGTCACGACAAGCAATTAAACTGAAAGACAAAATAAGTAAATATGTTTATGTCTGTCAAACATCAAAAAAGCGTCTCCCCCACCGACCATAAACAGCCTTCAAACAAATCTTCGATCATACTCTAGATATAAACAACAATAGATTTGTCTGAAGGCTATTTATGGTCGATGGGGGAGACGCTTTTTTGATGTTTGACAGACATAAACATATTTACTTATCTTGTCTTTCAGTTTAATTGCTTGTCGTGACTTTTTTCGGTGTTTTTAAGTGTTAGAAATTACTATAAATGCGAAGTTTACAATTAATATTAACAAAAAGAGGATTTAAAAACTTATTTTTATCGGTAAATATTGTTAGATTGTTTACATACTGAAAATAACAATAATAAAAATTTAGGCAACCATATATTCATACTTTGTTTTCAGAATTGACGTACCCAGGGGTATGTTCGAAGGACGTACCGATGATACTCGTTTAAATAATGCAATTAGAAAAGGATAGCATAAAATCGGCATGTCTGTACCAAGAAATTAAATATCTACTGTTTATCAACACTTTTTGAAATATAAATAAAAATATTATTACGTTATTCAGCGTTCAAACAACCGGGCCCTAGTTCTGACGTTATGCTACTTCTACAGGGGTATGTTCGAAGAAACAAATCTATTGTTGTTTAAATCTAGGGTATGATCGAAGGGTAGGTTATTAAAATATTTTAAAACTGATAGTTCAAGAATGCTTTTGTTTTTAAAGAAGAACGTTTAATATTCAAATATGTAGCGGTCATATATTTTTAAAATACTGTTTAATTTAAAAATTCGGCTGCAGCTCTCTCTGAACCCCAATTTTGTAATGATTCGTACTGCCTGTTTTTAAACTGCGAATATCTTATCTATTTGGCTGTTTGCACCAAAAAAAAAAAATATTATTCCATACCGAAACACAGGTTTAAATTTTGAATGATACATTATTTGTACACTTTTTTCGTTCATATATTTTGCAACGACTTTATTTCCAGATCATATTGAATTAAGTTTTTGTATTAAACCAAGATATGATGTGACTAGAAATTCATCTAAATGAGTTCAAAGAATGTTTATGTGTTCGACTATTTCAATGTTTGATAGAGCAAGTGTTACAGTCGAGGGGCTGCCAATTCTGGATTGTCTTGTTCTAAAAGTTTTAACATTTGTTTTAGACACATTTTTTCTCGAATTTGTCAGATTCTCAATATTTCCTTCCCCAATTAAAAGATTAGTATCATCAGCATAGTAGAGTACTGGTTCATTTGACTAGTTTACAATATGACCCAAGTCTTTGAAAAATATTATGAAAAGATCGAATTTTTTTTTAATTTGTTAACTAAAAATGGTTCTATATTCTTTGCTTTTATGTATTTAACATATTTAGTTATAAATTTTTGCGGAATTAAATGATCATATTTTAAAATTTTACCTTAAGTTTACCAGGTTTTTGGTATTAAACAACACTCTTATTTAAAATACGTTTTTTAGGTTTTACATTGCTGAGTTGACGTGTGCAGTGGAAAGTGTGCATAAAATGAGTTTCATCCATCGAGATATAAAGCCGGATAATATACTTATAGATAAAGATGGTCACATCAAATTGACAGATTTTGGACTTTGTACTGGGTTTAGGTGGACACATAATTCAAAATATTACCAACCGAATGGTAAGTTTCAACATACCGTTTTGAAGAAGAAGTCGAATTTATTTATTTTTAACATTTTTCTTTTTAAAATGGTTATTTTAAACTAACAATGAATTGTTTTTTATTTTCACAGGTGACCACAGTAGGCAAGATTCTATGGACCCCATCGATGACTGGAATGAAGAATGCAAATGCAAAGCGTTGAAGCCGCTGGAAAGGCGAAGGAGAAGAGAACATCGTTGTCTAGCGCACTCTTTGGTGGGGACGCCGAACTATATAGCGCCCGAAGTTCTGCAAAGGACCGGATACACTCACGTTTGCGATTGGTGGAGCGTCGGGGTTATTTTGTATGAAATGTTGGTGGGACAGCCGCCATTTTTGGCTAATACACCGGCGGAGACTCAGTATAAGGTGATTGTTTAATATTTAGTAGGTGATTGGGATAATATTTTAAGCTCGGTCAACCAGGTTCACAACGAACACAGCCAAACCTTTTAATTTTGTAGTATACTATAAAAATATTCTATTTTTGTAAACTAGTTTGGTAGATTAGATGACATGACTTGATAGGAGCACAGTTATGAATTTCGTGGAAGATGATACCCTATTTCTGGTAACAACATTCAGTCCTTATGATATTTAAAAACATATTTATTTAAAACCCTCTTTACAGAAACTTTCAATAGAGAATGTACAACTAAAGGTATTAACAACACTAATATTATAACTAAGACTAAGATCTACACACTACTTCTGTTCTTAATTAACGATAAAATTTTCTTACATCATTTGTTAAGAAATTTATGTTTTGTTTTTCAATAAAGTTATTGCACTTAATCATCATTCTATTTAATGAGGAATGTGAAGAATACTCCGTCCTGAACACAACATTGTTAAGGAATGTTAAATTAATCTTTGTTATATGAAAATTAATATAATCCACCATGTCACACAGCCTGTATATTTCAAACTGTTAACAATAAAATATACAAACCAAATGTCTTGCCTGTCTCTCCTATCATTGAGCCTTTCGGTTCTAAACAGGTATATTCTTTATACAATCTAACACCGGTAATGAATTTTTTCACATTTCTCAATAAAAATCAAGAGTAATATATTCATATTGATCATTAAACCTAAAGGTCGCCTGTAAACAGACACCCAGATCCCTGATCTGACTTGTCCGAGTAACTATTTATTTATATAGTACTGATGATCCATAAAGTTTCGTTTTCGTGTGGATGTCGTCATAGTTTTAAACCAATATACAATTGAACGAGAGGGAAATTAGATATAGCCTCTTGGGAGCTCCAAAATGCTATAATAAAAACATATTAAAATAGCTGCCAATTAAAGTAAAAAAATATCTTGGGAGATGTGCACTGATGGAACAAAGAGCTAGCAAGATTTTAAGATCAAATCAATGCAACAACAATGCAAAAAACTCAGGAAATTGGAAGGAATATAAAACTTTCCTCACTGATAATAATAAAGCCTCACATCTTTTATCCTAAAAACAATGGAATTGACATCTAAGAAGTGAAAAACTTAAACAGAAACCGCTTTACAAAAACAATTTGCTTATCGGGCCAGCAAATTCACAGTCAATGCTCTACATGGTCTAGTGGGTAATCTGGAAAAAACACGGATGGCAAAAGAGATCTCTTTGAGAGCTTTCATTGAGGTATCGTACTTTCGAAGCTGCAACTAATGAAAATAGTTTTAAAATGTCATAGTCGAATACAAATACGTCTTTTAGGGAAGGATGAGTTTGTAATGGAATTTGATGGGGTTCAGTATTTTTCAGATATTGGCTTTTTAACTATGGGCATCCCGCAGGGAAGCATTATGGGACCACTACTGTTAATTTTTTATATTAACGACCTGGCATCTACAGTTATAGGTGAAAGGTGTTATCGAGTTAACTTGGTTGATGATACAAATATCTTAACCATCGGCATCTCATTAGCATGAAAATTACTAATAAACATAGCGAGACTAAAAATGGTTTAGTGAGAACAGATTAATACTGAACACTGAAAAAACCCATCACATTTGTTTTTCGGCAAAGCAAAACAATCAGACACTTGCCCAGTCAGTTGAGTTTGGAACCGGAAACATCACACTAGCGGAAGATATAAAATTCCTTGGAATTCGTGTTAATCATAATCCAGATTGGACAAAACATATATCAGAGGTATGCAATAAGATAAACACATACTCCTTACTAATAATGTAAAAATATTTGACCAAGGGAAACTTCAAAATTGTATATTTTACAAATGTATATTCAACTCTTCGCTATGGAGTGATGTTCTGGGGTGGGAGCAGTGCATTAGCGAGGGCTTTTAAAAGTCAGAAAAGAGCAGTTCGTACATTTTCTGGCATTGACTACTTGGATTCCTTCAGGGGAAATTTAAAATCTTAGGTATCTTAACTTTAAGAGCAATTTTTATTTATGAGTGCTTACTGTTTCTCTTTAAAAACAAGGACAAGTTTAAGAAGCATGAGGTTAAACACTGCTTTGCCAGTAGATATATAGGATATAATGTCCCACAGCATCGACTTAGTGTGGTAGAAAAGGGCCTGGTTTTTTGGTAATTAAATTTTTTACTGCTCTGCCAATCGGGGCGAAGTTGGATGAGGATTTTAAACATTTTAAGAAAACTCTTTTTAATTTGTTGGTTCATATTGAACCATATACGCAGAATGAGTTCTTTAAATTTTTTAAATGAATTTTAATTTACATGTTTGATAATAAGATGTTATGTGAATGTTACTTTATTTTTATATTTATGTAAATGTTTGGATTTAGTGTTTTTAACTTGGCTATTTTATTGTATTTCAACTTTGACGCCATTCATTCAAATTTTGGGTTTTTCATTAGTACCACAAAACTTTTTATTGAATACAGAGATATTTGATTTGATTGGATTTGAATGTCGTGTGATCAGAAAAGGTATAACTTGGGTCACTCTTTAAAGAGCGTCCTCTAGTGATTCAGCTATAAATTTGGATTTTGTCAATTTCTATAAAGATAAATCAGTAACAAAATTACCTATGTCGTTAATATACAAATTAAAGAGGAGTGGAGCTAGATGGGAACCCTGTGGTACACCTGATGTGACCAAAACCTCCTCAGAAGTGTAACCCTTAACCTTACCTATTTGTCTTCTATTTGACAGATAACTTTGGAACCAATTTAATAGACTTCCAGAAATACCATACTGTTATAATTTATTTACCAGTAGACTATGGTTAACACGATCGAATGTCTTTGACAAATCTGTGTATATAGAATCGACCTGACACAATCCCTCCAAAACCCCTACCAAATATTGCTCATGAACCATACTGGAACTCAGCTATAACATTCTGGAAACAAGGCTTAATATTGGAGTCGATTATTGTATGAAAAACTTTGGCAATCAATGATATTTTACTAATAGCATGGTAATTAATTACTAAAGATTTATCTCCATTCTTGAAAATTGGTGTGACGTATGGTAGTTTCCAAATATCTGGGTATTTACCGCTGTAAATAGAAAGATTAAATAAGATCTCCAAAATATGCGCAAGAATCACAACACTTCTTCAAAAATATCACTGAAACCTGATCTGGACCAATAGAGAGATTGTTATCCAGATTATTTATCGCATTATAAACATCCACAGTATCAATTCACAACTTTTAATTTCAACGCACTTAATGTTTTCTATATTATAACTATCACAGTATACAGAGGCAAAAAACTCAGAAAAATACTTGGCCATCTGGAAACCATCCTTAGTAAATTCAGAGCGATACGATACAACCTACGGCATCTTAAAGCTCCTGTTCCTAGTGCTTACATATTTCCAAAAATTTTTACAGTCACTATTAATTGAATTCTCTATGCTCGAAATATAGTTCTTATAACACAAATCAGATAATATATTATTATTTTTTCTCATATTAGAGAAAATACAATAACTTGCAAGTAATCCAGTTTTTTTTTGTAATTTTCATGAGCTATTTTTTTAATAAAAATCAATTGCTTCAACTCTTCTGTGGACCAATTGGGGAATTGTGGCTTTTTTGACCTACAAATGGGAACAAATATTATTGGGCATATGGTGTGTGTGTATATGAACCATTGTAGGGAATATTTGAACTCTTACTACAATATACATAAGGATTACCACCATATTTATGAGGCCTATGTAACCATAGGTTTGACGATCGTTTCATATGACCATAAGATCATTTTCGGCCTCAAACTCCAGATTTTCCCAAAGACTCTACTGCATGTCCAGCTTACTGCCATTGCTTTTTTTAGAATATTTTCAATATCTCTGTTCCAGGTCAGTTTCTGGTCTATTATGACTCCCAGATATTTAACCTCTTTGGAAAAGCTCAGTGTTGTTCCATTTAAAATTGGAGTGTTGTTGTCTAGCTTTCGTCGCCTTATAAATCGAAGACGTTTTATTGGAATTAACGTGTGGTCCTTCTTTTGTGCACCAGTTGCCAATTTGGTTTAAGACAGGTTGCGTAAAGCTAGTAGTTTCTTCATTCTTGCCTCTGACAACTGGATCATCAGCATAACCTTGTTTTGTGAACTCTGAGTCGTTGGCTTAGCAGACTATCCATGACCAGGGATCACAGTAGAGGTGATGAACTTCCCCCTTGGGGGCATCCTTTGACTGTGGTGGTGGTAATTGTCGCCGCTTCATTGCCGATAGTGATGATTTTGCTTTTTGGCATTGATTCATTTTATCAGAGGAGGTTCCTTTTATCTTGCCTCCAGGACTCTGATTATGGATTTATGTGAGGCGTTGTCAAAAAACTGTCTCTCTATCAATGAAAGCACTCAAAGAGATCTTTTTTTGCCATCAGTGTCTAGATTACTCACTAGAGAGTATAAGGCATTGACTGGATTTGCTGCCCTAATAAGCAAATTGTTTTTTATAAAGAGGTCGATCGTTAAGTTTTCCCATTGTTTTTAGGAGAAAAGATATAAGGTTGATTGGGCGGTATGATTTTGGTTTATCCGATGGACGTCTTCTCTATCCTCTCTCCAAGCTTGAGGTATATAACCTAAGGAACAGCTGGGCTTGAACAGCTCCTTAAGCTGGGGGTGTATGATTTCCAGAACCCTTTGTAATAGAGCTGGAAATATTCTGTTTTTTTCTTCGGGCGATTAGAAGAATTTGAAGTTTTTAATCGCCCATTTTATTTTGTTGGAGGTAAAGGTTTTTCTTGCTAGGCGTCTACTGGAGACGTAAATAGCTTCTTCCCTTTGAGCCTCTGCAGTTCATCTTGATTTAGAAGGTTGGATCTGGGAATTGAGTCTGTAGAAGGACTCTTAAACTTTCTTCCCGATTTTCTCTGTACTCTCCGTTCGTCTTTTTATTAAACCCAATGCCATTAGAGTATTCTTTTGAGAGGACTTTTTGGACGCGCTGTGCAGGTGCAAGTTCTGTTATCCCCTCGCACATTTGCTCATTCTTCAGTTCTTTCTTTTAGAACGTCTAACTTCTGTATTATATTCGGTGAGGGCTGTTTAATATTTTTCCGTTTCCTAAATTGCTTACATTATTGAAGAATTGCCTTGATTTAGCTTTGAACTTTGCTAGCTCTTTGTTTGACAAGGCCACATCTCTCAAGATCTTTTTTTTGTTTTCGAACTCACAAGAGGCTATAATAAGAGAACGTCTTATTTTGGGATATTTCTATGGCCCCACAAATTTATAGTATGTGTAAGAACACTCCGCTACAAGTGAAGCCGAATGTATTATTTTTGGTGATAACAATCAGTTCCACCAAGTTCAAAGAATCAACAAATTCTCATCTATTTATGTAGTTAAACTAATAATTTAATAGTATGATAAAAATGCGTTCTCTTAATATAAATTAGTCAGAACTAGATCCTGTCAAGCGTAGTTATAATGCTTAAGGGGTAACACCACTGTAGCAGGTTAAAACATCGATTTTTTTATTGCTTTAAACAAACTATTAGGTATTCGAAAACAATACCTAATTAGTCACTTAGCGAAAAATAATTTTAAAACGTCAAAATTTGTGGCAACGCCTCTACCGCGCTCTAAGCACAAAGCGCACCGCCCCCTACGCGCTTCGTGTCATTGCTTTTGTATTACCATTACCTGTCGAAATGGTAAGTGGGCCTATTACCTTTAGAGTGAAAGGGCCTTACAGTTTCACAGAAGACCACCAGGTGTGCCAGAAGTCCGCAAGTGCGACAATTCTATATAATAAATGTGTACGCATGTAAAACTTTAAACACGTTTTTCTCAAAACCACTTATTTCAAACTGGGCAAAAACATTACTTGAACACTACTGCACCGATCGATATAAACTTTTAACATTAGCTTCACAATCACATTACCTTCCCTGCTACGTAGCCATTTTTTGATTGTATGCAAACTTTTTTTTTATAAACAATTTATTGTTTTATTTTTGACCGAAAATCGACTATTTTTTTTAAGTACGCCAATAGTTCATGCAAAATGTTTCCGCCCGTTTTTCAATTTTGTAAAAAGGTGATTTCGAAGATCGACTCTGTCGCCGCGATTTTGTATCAAAATATTAAAAAAAGAATCTTTTCCATACTCAATATGTGCTGAATGAACCCACTGAAAAGAATTTTCCTACTTCTCTCAAAATTAGCCCTATTTTTCGGACCTTACAGTGGCATTGTTACTCTTTAAAAACAAAATAATAATTTTCATCTGTCACTTATATTGCAGGATGTGCATAATTGTAGTTTTTTTTTTATAGGTTATCAATTGGGAAACGACGTTACAAATACCGAAACAAGCCAATTTGTCCAAAGAGGCGACGGATCTTATACTGAAACTGTGTTGTAGTTCTGACAAGAGGTTAGGAAAAAACGCCAGTGAAGTGAAAAATCATCCATTCTTTAAAGATATAGACTTTGAAAAGGTGAAAAAATGTTATACGAATATAAGTAACTTCAATTTTACGCGATTTTCGAATGATAAAGTGTACATTACCTTCTTATTGATTTTTATATTTGTCTTTTTAGGGGTTGAGAAGGCAGCCCGCACCGCACAAACCTCGCATAGAATACCCAACAGATACCTCGAATTTTGATCCGATTGATCCGGATCGGTTAAGAAATAGCACATCGATGGACTCGTCGAATTCGGACGATTTTACCGATAATTCGAAGCTATTCCACGGTTTCTTTGAATTTACTTTTAGGTAAGCGTCGTTTCTGATATGTAAGATCTTATTACTCTCTTTACGGTTCGTTATAAAAGGTGTTTCCGGGTGCAGGCTTAAACTTGTAAAACTTTTTTTTTCCTTTTATCAGTTTATATACGTTTATATATATAATATTTGTAATTTCATTCCAGGCGTTTTTTTGATGACGGCGGGGTAGCGGCCTTCAACAAGATCAACCTCGACGACAACGAGAACCAGGGGGGCCCCGTGTACGTGTGACGGCGGTAGAGATTTCCTAAACCAGTCGCTTTTTTATGGGGGTTGGAAGCCCCGATACACACGCGTTGTTTGATTGGCTGTGGCGCGCTCCGGATCGTTAGAGTGCAAAAATTTGAGAGGAGCTTCTCTTGTACTTATGGCGGTCGTAGGTACCGATCGGTAACTTAACTTTACGTTTCTGTAAAAATCGTTCGGCGAATACTTCACATTTCATACCGGTGATACATGTTAAATATATGAAGGAAAAACTGCTTAAATTCGTTTAGTTTTTATTAATGCCCTTGTTTACTTTTTACAAATCTTTTTTCCTTATACACAAATAAAGAGGGGTTCTTTTCAAAATAGTTGCGCTCTACACACATAAGAACGGTTTGTATTAAGTGCTATAGAGGGCGCGCAATTCAGCTGATGTTTGTTGGTTTACGAAAATATTCTTTTCGGCATTGTCGAGCAATTTTAGAGTTTATGAGTTTTGTTTTTCTTAGTTCTATTCCAGGCCTATTCAACAGATTATTGTTTGATGTACCACCAAATTTGAAAGTGATTAACAGTTTCAGAATAGCCTTATGAGGATAAGGCCAGATTTGAACGTCGCAAGGCGGTGAGAAAACTTCAGCCATATGTAGGTACTTTTAAAAAAAGTAAAAAAATATTGCTATATGTATTGATAGAATTCATAAAACAGGAACAACTTGATATTTGCCTGAGATTTTTGTAAATTTCAACAATATCGCAGCTTTGAAAAGATCTTGCCAAAAAAGAATAAAAGAAGAAAAGTTGTACATTTCTTGTACTGTTTTTATGCATATTATTGGTGTGCACGAATAGAGGACCCAAAAAGTATAATTTAAAAATTTATAGAGAAAAACCCTCATAATTGTCTATTACTGATGTCATCTAAATATCTAAATGCATATCTAAAACCTGAAGGGACTCAAATTTTTCATAATTTAATGTTCCTATTCATGGTACATTTGAAATGTTGATATAAACAAAAAAATTTAGATTTTGGGCCCATTATTCGTATTTTACACGGCTATTTTTTTTTTTTCGAGAAAATGTACAAGACTAATTAATTCGGCCGTGTGGAAGGTGTTTTGTTGTTATAACCAAAGTCTTTAGCTGCCTTAAATGTATCCTTTATGCCTTTTGTGCTCAAACTTTAATAGTTGGCACGATCAAGCCCCGTTTTTGAAAGGAAAACGCACACTTTTTATACTTATAAAGAATTTAATTTTATAGTAATAATATTCATGACATTTTGAAATATGTAGAAGAGCATTATTGTTCTTATCATACTGGAAAATTATTTTATGAGAATCTCAAAAGAAAAGTTATTTTATTAATAAGCGACGTAATGAAACTCTTATAATGATTTACCCTATATAAACATATATAAAGGTATAAAAAGTGTTATTCTTTAAAAAGGGGGACTTTGTATTAAGAAGTGTTATATTAAATACAATATACATTTTTGAGAGGAGAAATATTTTAGATACTGTTGTTAAACACAGTAGATAGGATAATTTTTTTAAATTAAAACATATGGTGCTAAACTATTTTTGTCGATAAATGTGATAATAGTACAGTTGGTGTATTCATAAAAAATATCTTTTTGGCAAGGGTGACTAAGTTTAGTATATGGAAAGGTTTTAAAAATTGATTATTTTTTTTTAATTTCTTTTGTGTTCGTATCAACATTTTTATCAGTATTATTCATTGAAAATCACTTAACTGATATAAAAATGTGTAATAAATTCCTTTAGCTTTATTGTTCTTATCAGAGCACTTGTAAGTAAGGTTATACAGAACGCATCAATACCAGGTATAAAAGTTTAAGACTAAGTCTGGGAAGCACATTCTCCACTTGCCCGAATATATTTTATGATGCCTTTTTTCAACTTCACTTAAAAAACTGCCCTGAACTTCAAAATTGATTTTTTTAGTATACATCAACTGTATTGGACAAATTATAAAAAATTCTAGTTGTATATGTGTACAATTTAAATAAAAAATAATGTAAATATTAAAGAATATGTGGTTTTGGATTATTTGGCGTGAAGAAAGATTATTTTTCCATGTTTGAGTAATATTGCACTGCCTTAAAAAATTTGAAAACAGGAAAACCACAGAACGTACTAAAACAAAAAAAAAAAGTTTTATTTAGTAATAATAAGTTGTGGGGATTCGATATATTTTTTTTAGGAAAAATCTGTGAAAATATATTTACTTTTTGAATATATTTAAAAAAAAAAGTATTTATTTTGATTAAGTGAGATCTAGGAAAAAGATGGTTTTTATAAAAAAACTTCTTTACATGGCCCCTCTTTTGAGGTTGTAGAATACTATTCTAGCCTTCGTTTTCCACAATTTTTCTTCAGTTTTTCATAAAATCCAGAAAAATCACTTTTCACTTTAGGTTTAGTTTTTTGCACTAAATCGTTAAAGTTGTGTTACATTCACAAATTTTACGCTTATGAGTGCTGCTATATTATATGAAATTTTATAAATTTGCAGTTTTTTAGTTGGAAAAGTCTAGAAAAACCACCAAAAAACTTTAAAAACAATCGCCTAAATAATTTGCGCTGTTGCCTTAGTATAAATATGGTTTCTGTGAAATAAACATATATTCTTTTCTAGTAGGGGGACTCCACGATTTAATTTCAGTCGCGGTATAAAATAGTTAGTAGGGGGTGAAAATCTGGTAATATATTCCTAAAATCATACCAAATGTGTGGTCGAAAAAAAAAAAAAGAATATGATGTTATATAATTTTTATGTTTGGACCTATTTGTAATTTGAAAAATCCATGTGAGAAGTTGTTCAAAATCTGCCTAGAGACTACGAAAAAAATTTCATAAAAAAAATTAAAATATACAAAATATAACAGGAAAATTAAAAAAATAATTCGAAAAACTCACAGCGTTAATCCATACTAAAGTAAAAAAATACAGTGAAAATGTCCTATTAATTTTTTTGATCTGATATTTTTTAACAAAAATGCTCTAAAGTCAATTTTGAGCGACTTTTGGTACCTATTTCGATTGAATCGATTAAAAACCTGCCGATTTTCAACAATTCCAAATTCTACGCCAAAAAATACGAAAATAATGTGTTATCCTTTTTTTCGATAGTGGGCTATAGTTTTTTACAGTAACGCTGTAAAGTTGCAAGTATGATCCAGTGCCAAAAATGTAGTGAAATGTCTTAATAACTTTAGAGCATTATTGAAATAAACTAAGTTTGTGATCGAAAAAATAAACAGAATATTTTTAAAGTACTTTATATTGTAGAATCAATTGAAATTATGAATTACAAAAAAATTGTGTTTTAAAAATTTAGTTTGTGCGGTTTTTGTTAATTAGCCAAAAAAAAACTTAAAGTATTCTAAAAATGTTTGAAAGCCTTAAAATTAATATATATAAAATAACCGAGGAACCTAGAACTCAGTTTAATCAGATTTTAAAGAAAATGAGTTTAAAAAAGACTAGTTAACATGAATATAATCTATAATACAAAATATAAAAACTTGAAATTAGATAATATCAAAATAAGGAGTTTTTCAAAAATGAGGTTTAGAACATTCCAGCACTGTATAAGGAACCTTCTGCCTCAAGTATAGATTTTTCTTTTGCACTTTGAGCTGTTGCCATAATCTGTCGGGCTTTTTTACATTTAGACGTGACCTTTTGGTTACCTTGCTTCAAAATTGGCCGGTTTTTAATCAATTTAATCGAAGTATGGACCAAAAATCGCTCAAAATCGAAAAAAAGGAATAGGAGATTTTCTCTGTATTTTTTTTTTTACTTTAGTATGGATTAACACTTAATTTTTCGATTTTTTTTTTAAATTCCAAAATTTAACTTTTTACTGAAATTTTTATCATAGTCTCTATACATGATTTTGAACAACTACTCGCAAGAATTTTCCAAATTTTCAAATAGTTTTTTTTCGACATTATACGATCTGGTATAATTTTAGGAATATATTCCCAGATTTTCACCCACCCCCCCACCGATTATTTTATACGGAAGCCAAAATTATACCAGGAGTTTCCTTTAAAGCTGGAAAGAACGGGACCCGAAAAACATATTTTCTCCCTTTTTTTGAAATGTATATTACGCACGATTTTCCCTCCAAATATTAATAGTTTTAAGAATCATATTTGCTCTCGTCTGTTCCCCTCCTTTAAGTTTATATTAATAATGATTTTCCCTCCAAATACTAACAGTTTTAAGGGGATCTATTGCTTTTATTGCTGTCTGGAAAGTGTCTTCCCTCTTTTAATGAGAATGAAGAAGAACATTAATAATTTGCTTTATTTCTCAATGCCGCCTGTTTCTTCTATTGTTTTGGTGTCAAACAATGCTCTTCTTCCATCGAATTTAAAATTCTAATTGATTGTGGTACGTTTTGGCCTTAATTCTTATTTCTCCTTCATGCGGTGTCTGCTGGACAATAATATTTTTTAATTAATATGTCCAGGTCAGTTTATAAAGTTTCTTTGAGTTAAAAAAGTTGAAAATATTTTACATTTGGCAACGCTGTAGCGAATAATTGGCCTTTTCAGTAATGAAAAAGTTGATGAAGTTTACAAAACTTATTTTTGCTGTTTCGTTGAAAATAGAAGTTTTTCTTAATTTGTTTGGTAAAATTTGTGCAAAAATAGTTGAAATACATTATATATAAGGTATTTTAACTAGTGTTATTCAAAATAAATAGGAAAGTTCGCTATTTTTTTTTCAGAAATAAAAGTGACGTGAAGTGAATGAACCGTGGTGTTTTTTTGTGTTTTCTGGAAAACTGAAAATTAATTGTGAAAAACCAAGGCCAGAATCGTATTGATAGATCTCAAATAAAGGATATGTAAAGAAATGTTATGGAATAGTGTTTTTCTAGATTTCACTTAATCGAAATAATTATCAATAAAAATTTCGCATCGTTATCGTTTTACCTTGTTCTCAAAAGAAAAAAATTTTAAACATCAAAATAAGTTTTTGATTTTTAAAACTTGCCAAATTTTATAACTTATGATTTCTCTAGATAATCTGGTAAATAATTTAAAACAGATCTTAATTAAAAGGAAAATATCGTGTTTGCCGGACTTTAGATTTAAAATTTAACTTATTTCAATAAAAACATGCTGTGTTAGGATTATATTTATAGAATAATTATTATATTTTGCTCATATTTCGTTTAAGATAATATTTATTTGTTATTAGATGAGCTCGATTTTTTTTTGGTCTTTATTCTTAAATGTTATTATTTAGCTCTTAGATATTCGTAATTTAGAATATGATTTTCTAGTCTGTCAATGTTTTTTTCTAGGTACTCGTTTTTAGTTTAAATATTATGTTATTTTTTACATTTGGTTCCTTCATGAAAAATATACATTGCTGGATATATTTACTAATATTTAGTTTGAATTTATGTAAATGTGTGTAAATAAATATATATTTTTGAAAATTACTTATTGTTTTATTAAATTAAGCATTTAATATGTAGCAATTTAAAAGTATTATAATATAGTAGTAGTTGTTGCGGCGATTCTGGTGAACACGCATTTATTTTTAAAATTAATAATCCCTTTGTTTAGTACGCCGCTGGTACCTGATGACATGCCTCTGACGTCAAATATTACGTGTCATTTGACGGAAATGGCGCATGCGTTTTTTCTCAAAAAGTATTCGATATCTATAGAAAAGATGATATTTTATATCTTGTCTTTGTTCGTTACGTGTATTTAAACGAAGACACAAAGTATGTTATCGAACATACCGTTTGTTATTTTCCCTTTGACAGTTCACCAAGGGGCGTTCGCACAACTCGACACAAAAATAAAGGGATCGCCATTTTGTAATTTTGTTGGAAATTTCTTCGATTATCTGTATTATTCCCGACCATCTTAGAAGGAATCTTGGAGATTTTAACAGGAATGTGTCTGTGATACGTGAATCCGGCTGTTTAGAACGGTATTTTTTAGTGATATGCGATAGTTTATAAACTTGTATTTTGTTTTTGCCTAAGTTAATAAAAGACTACTAGAAAAGCTAATTTCAAAATGAGTACGAAGGATGACGAATACGATTATTTGTTCAAAGGTGAGTAAAAAATCTTTATTCTTGATGTGAAATTAAGATTACGTCAAAACTATATAGTTTTTTCTTATTGTATCCATAAGAGATGCATTGACAAGTCATCAAAAAACGTCAAGGGGTCAAGCCGAGAACAATAAATCAATTGAAAACTGTATTTCTTTCATAACAAATTAAACTAAATTATAGGGGCACCCGTAGGTAGGATTAAATTTTACATAATGAAGTAAAAATATCAACAGGGAGGTGCTTAACTAGAATATTATTGTACCCTTTGTCTTTTTTAAGATATGGAGTCGTCTGTCTATCATTTACATAGAAAAGACGGCTCTAATTTGAAAAAAAATTACGGTATTATTGTCTCTGCTAATCTGAAACTAGTAACAGTTGGTATCTATATCTTTAAAAATTACTGCTGTAATGTTGGTCGAGAAACTCTATGAAACTGAATTGTCCCTGTTAGCCTTCGTCCCAAGATAATGTCTGTAGACAATTGTCTTAGCAATCTTCTTTGTTCAAATTCTGTAGCTGTTTTTATTAAATCATTATCATAATTTTTATGAAAAAATTGTTAATTCCATGACATTAATAGTTAAAACAATTTAATTTTTATAGAAACTAAAAACCTATAAGTAACATTGTGAACTGACATTAATAGTTCCAGGATTAGAAATACCAAAAAAATATCAATTTTTTAGAGAATCCTGGTAATGATATAGTTAATTCCAATGACTCAGTAGTCCAGAACCATAAATATGTAAATTATTTATTGTGAGAACTACAAATTAACTGTTGAATGGCTACTAAGAAACCAATGTTTAAATTTATGACATGTATTTTATTTGTAAATTTATGTATTGAGGTTACTCTTTTTAATGGTACTTTCCAAATTTATACTCGATTTCAGTTACCACAGTACATGTAGCCATACATAAGTAAAAATACGGAATTTGTCTCATTGATGTGCAAAAAAGATTCTTTGAAAAGATCTGATAAGTGCATAAGGATGTCAATGGTATAAATAAGAGAATTTTGTTTTATCTACATAGAATTATAAGTGTGTAACAAAAAAATATCCAAATAAGTATTTTAAAATATGTTATTTTTCAGTTGTTCTTATTGGAGACTCTGGTGTAGGCAAAAGTAACTTGTTATCACGATTTACTAGGAATGAATTTAACTTGGAATCAAAATCTACAATAGGAGTTGAGTTTGCTACCCGTAGTATACAGGTATGTTATCTATGTTGAATTATCCTACATAAAGGTAAATTTTTTTTAAAATACAAAGGAAAAAAAAATGACATTTTATTGATGGACCCTGCCAGTCACTCATGAATAGAAATTAGTCTCACATAAACATGTTTGTGTGCAAGGGGGACATGGGGCTAGTAATTCACAGTATATCATCATCATGATGAATTTCTTACCATTTACTTGTGAAATATAAGATTTGGATATAAATGGTCAAGTTTTTAGCATAATACCTAGACATTCTCTTTATCATCATTTCACTTAACTGCAACAAACACTAAGAATATCATAAAAATACTTTAAAAATGATCAAAAATATTTTGCAAGCATGGAATAATATTGTTGATAGGTCTCTAAAACTTGCCATTTGTCGTCGTACCTGTCAAACACAATTTTGCAACATAGATTAGACTAATACATTGTTGTCTGCTGTCAACATGTAATCAAACATTATCCAATATTGTGTCAATGAAAAACAATAAAGTAGTATTTTTGATTTTTTAGGTAGATGGTAAGACAATAAAGGCCCAAATTTGGGATACTGCTGGTCAAGAAAGGTATCGAGCAATCACTGCAGCCTATTATAGGGGTGCAGTTGGAGCTTTGTTAGTCTATGACATTGCTAAACATTTAACTTATGAAAATGTTGAACGGTAGGTAAAAAATGTAAATTTTTTAAATTCTTTGTGTACTTTTTTACTCTATTTTGATAATTGGTTTTTAAGTGACTTTAAAAAAAACGGTTTTTTAAATTTATATATACTTTCATGCTCTCAGAAGGAGTCCAGTAAAAATATTGCCATAGGAGATTTATTGCAAAAGGAATAGAAACTGAAAAAAGCAAAAATATTTGTCGACATGGAATTTTTCACATATAACTTTTGATAGGAACAAGATATTTTGATATGATTATCAATATATTGTGACGAGTTTGTAAAAATATTTCTTCGGCAGTAAAGGGGCTAAAGCTGGAAAAAATAAATTGTTGGTGAATTTTCTCTTGCATTACATTTGTGTAACATTATTAGGTGTACCCAATGTAAAGACTAATTGAAACCAAAAACAATGAAATGTTTACGTATTTACTTGATTATTTTTTAAGTCTTCACAAAATGTCTATTTATAGAAAGTACCTATAAACTGCAAAAAGACACTCTTAACTAAGACCAAAAAAAGGAACACAAATCAAAAGCTCTGTAAACAATACACTAAGGATATAGAAAAGATACCATTCCAGCTAGAATTAACCATTGTTACTCTATTTTATTATATATATTTATAAGATCTACATTAAATTCAAGCAACTACCTACCCCTCATATTTTATAGTAATTTTCTTAACCATAATTTGAATTAAAAATTTAAAATTAGTATCTAGATATTTTTTTTAACTTTATGCAGTTATTACTGTTCCACTATTTTCTAAGAATTTCGACAAAATTTTAACAAAATTTATGGTTATCTATTATTAGTCAACTGTGTAAAAATATTTTAATTTGTTGAATCATAAAAGGTGCTTTGTTTACATCAGAAAATAAAAATGATTCCAAAAAGCTTGTAATTATCTAAAAGTGTAAATAAATTATTATTCTGACATATGTTGATAATTACTCACCTCATTTTATTTAAATAAGTGGAATAATGTAAATATTTTAGTTAGAATTTTTATTGAGAATATTTTTTCGCTCCAGCTAATTTTAGTGTTTCTTCAGACATTGGGAACACAGATTTTTTATTTTTGTTTGTATGGCATATCTTCTTATCTCATTACCGTTATTTGTATTTAATGAAAATGACTAATAGATTAAAGTTTTTTTTAGCAAAAATCAATGAAACTTGTACAGAAATATAACTATAATTTTTTTGGTTATTTAAAATTGTCATTATTCATGTTTTAAAAAATACTATTCTATTGATCACATTTATTATATAAAATGCAATTCTTAATGGAGTGATGTCTCACAGTTTTAGAGATATTCTTAATGTTTGGAGTTTTTCTAATACTTAGAATTGTTGCATTATTTCTGGGTATACAGTCATCTAGCTACAGCTTTATATTAATATAACGTGACAATTTAAAAAATGAAAGTCTTCCATTCAAGCTTACATTTTTTTTTTGTAAAAAACTCATGTCTAATACTATTTCGAAAATAACCTATTGTTATAAAAAAAAAATTAAGTTTTCTTGAGAATCACTACATTTAATGCTCTTTACAGTGTGACAATATGTCACACTTTCCTTTATTTTTTAGTTTAGAGAATATGAAGACCTTCAGATCAAAGAAAGCCGGTTTATTCCAGTTAATCTAAAAACCTCGATTCAGCGTAAAGGAGTTACACCTCTACAAATAGTGGAATTACTACTTATGGTGGTAGCCTAGCATAACAACTTTGGAAAATCGTTTTTTTTTTTTTTTGCTTAAATTGAGCACATTTAGTGTTCAAGTAAATAGTTAATACTAATATTTAAACAAACTTTTTCCTTGCCCTAAAACCTCAGAAGGGTTTTTCTCAAAACAATTTTTATAAACAGTGTACATGATAACACAAAAAATACTAATGGATCCACTTAACTTTGAATTAAAATTGAAGATTTTCTTGTTTCCTTCAACTTATACCTAAAATATACATGAAAAATTCTGTTTGAAAGAGGTTAGAAACAATAGAAATTGCAAAATAAAAATGAAGTCATATTTTTAACCCACCATTGTGTAAATTTTTGATAATAAATAAATTTGCTTTTTAAGTATAACTTCAAGCTATATTCATGAATTTTACAAAACTTTTTCGTTTTTTTGTTTCGGACAATTCTAATAGATAGTAGATTGCACACAATGAAAAAGGAATTTCTTTGAGACACCTTCAAATGTAAACTTTCAACTTCCATATACTTTGATATAATGATTTAAAAAAATGCATTTTAATACTTTAATATGTATACAATGATTCAGTGATTTATTATGTTCATGCAAATGCAAATCTCTGCTACACATCAGAATTTTTAAGTATAAACTTGAATCTAAAGTAAAATATAGTGTAAGACAGAGGAAGCAATGATAATTCATAATATATACACATTACATTACAGAGTGAATAAATACATTTAAAATACGTGTATATAAATTATTTTGTCACAATTTAAAATTACACATAGTTCAAAAACTGTCAGCTATGCTGTTCCTAAAAAATTCTGATATTCGATCGTAAGCCCTAGAAATAAGTAGAGTTTTGATTCTGGAGATAAATTTTTCAATTTCCACAGTCCATAAAAATTAACACCGTTCATTGATTTATTTAACCTTAAATACCCTGCATCAGTGTCCTGACGAAGACGAGTTAGATGTGTGTGAATATAAGAGTGAGTAATGAAGTTAGGTATATTTGTTTTTACATAAATTAGATATTCATAAATAACCAGGGAGTTCGAGGTAAGGATTCTGTGGGTAATAAATAGCAGTGTACTCCTGAGATTGTTCCGACCGCTGCTTTCTGTATCCTGAAAATTGGGAGTTGATTTCCACAATGACCTCGAACTAAAATTTCATATTGTAAATGGATGTGAAAAAAAAAAAACAAAATATGTCATATGCACCATATCACATGTGAGCATTTTCTTTGTCTTAATAAAAATGGATTTGTAGTTTATAGTCTATATGAAAGCCTAAAAATTTACTAGCATTGTAATGTCGGCCTCAGACTTTAAGGTTATTGTCAAATGGGTCTTCTCATTAAATTTTAGTTTATTGGACAAAAACCATTTTTCAGCCGTTAAATGAATACTTTGAGTCAGAATACTACATGTAGCTATATCATCCGATGTGGTTATCAAGAATGTATCGTCAGTGAAAAGGCAGGCGTCACCCTCCGGGAGATTACAGAAAAAGTCGTTGGCATATATTACGAAAAGGATAGGCCCCAGTATGGACCCTGTAGAATGCCATACTGAATCCGCTCCGGAGAGGACCGTTGATTGTTAAATTCGACGAATTGGATCCCCTCTGGGAGGTAGGATTCATTTAACGACAGAGCCTTGCCAGTGATATAATAGTGTTTCAGCTTCTGAAGAAGGTAATCGTGAACAAAGCAAGGTTGTCCTCCCCCAAGGCGATAGATAATATTTCCATCAATTGGATCATGGCCAGTGTTGTAGAGCCACCAGGGCGGAATTCATGTTGTAATTCCACAAACAAATTATGTTGTTTAAAAAAAGTTAATAGTCGATTTTTCATGGTTTATTCAATTATTTTGGGGACAATGTGAATTAGTGAGATGGGTCGATAATTTAATACGTCATTGGACGGTGCTTTTTTATGAATTGGAATAACCTTTGAACATTTAATTGAACTTGGAAAGTATCCACATTCAAAACAGAAATTAGTGATGTATACAAGCGGTTCGAGAATATGCTCTAGAGCAAATTTTATAAGGTTATTACTAAGGCCAAACATATCTCGTGATGAAGATGAAGAATTTTTTACATTGTCGACTATATCAACAATTTTTTCAGGAGTGATGACCTTAAAAAAATCCAAATATATATATATATATATATATATATATATATATATATATATATATATATATATATATATATATATATATATTATTTATTGCACGGCTTTTTCTCAATTTGATTTTGGCTAGGATCCCGTTTGTGGTAAAATCGATTAGTAATTTAATATATAATTAAAAAAAAATTTTGGGTCAATATTTAGGGCGGCCAAAAACCGGCCTTATAGGCACTCCCCCTTATACTATTAAATTTTGTGCATTTTACATGAAAAATACCTCCTAACCGAAAAATTTCCTCTTTAACCAGATGTCTTAAAGATTTTAGTAAGTCACAATTTTTACACCACAAATCGTCAATAATAAATTTTATTTCTATCACTTGGTATTGATATGAACATACACATCTGTATAGTAAAATTTTCTTCTAACTGACGTTTTTTGCATTCACTATATTCTGACACAATTGTTTACGTTTAGGATTTACAAATTTACCAGCATTTATTTCAGTGATAAATGGCTTGTAAACTATTTACTTTTAAATTATATAAAGGAGAAAATTAGTCTTTGTTGTATAAAAATATTTCACAGTTGTAATGACAAAACTGTTACCTACAGTTATGTATGTGTTGTATGTATTAAGGGATAAATCACCTTTACTTTTAAGAGTAATGAGTAAGCGTGACTATTTTATTGACAACTGTATTTTGTCTTCTAGATGGCTTCGTGAACTTCGAGATCATGCCGATCAAAATATCGTCATTATGCTTGTCGGCAACAAGTCCGACTTGAGACATCTACGTGCCGTATTGACCGAAGAAGCCAAAGCTTTCGCAGAGAGGAACGGTCTGAGTTTCATCGAAACGTCGGCTCTCGATTCTACGAATGTCGACCTCGCTTTCCAAAATATACTCACAGGTAATTTATTTATACAGGTGTAGAACACGTGTCATGTACTTAATTAATTTTTATAACACTTTGTATGATTGTTAAGGTGATGAAATTGTTTCAAATTATATTTTTACAGAAGCTAGTTTTAAACGCGTTCGTTTCTTTCACAGAGATTTACAGAATCGTATCCCAGAAGCAGATAAGAGATCCTCCAGAGGGAGACACCATCCGCCCACAGAATGTCGAACCCATCGATGTCAAACCGACAATGAATTCCGACAGCGTACGCAAACAGTGTTGCCAGTAGTTAATATTTTCTTAGCAATATTATGTCTATGTCTGCAAAAACAGGTAAAGTAATCTTTCCATTATTTTCCGTCAATACCAAGGATATGTAGATTTTCAAATAATAAAGAAAGAAAATTCAATAATAACACATAATATTTTTCAGATTTCAACTAGTAGTATTGCAGTGGTACCACTCATGTGTGGATAAAAACTTCTCAAAATTAGTCAGATAATGGACCGGCTAGCACTTGGCCGGTATTATTGGTTACTATTAATATTATATTACAACTCCAAAACCATTATACATAATATTTAAAAAGTTAAGGCTATGTAAAATCTTTAATTTATCAAAAACATACTAGAAAATATTTTACCATGTATTTTTCTGATGGTTACATTGGGAATTGCTCAAGTGATGAAATTTTAAGAAGGCGAGGATTAAAAATGGAAGTTTATTCTTAATGATTTTCTTTTTAAAAAATAATTACATAATTTTTTTATAAGAGCAATTGTTCTTAAGCTTGCTGAAAATACCATTTTGACAATATTGATTGTAATATTGGTAAACTAGTAATTTTCTGAGGTGCTCATAAATATTGCGAGTCGCACCTGTGACGAGCCCTTTTTTAATTTTGCAGTCTTCGGCGACCGGCGTCAAAGGAGATAATAAAAGCGTCACCATATTTCTACAGTTCGCGAGTGACGCAACTGAGGCCCGCAGTGATCCATTTTCTGTCGGTTTTTGGTGCGACTTTAAGGAATTTTTTTAACTAGTTGCAGACACGAGAAATATGACGAAATTGGCTTGTTATATCCCAGATGCTTTTATTATATCCTTTGATGCCGGCCGCTGAAGGCACAAAGGTTTTGTGAGAGATTCTCGTGATGAGTTCGGTATTAGTCGAGGTCGGCAAAATTCAAAGAATGCTCGTCAGGGGCGCTAATTGCTATATTTATAAGCACCGTTGTATTCTCTGCAATATAGAAAAAAAAAACATCAAAGCTGGACTTCATTTTAAAGAGTATTAATTCTGTATTGTGGAAATCAAAAAAAAGCTACTTGGCAATATTTCAGTAAATACAGTCAAAAATAATGATTATTTTTTTTTACTGTGGGTTCAATTGTGAGGTGACTATATCATTCTAATTTTCATATTTTTTATTGACCAAGATTGAAGACAAGAATTACAAGCAATTTTGAATGTGCCTATTGGAAAAGTACGTCCTATCCGTGTATGTTAAATATATTAAAATAAATGCTTGAAAAACAGGCATTGTGATTTATATATCTGTAATTATCCAGTCAAAATAGACGTTCGATTTTGAAAAAATTCATATAGAAGAGGAAATTGGTACGGACTTAAAAGCATCATAAAAAATAAAATGTCATAAGTCTCCATCGATCCCACGTCTGCTAAATATTTTATTCTAGGTCAAAGGGAAAAAAACTTTTTTGTTTTAGATATCTCTTAAACGGGTTATCGTAAAATTAGTTATTGCAGAGGTTCTAATTTATGTGATTATCAACAAAAAAGGTATTTACACTCTTTCTCCTATGAGTTATTCATTCTACATATTATGCACTCTTTTCCACACCACCTTAGAGGTAGAGTTATAAAAAAATGTATTAATTAACTAATATGATTAATAATCTTCAAACGCAACTGCAAAATTGATTAAAATGGAGTTAAGTGCTCCATTTGACTAAGAATAGCTAGCGCAATCTTGAATTTTAGAGTAAAAACTTACTGTGAGAAGATTAAGCCCTACTCTAATTCCATAGACACTTGCATTCATTCTTTACAACGTCTTTAGTGAAAGCGATTTGGTTTTTGGTGTTTCCTGTAAAATTTCTATTTTTGCAGTTTCGTCATTATTCTACGGGAGCGGCGATATGTCCCCTTTTTTCCCTTCCTCTTATTGCTGGATTTCTGTAGATTGCTCTAAGAAATAAGACAGATCAGATATCTCTAAATTGATATCAGCATCATCATCCTAAATGGATTTAACTTTATTCAACATTGAAGCAAGACTGGCCTTGGCAGATACTACATACTGTAGAACAAAATAATCCGACTTTTTTACAGCTACAATTTTAATTACAACTCTTCTAGCAATTACAAAAAAAAAGGTATTGAGAGGTGCAGGCGGGAGTAGAGTTTGAATTGGCTTCAAGTTGTTACTGTTTAATGCTCATACCGTATTCAGGGTCCAGTTCTTATTAAGTCCAAAGAAAAGAATTCCATTAGTAAGCAAGATGTCTAGAAAAGCTCAATCTTTGTAAATACCTTGGCACAATCATAACGTTTTACAAATAATGTATCAGTATTGCAGCTAGTAATTGCATGTATAAATAGGATATGGCTTTTATATTTTGAATGTGAGTTTAAACTTTGTTATAGATATTTTTGTTTCTATTTGACCCTTCCCAGGTTTAAAATAGTAAATAATTTTATCAGTAAAATTATGTGCAGTCAATATTATTAACTAACCGACATCATCATCAATAAGAATATCACTGTCGTTATAAGCTTGTTAGTTTACATTGCATTGAAATAAAGCGAGACTTCTTATTAATATTAGTATGGAATTGATGTTGGTTTGTGGGAACAGTCATAAGTCAGTCAAAAGGACATCAGAATATGAACCAAACTAGGGACAGACATCATGTTGAGAGCCGTATAATTTGTATGTTTTTTGTGCACCACAAACCAGTACTTCGAGATTTTTTCTTATATTGAACAGGTCGCGTATGATAACTAATTATTCGTAAGGAAAAAGTATAAACGCCTTTTTTTGTATAGAATTATTTAATTTACAAACTTTGTAATAAGTGTTTTTACAATAATACCTACTGTTTAAGAAATATTTACAAAGAAAAACATTTTTTTACCTTTGACCTTGAATAAAATATTTAGCTAAAGTGGGATCAATGGAGACATCATTTGTAATGATGTTTTTAGATTAGTACCAATTTCCAGTTCTATGCGAATTTTTCCGAAATTTGCACATTTTTTGGTCCATTTTGGCTGAATTATATATAATATAATTTCAAGGTGCGTATTTATATTTTATGTAGTCTTTTGTTATCAGATATATTTGTAAATTTTAGAAAATTGAAATCACTAAATTTTAATTGTAAGGATTCCTTTTTTTAATAACTCTCGAGTTACAAGTATAAGAATAACGATAGAGATGATTTGCGCTAATTTTAAATCAACACCAAAATTTAAATGTTTTTGCAGACTGACCTGGCAGTATGAAAACATTCTGAAGTCTATTTGGAGGATTGAAACTAAATATTTGACTTTAACCTACCTAAATAAGAATGGTGTTAAGTAACGTAATATAGACGTTGATGTGACGTGACGCTTTATTTTAAGATAAATTTGTTCATTATTAATAATTTTAAAGGTTGTGTAAAATGTTTTATGCTTCAAATAGACCTTAGGATGTCAAGTTCGAGGTCAGTTTGTAAATAAAAACATATTTTAGCTTTAAAAACTTCACGGTTTTGCCTATGCAAGTGTACACGATGATAATTTTGTGTTATATATGTTAGGGCAAGGCTTAAACTAAAAAAATATTTACACCTTTTGAAATATATAAAACAGCTGTATTTGTGATTATTCTGTTTCTTATGTAAATGGTGAGTAAGCCTTTTTGATGTGGTAGATAAAAATTTGAAAAATATATACATTAAATATATTCCCCATAATTCTATTCTTTTTCTGTAAATCTCGTTTGCAAAATATTATTTTATTATTCTTTCGAGAAAATTTTTCTTTAAGAAAATATGTTGGCCTATTTTTTATTTACAACACTTATTCAAAATGCTTTAAGTTAGAACTGAAGGGCAGATGTATTTTTGTTTATTATTTTAAAGTTTAGGAAAGTAAAGAGCTTTGTAATATAGGCTTTATATTACTTAAATTATTATAAATTTAATTTTTAAATAAAAATTTTGTGTAACTCATTATCCTGTTTTAATTTGTATTTTGTTCTGTTTGAAGCTTAACTTGACTGTACGAACATATCTAGTCAATCCGTTATTTTCGTTGAGATTCGAAATATGTATTCGATCCTTATTCTCCGTTTATCCGATTTACAGTTAAAAGCAATTAACTCGCCTTGTTATCTATTTCGTCCAATTCAATTTGTTATACAAGGTGTCTGGGGAAATGTGGGGAATCACCCGGATATGAAAAAATACGTGAAAGAAATACTACCAGTTCATATAAACTTTTTTGTATAGGCCTCCTCTTCAGAAAAATGAGCTCCAAAGAGCTGCATTCTTTTGAATATGCATTTACTTGTCATTGGGTCGAAGTGATCATGATTACTTCAAATGACAGAACTGAAAGTGATAATTACTCAAAAGAATATACCTGGTAAGACTCTTCAAAAGTTGTGATTTACTCACAGCTGTAGGGACGGACTAGCTGTGACATTCATGACCCCATTTTTTTTTACGCCCTGTATGATAACAACTTTGGACAACGTTTTTTATATACCACATGAATATAAATTCAGGACACTTCCATTTTATTATATGGTTTGTAACATTAGTGTGACTTTTGTTGTTGCAAATTAGATGACATATAACATATTAAGGTTGTAAGATGTTACTTTTAGCAGAATGCATGCTGAACTGGAGTAATCTGTCAAACGGTTTCTAAGCGAGTGTTTAATGTTATTCATCTCAGAAAATAATGACTCGCAGGCATAGGTAGATGAAAATATGGTTAAAAGAGCACGAGCCAGCTTCTTTAAACAATTAAATGTGTCTGGTAACGAATTCCATTTTTCCAAAATTTTGTTATTGGCATTTTTACTTATATTGCTTGTCAATCTTTCTGTTTCAAATAATTCCAACTCTTTCCTTGTTTCAATAAATTTTTGAATCCATACTGAACTAGACTGGAAATCAATCAGCTGCATTTCAAATTCTTCAATTTCCAACCAATCGGATTGGGACAAGTTCAGTTTATCAAATGAAGTCACATCAGGGTACATAATATACTTGAGTGTTTCCGATAATTCTTTGAACTGAGAAAATCTCGCTGAAAATTCCTTGATTGAAGAAGCAATTACAGATTCAGTAACTTTTTGTTCGCCTGGTTTCTCATGTATATCTAAATCGTTGATATATTTTTTTCAAGTTTGGAATATACTTGTAGTATCTTGTAATAATATCGTTCCTGAAAACATGCAGTTTAGCGTTAAAAGCGCGAATGAGATCTATTATGACGATAATTGTTTTATTTGTGCCTAGAAGCTTTACGTTCAATTCATTGAAACGTTGGCATATATATGTCTGTAAAAAACATTAATTTTGAAAGCCACATAACATCCAACAACTCTGGGTATTGTTCAATTTTTCCCTCATTTTGCAGAAAGTCTGATTTCTTCCAAGCAGTCAACAAATCTTTGAAGTACGTTTCCGCGGCTCATTATTATGTCAGTAAGCCATTATACATCGAGTTGACTTCATCCAACAAAGCATCAAATTTTCGCTTATTTAAAACCTGCGACGAAATCAGGTTGACTATTTTTGTGACTATCGCCATTACATTATCAAGAGATGTTAAACCACTCTTAGCACACAAAGCTTGTTAGTGAATGATGCAGTGGAAGTCAAGAATCAAATGCCCTGCGTCTGTTTGCAATAAACTTATAAAACCCTTTTTTTGGCCCACCATACTTGGAGCACCATCGGTTGTTACCGAAACAATTTTTTTTCAAATCAATTTCTTTTTCAGCAAGCGAATTTTTAACAGCTGTACAAATATATGTGCCCTTTTTAGTTGTTAGCAACGATATTATCGCAATTAATTCTTCCTTAATGACGTTTCCTATGCATATTGAGCAAAAACAGCTAAAGGAGCAGAATTAATATCAATTTTTTGTTGATCTGTTACATTTCCGGCCAGTTTTAAGAATCTTTCTTTTATTGTGTTTCTAGATAGAGGAGTATCTTTGATGCGCTGAATTATCTTTATTATCTTTTTTAAAAATATATCTAACATAAATAAGCAATAATGCAGAGTTTACTACATCGGTCGACTCGTCAAGCTGAATAACGAAATAACCCAATTTTATTCTTTTGAAAAGTTTACTTTTCACATCATTTGCCAAATCAATAATAAATTTTATAAGTATAAGGTCAATTTTTTTTGCCGCATTTTCTCCAAGCATACACTTCGTGATGTCTTGCGCACACGAACCAATCAAATTTTCTGCCACTGTATGTGCTTGTCCAGATATTGCAATTCTATAACTAACTCGAAATGATGCCTCGAGAGTCATTTTATTATCTTTATTTAAATCTGTTAGAAAAGAAGAAACACTAGACTTTTTATTACCTGTCAATTTTCTTTTAAACTACTCACCAGTTTTATTCTTGTGATCAGGACGTCTTATTTCAAGGTGTCTACGAAGAAGACATGATTTTAAACTGCTGTTGGTATGGATTTCATTACAGAAAGCGGTTTAGGTTCTGACGCCTGCCAGGTAAAATAAAACTCCAATTGTAGATAATCACTGTCATATTTTCGTTTCTTTCTTTTTTTCTCACTCTGTGCGCTTATTTTTTCTCTGCTTTCAGTCTGGTAAATCGATAGCTCACTAAAACTCACACCCTGTGTTGGTTCCAAATAAGCTAGAATATTTTGTCTTTATAATGATCAGATTGTAGAAGGGAGGGAACGACAATTTTGGCATTTGCTTCAGCAGTAAATTTTAAATCTGCCCCGAGCGACAGAACCTACGCTTGTTTGAGTCCGATTATGACTCGTAGATAATACGAGAAGATAATGACTTATCGGGATTGGAAGATAGGAAAAGGCATTAATACCATGGAATGTCGTGCTTGTTCACCTGAAGCAAACCCTATTGAAAATGTATGAGGTTTAGTGAAGGTTCAATTCCGTAAAAAACGTATATACACTCTTACTTCCACGGCAATTAGATCGGGTTTAACTTTTAAATCTCTTACCTGAATGTGTGTGATAATGTTTATAAAATTTTTTATTCAATTATAACAAGACAACTATGAATTTAATTAATTTATGTAATCTTTCACTTTTAATATAGCAATTGCGCCTAAAAACACAGCTCTTACTTTCTGATTAAAATTTTTGAATTAGAAGTATTTTAAAAAAGAAGATATTTACGTCAAACAAGCATGAACATTGTGAGTGCAACGCACATTTTTTGCATTGCATGTGGAACTGCAATTCACAGAATTAGACGTTTTTAACTAAAGAGGTAAACTCGTAATTTTGGATCGATTTTTTTTTATCATAAAGCTAAAGGTTGAACGTTTGATAGGAACAAAGATACATCTTTTGTCGAAATACGCCAAATACATGATGTAAATAAAATAATGTTTTTTCGAAAATGTATGTAAAAAAACGTCCAAAGGTCTTATCATATGAGGCGTAAAAAAAAATTGGGTCATGAGTGTCACAGTTAATCCGTCTCTGCAGCTGTGAGTAATTCACAACACTTTCTTGGACAGTGACTGGAGGGTCTTATCTGATAAACATTATATTAAAAAAAAAATTGAAATATACCTAGTGGTTCAATAATATTGTGTAAAAAATTTGATTCCATTGCAGCTTTTTGGTAGCCCATATCTCTGAAGAGGAGACATATACGAAAAAAGTTTATGTGAACTTGTAGTATTCCTTTCACGTATTTTTTTCATATCCGGGAGATTTTGCACATTTTTCCAGATACCCTGTATATGATTTGATTTAAAAAAGCACAAGTTTGGTCTATAATTCAAAATCTGATACCTTAAGAAAAAAAAACTAAGTATGTCCGTGGATTTTATGCAAAAAATTTTTCAATAACCAGTTTTTAAGTATAATATTAACTGATATGAGGGGAGCTAGTAAATGGAAAATTTTCAGTTTCGCTCAGAGAGGGCTAGGAAAATTTTGTTTGTTGCATTTTTTGTTTAACAAAAAAGGAGCGCAAGTTATAGATACTCTGCAAAAGAGTCGAAAATTAGACACCCTGTACATAGCGAAAATGTAAGGCCTTCAAGCTGGTAAGCGTTTTAAGTAGATATAACAGAGATAACTTGAAAAAGTATTAAAATATAACAAACGACTCAAAACCCAATCGCCAACAGTTTTAAGCTTTTCTACAAGTGTTTCGTGAAAAATCAAATTACTAATTGCTTTGTGACATAATATTTATTATAGATTACTTGCTTATAAAAAATGTACCACTACGTTTAACTCAATCATCTTTTGGCTACATAAGCGTTTGAAAATAAATACACTTTTATTTAATTTATCACTTTTTTCCTTTTTTTTTTGTAATGTACAAGTAGAATCTGCAACTTTTCCAAATAATTTTTCTAAAAAAAAAACATCATGAAAAATTAATAATAATAGTAATAATTACAATATTATAACCTCTTAATTTGTCGAATATGTTACAAATATGGGACTCTTATAAAGAGTAAACTTTTATTTTTTTTAACATTTCTTTTTTGTTTTAAAAATGGATACTGTGGAATGGGTCGGAAAATTAACAGTCTATAATTTCCAACCAGTTCCTTTAAAATCTATACAAGGGATTTTATGAAATCTACTACTTTATACTAGTTTGCTTGTACCTGAATTAGTATTGAACATATTTAGATGTAAATGTCGAACGACCAATTCGTTAGATTATATCTCATAATTTAAATTGTGGACAGTTACGTTGTTTATTATCGTTGCGGAGGTTATTTCTAGTTGTGAAACATGGAAATATATATGGGTAGTAATATATTTCAATGCCAATCAAAAATCTCTGCATTTACTTTGCCTTAATGGAAAACTTGATATTCAATAATTTTTTGTAAGGGAATTGAAAAAAAAAAAACATAAATCCAGCTACTAAGCAAACTAAAATTTCTTATCTTTAATTTGGTAAAATATCCAACACTGTTATACACCTTAAGTAACATTGAGAAACATACCAAAACTGTGTCACATAACCTACAAATCACAATTTTGATTAAAACTTTTGATATTTTAACATTAAGTATATTAATCTTGTTAAAATACCAATAACATGCCAAGTTAAGATCAAAGTTAAGTTACAGGCCTCAAAGCAAAAAATTTAGGCCTCAAAATTTGTCCAAAAAAAAAGATAGTTTCACTTTTGTTTCGACAAAAACTTAACTTTCATATCGAACATTCTGGAATTGTCAAATACTTTACCAAAACCAAGGAAACGTCATTTTTTTAATATACACAGGGTTGTCCAAATATATGAAAACGACTAAATATCTCAGAAAGAGTTAATTGCATTATAATGATTGTAATATAATTAATAAAAACAAATAAATTTTTCAAGATGAGAATATCAGAACTTTGGTTCAAATGAAAGAATAAATATTAAAATCTAAACCCTGTTAATGAAGTATAATCCAAAGCATTAAAGGCGCATCTGTATGTCATAGAATTAACACTTTTAAGCCTGCAGTCTTTATCATAAATTAAAACACTTTCTAAAATGTTTGTTCATTTTAATACTCCTAAATAACCCTGTGTCCAGGACTCACCACAGTAGGAATCTACTGGACCTATAAAAAAACTGGTGAAATAGTTGTTTTTATGAAAATTTACAGATGAAGTTTCCACGTAACTGTCAAATTATATCGTTATATTTTGCTGCACATAACTGTGTTAAGGAGCTACTTTTTATGAAACACCCTGTACGATGATTAAAAAAAATATATATAAATTAATTACTTTTCTAGGGGAATACAGAGTTTACGGTTGCTATTAAATATTTAAATTGTACAATAAACTAAATTGTCTAAGAGAAAACCTACATTTGCAAAAAGCTAGTTGATTATTTTTTTAGAGTTATAGTGTTGCTGTAGGCGATATTTTCTTTAATCTCGTGATTACCCAACAACCAATGACAGACGTTGGAAGTCATCACATGTACGTTTAGAACTAACAAAAGTTTTTTTTATAGAGAACGATAATAAATAATCGAAAATGTATTTTGCAAATTTAGGTTACACATGGTCTAGGAACAGAATTCTATAAGGCAATTATTATTACAGGTTACAGAATTTTGCTCTCGCAACTTTTTGAAATATCCAAAGCCAAATTTTTAAGGGTATCAAATACCACGGGCATCGAAGATCCTAAGAGAGTTTTTTAATAAATAAAATCAACGTGAGGTTCTTGGGTTAGGTACGATTTATTATTTTTATTATAAAAAAAATACTATAAATATTATCCTAGTAACAAAATCGCGAAGGTACAACTACATTTTCGGTGGCTACTATCAAAACATCGTCAAAACGGCCCACACACCTTATGATTTCTCATTTTGCGGGACTTATATAATTTGAGTTTGGCAATTAATAAAACGGTAACTAAAAGGTGTGTTAGGGTTATTACGCGTTACCTTCAAAACGATTAAAAATATTATCGCGTTTTAAGTTGTGCAGGCCGCCTTCGACATGGTAATTATTACTTTATAGGATATACTTATTTTTACACAACTTTACCGATACGGTTGAGAATCGATCACACTCATGTCATATTTGTCACAAGTGTGAGTTATAAGTTGTCAAATTTGACGTAGATGTCAAAGATATAACATCTGCAATATTGCTAAAGCTGTATTAAATTGAGTATAGATTTCTCGAGACAGATAACCAACAGGGCTACATACAATTAATAGCCAAACTAAAAAAAAAATTAAAAAGTTCTAATTAACCATCTACTTAGTAAAACAGTTTGCGTATTTACATTAAAGAGAAGACAACAACTTAACAGATATTTACAAAAAAAAAAAAAGTTGCCGAAGTATTATCCGTACAGTATTTAAAATAAAATGAGAAATTAAAAAATTTAAGATAGGACATTTAAGGACATGTTAACGTTATTAGAAATAAGAAAATTTATCTTTCTGTTTTGCAAATGTAAAAATTGGTCTAGAAACTGGTGAAACAATTTTTTTCGAAATTAAATAAATATTCTGGAAATCTTGATTTTTCTAGGTAGTTAAAACTTCGTAAATAAAGAGAGTATAAATAAGAAAATGAAGTTACAGGTGCATTTTAGGGAGGAAATGATTTTCGTTAGGGTTAGTTCCATGACTTATTTTTATAAAACATCTTACCGAAGTTTCCAAAAAAATGTCACTACGTTTTAGAGTTATGAATTCCTATGGTAAATTGTACCCATAGATAATAGATAAGAGCAATTCTCACGAAAAATGGTTATTTTGTTAGACTGTATGAAAGTTATTTATTAAAATACTTTTTAATTTTAGCAAAATTCCAAATACTTTTCGCACTCGTTTAAAGTATACATTAATTTAATAAAATTTGACAGAATAATAAACCAAAAATTTAAAAATATTTGTTTGGACCCAAATTAGCGTACATATATCATATTTTTCTTCACTTTTTGTCAATTGAGGACGCTAGAATACTTTTCGTGCCATTATGTCCTAACCTGTTGATTCATGGATATTCCAAAATCAGTTATTAATTGTTTGAACGTTAATTAAGGAGTATTTCAGTTTTCGCAGTTACAGATTTTACAGATGGAACTTATTTAAATTTGTTTTAGTCAATGATATTTTAAAGTATGTAAATACTTAATTTGCTTTGTATTTGTCCTAAACTGGGTGCTTTTTTTGTTTACTGATTTATGAAAGTATGTCATATTTTTTCTTAATGAAAAATATTAACATATCTCTAAAAGTGTTCTGTGAACTTTATCCTTGCTACATAATCGCGGTGTCAGGGATGAAGGGTGTTTAGTTTTGTTTACAGGGTTATGAAAGTATGTCATATTTTCTCTTAATGAAAAATATTAACATACCAAAAAGTGTTCTGTGAACTTTATCCTTGCGACATACTCGCGGTGTCAGGGATGAAGGGTGTTTTTTTTTTTGGAATATCATATATATGTTTTACACCGTTTCTACGGCAGTCAGGAAGAGGATGGATGAATAAGACACTTAAAAATGTTGTTTTCTGAATTTTAAAAATGCCAGTCATTTTTCGTGACAATGGCACATAACAAAATTAAATAATGTTAGATCCAAATATTCAGCTTTATATAAATATACTTCTGATTTTTTATTCTCACCTGCCTTATAAATGTATTAATTTTTCCCTGTAAAATAGGTTTAACAAACTTAATTTTTTGCCTTACTTGATTAAAGATCTTCTTAATATAAAAATAGTTAAAAGTAAAAAAATATATATTTTAATCATCAGTCAAACATTTTGTACTTAAATGTCCCCAGTTACAGTTGTTTAAAGAAAACTTAATTTGGTTCAACTAGACGGATACTACTCAGTAAATTCCTTTCATTTTAATTTAAAGCAGAGCTATACTTGAAACTAGATAACTTAAATGTTAATCACAGACTTGCTGGTCACAATAACAGATAATACAAAAATTACAGCCTTTCCTAAAGGCTAAGAAGCCGAACCAGCCGAATTTCGTCAAGTCACCTGGCCAAAGGCGCTCGGCTACATTTGTTTTTCCCTTTATTCCAGTAACTTGCCAAAACTAGGGGACTCGGTTCTCGATTCTTAATGAGATAGGTACTATGCATTAAAATATACGAAATTTAACATAAATTACGTTAAATAGAATTCTGAAAAACGAACTAAATATTAAAAAACTGTTAGGTTCTACTCTGCCAACTGGTCACTTAAGAAAGTTCTGTACAAATGGTGGTGAGTGCTGCTAATACCTAAAATAATTAAAACAATAGTTTTTTTACGTCTATTCAATGAGATAAGTATAAGGATGGCGGACTTTAAGGTCCATGTGACATAATTTAGTTAAAAAAATGATCAAAATAATGAATAAGCTATCTCCATAAAAACTCCTTAATAAAGTCGTCAGGTTTTCTGTGTCTGCGGCCGGCTTTGCGATGAACGAATTTTAATGAATGACTTGTAACAAAGGTGACCTTCTTTCGTTAAATTTCTATATATTCATTTTGTTAGTAAAGCCTTATTTTGCAGTTGGAACTTTTTGTCTTAAAGGTATATTGTCCGCTACAATATATTTTAGCGGTTGAGTCTAAAGCACATAATAGTTTTGTATTGGTCAATTTCGACTATTACGTAAATTTCTATAAATTCGACGATTTGTGTTAATTATAACTTTTACTGAAGATTCCTTAACAATATATTTTAGGTGCCAGAGAGGTCTCAAATGCACCTTTGAGTAAGATGAATACACTCTAGTTTTTCTATAAATTTTAAACCGTTTATCACGATTTTTTAGGGTGGAAATTCGCCTGAGAGGTAATAAGATTCTTATAAATATTTGAGAATTCAATTTCAGTAAAAAACTATGGGATTGGATTCTCTAAGCAGATTGCAAACAAAAAAGTTTCTTACTAAGTTTTTCGTATTATGCTCAGTTTCGAAATAACATCAAATGTTTAAAAAATACGATATTGTGATTTGTGGACGTTAGCCACTTTTGATTGAATAAATATTTTATAATTCTGCTTACAGTAATCGAAAGTTCGAATCAAAATCTACAAGCTACAATGAACTGCTAATCGAAAACGTTACGTTTTTCTGTGGTTATAAACAAATTGCGTTTGGCCGCTTGTGTGGTCGAATACCGCACTGCAAGTAGATTTCAATCTTTATATCATACAAGCATTGAGTGTACATAAGCGGCCAAACGCTATTTGTTTATAGCCGAAAAAAGCATTTAAAATACAACTTTTTCAAATAGTATCTTATTGCAGTTTGTTAATTCGAACTTTCGATCGCTGCAAGCAGAATTAAAAAATGCGATTTACTCAATTAAAAGTGATTAACGTCCAATAATAACGTTTTTTAAAAGTTTAACCTCAGAAAAAATTTCTGCTTAAAATCCTTAAAATCTATTTTATTTTAAGATAGTTAACTTTCAGGCCAAGGATACCCACAGTCTCCTTTCATTATTGTGTGGAAAGCTTTTCTTTTCATATTTATTTAAAACATTCGAGACTCCAATTAGGTAATGAAAACGTGCTTTTTGAAAGAATAAAATGATGCTTTATAAATCGGGAACAACCACGGAAACTGGTAATGTTAGTTGTGACCCACTCTGTGGTTTTCCAGGTATTTGTGAAACCGCGGGTTACATACAATTACATCATGATAGTGCGTTATTTTTTAGACTATGAAGGTTGAATGTTTTAATGAATAATAGTGGTGATATATCCCTACATGACCACAAGTCATTCGAAGCCCATCCCTTTGAGCATCCAACTAGTCTCGTTACCTGACCACTTCGGGTGATATAATTGTATCCTCGAAATGTCTGCAGGTTAACAGTTTCGCTCTTCCTCTAGGCACCATCTGAATACCGGCTTATTCGCGACGCCAATCCTATGAAGATAGCTTCACAGTTAACAGTTGTTTCCTCTTCAAGAAAAGAACCTCAATAGTAAGTCGCGCATTAGGTTCACTTATATGTTCATTTTCAGATTTCATTCCAGAGGTTTCCCTCCAGCATTCAATAAATTTGCCTTTCAGCAAGGTTCACTTCTCTCTTACCAACAGTAATTGGAATAGGTATTAATGGGTTCAGCTGTGTACCCCAAATGATCCGCTTTCGCAAGAGAGTCGTTTGGTTTCAAAACTGGCAACATGTAGTCTGTTTGCATAGGGAATGATAGACATCTTTCCACAACGCTCTCCCAATTATACAGGAAGCCGCCAGTTCCTAATCCGAGATGCCCTAGACAATTGAGACGATAAACTGCCTTCAGAGCTTTATATTCTATGAATAAGTAGAGAGGAAGGAGATTCATTAAAGCCTCAAAACTCTAGTGAGGTAGTTCCCGTCGCACTATCATTTCTACACAAGCCATTCTTTAAACTTTGTCAAGTTGAAGACGCTGTTTGCGCTTGGCTGTACAAGGCCACCATGCAATAGTGGCGTACGTACACCCAAAGACTTGCTACAAGCTCATAAAGCACATATAGCTTTTTTGGCTTGAGCTTCAATATGATCATTTTAGCTCAGCTCCCAGGTGTTTAACAGTTCCCTTATATTAAAGGGTCTTTCCTTCCCAACAACATAAACGTGGGTAGTCTCTTCATTTTTTCTTTATTGTGAAGAGTGTCTCTTGGCTTAGTCTGGATTTATTCTGAGCCCCTCCATCTGGCATCATTGTTCCTCGATTCGGGGAGCTCCCTCTAGGAACTGGACGGCGCAATCAGGGCACAGGATGAACAGATCATCAGCATGTGTCATATAAACAAGCTTGTTTAGCTAATTTAACAGACTGTCCACTACAAAGTTCCACGGACCCTATTTGACATTTCTTGAACAGTTACACTGTTAAGCTTAGTTATGTCAGTCTCCAAGTCAATATTGTTCTGGTCCAATCGATCAATGTCGGTTCAGAACCCCGTCGTTCACGAGCATTGCAAATCGAATCCTGATGTGTTGTCGAACGTCCCCTCAATATCGATAAAAGTGCCTAAAGCATCGACTTTTGTAATGAGTCGATAGAGCGCCATGTCTATGGATTTTCTTGCTCCCTCTTTGACGTCGACCCACCAACCTTTCCAACGTCGTTAGTAAGAAACTAGTCAGGTTGATAGGAGGGAATTACTTAGGATTTGTGTAGTCTGTTCTTCCTATATTAGGAATAAAGACTACTTCTGTCTACCTCCACCCCACTGGCATGTATATCAAGCTTGTTGACGACACAGCAAGCCAGAGTTGAGAGGATAAAGGACTATGTACCATTACTCCTTCCATGATGTCGGCCCACCAATCTTTCCAACGTCTTTAGTAAGAAACTAGTCAGGCCGATAATAGGGAATTACTTACGATTTGTGTAGTCTGTTCTTCCTATATTAGGAATAAAGACTACTTTTCTCTCTTCACGCCACTAGCATGTTGATTGTACACAGCAGGCCAGAGTTAAGAGGATCTTTATCCATAGTCCCTCGACTATGTACCATTACTCCCTACTTGATGTCAACCCACCAACCTTTCCAACATCTTTAGTAAGAAACTAGTCAGGCGGATAAGAGAGTATTACTTACGATTTGTGTAGTCTGTACTTCCTATATTAGGAATAAATACTACTTTTGTCTCCCTCCACGCCACTGGCATGTATCCCAAGCTTGTTAATTGTATGACGCAGCAGGCCAGAGTTGAAAGGCACTGCAGACTTAATGTGTTGCTTGCTATATCGGTTCTAGGCGAACAGGTTGGCTGCCTTGATTAGGTTTAGCAGCCTATTCACTAGTTGATCCTCTGAGTGTAAGCCTTCCAGATGGATTGTTCCCTGAAGGTTCTCCAGTAGGCCAAAGCTTTGCACTCGAAGCTGATGTGCGAAGCCGTCCCGTCCTCATCACATGGTTTACATAGTGATTCTTCATCAAAGATGCCCGTTATATGTAAATGTTTTCTCAAACTGCAGTGGCCAGTTATAAGTCCTGTCACCAGTCTAATTTTTTGTCTACTTAAACGCAAAATTTCACGGCTTAGTTTGCTGGATGGTCTGCTTAGCAATATCTTGTTGTGGCTGTGGCCCGCAGTGTAGTTTCAGTAGTTCTGGTGTTGATTTGACCACCAGGACTGCCACCCACGAATAGCAGCCTTCATAAATTCAAATACTGGCTCTCGACCAATAAATGTAGTAGCAGACCCCTGTCTTGCAAGCTGGTCCGCTGTTTCATTGCTCGAGACGAGCTTGTGCCCTAGTGCCCACGCAAAAGTGACCATGTTGTTTTATCACGAGCGATAAGGCTTTGAAGACCATCCCAAACTTGATTTGATGTTATCCGATAGCATGCTAGAGCCTTCAGCGCTATCCGACTGTCAGAAAAGATGAGGACGATCCTGCCCTTGTAACCCCTTGTCAAATTCTCCTAAAGATAGACATCGATAGTGTGAATTTCTGCCTGAAATGCTGCCCCAGTGCTACACTTAAATTAAGTCTGGATGCATCCCCGTATATTCCGCTATGACAAGCTTAGATATGAGAGGAACGATCTTACCAGATCTCTCTTCATTATATCAGAGGAATTTTTTAATAAGGTTGGGAATATTCCATCCTTACCAAGCGACTTAAAGGGGGTAATATGCAACTATTGTTTTGGACTTTCGTAAACCCTCTTGAATAATATTAACATAATTATGAAATTATTTTAGTCTATTTAAAAAACATATATACTTACTTAGTTTCAGTAATTATTTCAATTCAAATTAATAATTTTTTCAAAATAATGTATTTTGGGATGTAGAGTGCGACAATGAAAACGAAATTTCACAGAAACGTTTAATTTTTGAGACGTCCTTCTTAAATATAACTACTTACGAAGTTATGTAGCCAATATTTTATTTGCCATTTTTCTTTTCTTTACTGTTATATTATTATATTAGCGGAAAATGGACCAATATAGCATTAAAGAAGGGAAAGAGTAACTAAAGCACTGACAACTTAACCTTCAAAGTAGGTACATTGTAAGAAGGAATATCGTTAAAAACAGTGTTTTTCGTGAAACTTCCGTACATTCTTGCGATCTAAGGCCCGCAATCTACGACCCACAAAACATTTATTTTGAAAAATGGTTAATTTTGGAGTGGTGTAGTCTCAATATTTGCTAAAACTATTAATTATATGTTGTTTCTAAAATAAATTAAAAAAATCTTACAATAAAGTAAACACTATTTCCTAACAAAGCGCGTACGACTGTGGCAAGTAAGTTTCATTCAAATTCATTTACTGCAATGCCAGCCAGGTTACAGAAATCGTAGCGACTGTGTAAATACATTTTTTTTTGGAGAGAGCTTTCTCGCTTTTCGCTTATACTCTGCCCATATTATATCATCTCTAGCAGCCTATCTGAATTTTCAGATAAACTTACCTTCCACCTCTGGTCTACCTCCTGTGGTGTCGCTCTCGGTGCCCGGATTTTTCCGCATCCGTCCATTCTGGATCGTTCGGATCTTCCTCCTCTTCGTCCTCATCCTCCATCATGGTCTCCTCTTCGTCGATCATCGCGTCCTCCCCTAAGGACAAGACTAAATAAAATTTTCTAAATTATCAAGAAGAGGTTTTTTGGGTTTTCCAACGACATTACTGTGCAACAATTGTTTAAGAAATTGTGTAGGAAACCTTTACTACATAGAGTGCGTTATATTTTCACCAGAAAGATAGGTGTAAATTAAAAAAAAAAAAGCAGAACTTGTGTCAGATTTCTAGCTATCTTATTGCATATTAAGACTGTTTTTTTTTGTAATCTAAACTAGCGCTTAAGACAATTTCTCAAAAAAAATTACCTATGGCAGATTCTGTAGACTCACTATCCGCTGAGTCAGCTTCAGCCTTCAATGGAGCGTCTTCGTCAGTATCCTGCGCCCTATAGTTGGTTTGCACTTCTCTATGGGCGTCGGGCATATCCTGAACCATACGCTCGTACTCAGATTCGGGTATAGGGAAGGTTCGTGGCTCATATGGAGGTTGCTATTCGAAAAAAATATATATTTTGTATCAATATTCCTGATCAATATTGTGAATATATTTACCTCTATGTAATCCACCAGCGGCCCCTCGTCCTTCACCTCCCTGAAGCGCGACTGGGAAACCGTGCGCCGACGCATCAGAGCGATCGACGGCAGCGGTTCTTCGGGTGCTGCTCCAGGAGTAGGTGGCGGAGACCCCATCAGAGGCGTCGTTCCTTCGACGCCACACTTGGCGCCCTCCGGATGGGGGCTGGGCGGGTCGGGCGTGTTGGCCCTCGACGACTCGGCCAAGCTGTCGTGGCGTTTGTGAGAACGTTGACGGCCGTAGCCGAGAGGAAATTTCATGTAGCTGAGGAAGCGTTTCTTTTCGTCGTGCTCGCAACGGTCGTGACGTCCGATCGTCGCTTCTTCTGAGAAATCCTCTACCTGAAATTTTTTAAATACAAAGCCATAGAACCTACATGTCTTATTTTAACTGAAAAAGGGAACATGTCGGTATATTTAGCGTGGGAATTTATACATATATCATGATTTGTTATTCAATGAAAGCAGTGTAGTAAAAACAGCAGATAAGATAATAACTGTTTTTATTTAATCGGAATAAAATCCTATGATAAAGATAAATGTAAACACAGACGATATTTAGAACATAATGAAAACAAAAACTTACATCACTATCTTCACCTAGATCGCCTACGATCCCATTATTCTTAGTCTCTGTTTTTATAGGAATTTCCGGTTCTACCAGTCTCCACCTAGAAGAGAAAAATAGTATATTTTCATTACTCTTACTGTACAGAGCCTTTTATACTTACTTTGGTGTTAATATTTCCTTGTACTGAAGTTTTTCCACACGCGTTGAGGCTGCCACACTGTATGGTATCACAATGTTATCAATATCATAAGAATCGATCCTACTATTTCTATTATTCTGTTTGTAACCTGATATGGACTAAAAAAAGATATAAGTTACCAAAGATATTCTAAAATAATTATATTCATTAGAATTTTTCCATAGGTGGTAAAATTTAAAACCTTCAAGTCTTGTACCTGCATATGAAGCAAAGGCGATCCACCAGGAGAATCGAACGATGCTGATCTCGCCTGAGATCCACTGACTGGCGTCTGAGACCCACTCCCGATCATAGCCTCGACTTCGGCGTCTTCTGATCCGGCTGCGTCGATGTTTTGGAGATGCTGACTCAACGTCGGCTGACTCTGACGTTTCTTGAACTTGCTGATACCGGCAGGACGACCCACTTTTCGACCTCTAAGTTTCTTTTTGATTTCTAATAAAAATAAAAAATTTAATTAGTGACAAAAATAGTGTTATTGCTTCTTAGTAGTAATATTCTTTTTAAGGTACTATAGAATACACTATAGTTAGTAGGAGACGAAAGGAACTGCTTCCATAAAAACATGCATTAAATATAAAATTTTCCAGTTACGAACCATAAACGTGTACAAAGAAATAGTTTTAAGGTAAAAACTTAATTAAAACATTGTTATATTTAAAATTATGCAATTGAAATGACATATTTTTTGTTTCAATGTTATACATGTATATTTATACAAAAAGATTTAATTAAGTTTCTTTGTCCATATCGACATCACTTTCCCTGTTTACTATCTATCTTACTATATGCTATTAATGTGTAGGTAAACAATACATCCCGAGTACAGAAATTACAGTAAACCTTAATCCCCAGTTCACTAACTTTAAAACTAATTTAAGTAAACATTAAAGGGTTCAAATTGAAAAGTTCAACAATAAAAAGTTCAAATCGCGAATCCTAAAAATAAAATAATAAATAAGTTCTTTTCTTTTATTACTAAACTGGCAAAAATTTTATCTTTAGATTCATATTCTTAAATGGCATATATATGTTTTAAATAATACAAATTATGTAACAAAATCATAAACTAAAAAGGACCAACTAACTTCCATGGCAAGTATATCAGAATTAAAAGTTGAAACTTTTTTAATAAATCTCGTTGTATATGTTTTAGATGTATTCCGATTCTGCCTGCCTACATATGAGCATTGTTCCAACGTAATGTCGACCTGCGTTAGCAGCAGTTATTATTATGAAAATACATCGTAATTTACCTATAAAAATGGCAAACATAAATATTACATATAGAAAAAAGCAACTTAAACGAATATTTATTTTGTAAAAAACTCACGTCCTGTAGAATCTTGTAAGCTAATCTTTAAAAAATAGAAGATTTTAACGTTAACTTGTATATAGTATACAAACAGTAATAGAGGCTGGAGTCTATGTATAAAGATACAAATATCAATTTCATGTTCTATCTACAGTCCACCACAAGGGGAATTACAATAACAATCATTTATCAGTTTACAAAAAAATCCTTTTTGTCTTTGCAGTAGTATTTATAATAAGTTGTCTAAGAATATTGGTATAATTAATTCGCTAAGAAAATTTAAACAATTTTAAAGCGTTACCTTATGAAGTATGTTTTTCAAAGATAGTTTACATTACAATAGAAACAGTCAAGCCTATTCCAAATCAAATAATTGTTTACACCCAAAATTGCTATGAATACGTGATGGAAAATGTATACCGTTTTATGCGTTTCAACCAAAGAGATTTTAGGTTAAAGCAGAGACAGGCACAGACAAGAAAAATCCTGCTCCAAAATCCCAACTTATGTAAATATTTCGTGTTTTATGAATACTCGTGTAGCTATGATAACCACCAGGTATTGATAGTAGAACGACAAAAGACCAAAGAATTGGCAGCAAGAAGTGATCTTTGCGAGTTGCGAGAATCCCACACGATTATTTGGGGAACAATAAGGCAAATACAAGATAGGTCCCGAAATTTTCTTTGACTGCTCAAAGAAAAAGATGTGTAGTGCTTCCCAGGCTGCTATTCGGAGACTTGGCTTTACTGAACTCGGACTATTTACTGTGTAGTCCTGATCTGAGCCCTAATGAAGAGAGACGACGAAGTGAAATCGGTGGTCTTAGCGATTTAGAGGACAAGACATAGGACTATTTTTACGGATATAGAAATGTTATTAAAGTGTAAAAATCTGCTAGTGATTATATTGAAAAAGAATATGAAGATTTTGGTTTATTACTTATTTTACAATTCACATTTGAACCTTACTATATACTTTTTCCTAAGAGTACTATACTTACTTTCTGAGAGGGCTGATACAGTACTGGCTTTTAATCGACCGTACTTTTTCCGATGCTCCAACTTTTTCGTCCTGTGTTCCATAGCTCTTTGCTCCATCCTTTCCGGTTTGTGAAGGACCTTCATAGTTTTCATTTTTAAGCTCCTCTGTTGCCATTCGTGCATTTTCATGATGGCTTCCAGATGAAGTGTTTGAGAAGTATCTTCAATACATACAAGATGGTTTTATAAATTAGTAACAATTTTTTTATGATTATTGATTGCGTTTTATAAAATTCATTCATGTGAAAATTCTTAATGGAAGTGGAGTAATGCATAACCGGTTCACAAAGTCGAATTTCCCTTTTCCGAAAATCAAGTCAGATATTTTTACTCTCTTGGTTAGCATGCAACGGTATTTCAAGTGGAAATTTATACTATTCTGCGATGTGACAATTTCTGTAAGAGGGACATAAATAGGACGGAAGGGCTGCAATATTGACTCCGGGGTCCAATGTAGTACCTTCACAAGTGGTGTCTGAGTGCAAAGATGTACTTCAAAATCTAATAAAGAACGGCTGCACAGTCAGTCTAGTATGGGTCCCGGATCACGAATATACACGGAAACGAAGAAGCAGATCGTTAGGCAGTGATGAGGTCAGCGGCTGAACTATGCGGCTCTCAATCCATTATACTGTTCACTGTTCCAATACAGTTGGTATGAGAGAAGTGAAACTGTTGCTGGAGAGTACATACATTGAATGCTGGAAGGAAACCCTCGGAATGAGATATGCCCCCAGAAGTATATACTTGGTTCTAATACGCAGCTTACCAGGGAGTTTCTTTTCCTGAAGAACGAATTGCGAATTATGGTTGGATTGCTGACAGGTCATCTGCAGAGGGTACATGGAGGAAGATGGATTGACCCTGTTTTTAGAAAGTGAGGCAGAGACACTTCAGGGATACAATAGTACCACCCAAAGCAATCCGGTAAAGAGGCTGCTTGGATTCTCAAAGGTGATCGACCGCTAATAACTTGAGGTCATGATGCGATGTAATGGGCTCAACGAGGATTAAGCGTTGAAGATAGAGTATGACCACTCTTATTCATTCATTGAAATAAGTCAAAAAGTTTTTGTCTGATTAAACTGAAACTTGACACTTATTACCAGTAGAATATTTTGGGACTTTTTCAACACTGAGGTTTTTTTTTTGAAAAACCGCACTTTTTTTTATTACTGTTTTTAAGTAACAATTCAGGTTCAATTGAAATATTTTGGTGTAAAGTTAATAAATCCATTTGCTTGTTTGTTTTGGGCCATTATAGATGAGCTAAGACGTTCCACCGTTTTACAAGATCATCAACAAAGCGTTTGGAAGCGGCGCTTGTATCTCTATAAATACAGAATAAATAGAACCAATAAATTTATTTTTACATGTCGAAACATTCAATTTTACGTGTGAAAAATTTTAACCAGTTTGCCGATTTTTTTTTGTCAAAAGTTTGCTTCTTTTCTTATTTGTACGCATATGTTCCTCTAATTTTTTATCTTGATGTATCAACTAAAATAAATTTAAAAAAGCTTAAATATTAGAAACACGCCAGTCTTCATATACGGTGTCTCAGATGTCGCACAGCATAGACAGTATTAAAATGTATGTCTTTTTCATTTATTTTTCAATAATTCCATATTTTACTAGTAACAATTGTACAATATCAAATACATTCACAAATTAGGTTGAAAGAAAAAAAAAATGTTGCCTTTTGGAATTGGGATCTAGAAAGTTTTGGTGGACTTTATTAAATTTGATTATTAATTAAAATGCAAGAACACACAACATTAAAAACCCTTATCACAAATTAAAAAAAAAAAAAAAAAAATCTAAAATGATTATAAAATATTGTAATGTAGAAGCACCCGCACCATTGGTCAAAAGTAGAGCAACATATTCGAACGTTGTACAAATCCCAATATTATAGTATACTAAATGCACAAAATTGCATTTAAATACATTGTGTTTTAAAACATCAAAATAAGCCGGTGTTATCGGCGACAATAACTATTTCCAACAATCAAAAGAAATGAGCTGATCAACGTAAACTTCCAAATACAGCTGCTTCAAGACGGTTTGTTTTACCAAGATACAGTATATAGAACAAGAAGAGACATTTAGAGAATCTAACGATATCGGGAGAACTGACAAAAACAAAAATATACATACAGAAGCATTAAAAGGGTTTCTCAATACGATCGTTGAAAATCCGCCCTTGCTGAAAAGAATACTGCTAGACGCGAAGCTGTTTAGTAGACGCCCAACTAAAAAGACTCATATCTCGGAAAAAAAATGAGCCGCAAAGCTTGCAGTTGCAAGAAATTTTGAAAGTGCTTTGCTTTTTACAACCATCACTTCAGTTTGTAGCAACTAAATACATTTTATTGTTACTTATAAGCATAGACATAAAAAATAAGTATATAGACTCTGAATTCTATCGGTAGAGCGCTAAACATGATATCCCAAACATCATTGGATACCTCTCTCACCTGACTGCTATTGGAAAGAGAGGTACTACTTATTGAAAATGATCCGTTTCTTTTTAAGAGTGAGCCAACTGGCTTCTATATTTGTTTTTATGTCTATACTTATATGTAGCTGTTTGTCAGCCATTTTTCTAGTTCGTGTGTCATTATAAGTAGCTGTTTGTCAGCCATGTCCTAGTTAGTGTGTCATTATTATGACTAACAAAAAGTTTAAAATTTGGATGAACGTGAACATATGTGCACAAATTATTGATAAATTGACCTCAAATGTTGATGTGACAATCCAGTTGTGATGAAGAAATAGACATATCCATGTCGATTTCACTGTTAATAGATGAATTATTTCAGAATTTAGCTATTTTCAATGATGGTGATAATATTGTGGTTTTTATACTTTCGAATCAACAATTTTTGCATATCACTTAAAATGTGTTTTAATGATATGATATTTAAACCACAGTAATATATATATATATATATATATATATATATATATATATATATATATATATATATATATTACTCAGCGAGTAACGAGACGAACCGCACTTGAAAATGCCAAATGAGATTTTGGCGAAACGTCGTGAAAACGATTTTTTAAACGAACGGATTGAAACCCGGAATAACCAAACTATTCATATATATATATATATATATATATATATATATATATATATATATATATATATATATATATATATATATAAAATATATATATATATATATAAAATATATATATATATATATATATATATAAAAATAGTAAAGTAATTATGTTAACATTTTGCAACAAAACTAACAAAGAACGCACGCCTATAGTGAAAGTCGCGAAATTTTTAAGGAATTTAAGAAAGAATTTTTGTATATATAACCTACTCATTGTTTTGGTTACACTTTGATATATACTTTTGTGACGCAGTTTCAATGTAACTGTAGTTATATATGACTGAAAACCGAGTCAGTAAAGATAGTTTAATATTATTACCATTTGCATCTATAATATCTACATTTTAATTAAATCAAACGTTTTTTCTTCTAAATATGTTATTATATTAAAAATACTGACCTTCTGGTAACGACAATACTGGATGAAACCCGGGATCCAGTAAGGCCACTTTTTCAGCTTTACCAAGAGTTTCAGGGGGATCTCGAGGATGGGTTGGATCCACCCGGCCGGTACAAAGGGCGCAGGGCACCCTCGATGGTACACAACTACATCGAACTGTGCTCGGGCGCGCTGCTTTCTTAGAAACAGCATGCAGCCCAGCCACCTGTAAAAAAAATTGTAAAATAACATAATACAGGACTATTAAAAACAGAATATTATTACTTAATTTGCTTTTGTCAAAGATAATATAACGCACCTGTAGTAGCCTCCTTTTTCGAAAATTAACTAAAGGTCTTGCTCTAGCACACCTGCATTCTGATTCATTATCTCCTGCTTTGGGACCAGAAGCACCTGGTAACTGCCCCAAGTACCCATTGACGGTCGTGGAACCATTGCCAGTCTCTAAAGGTGATGAAACACCATAATCTGAAAAATAAATAAATAAAAATAATTCAAGGTACCCCCATTACACTAGATACTAATAATAATAATAATCAACTGGCTGAACTTATTAATGATGTTTTTCTAAATCCAGAGAAGATGCCATTGTTTCTGACATACAATCCCAATACGAAGAGGAATATTTCAGGGCGATTCACTGAGCCCATTGTGGTTCTGCCTTGCAATGAACCCTCTGTCACGCCGTTTGAACTCCACCAGATACGGCTTTAGTATTAGAAAAAACAACGAAGAGGTAGCAAGATTGAATCATGTTCTATACATGGATGATCTTAAACTGATGGCTGCTACCAAAAACCAGCTGGAGCAAATGCTCAAAATTGTCGAGGAGTTCTCCGGGGATATCGGAATGCAGTTTGGACTTGACAAGTGCCGTATTTTGAACATCGTTAAAGGAAAGATACAACCGGGTGTATTTGAGATGCAGAACGGTGAAACCATTGCTGAAATGGAAGCAGAACAAACATACAAATACCTAGGTATGAAACAAGCTAAACGAATTGACCATCGCACTATGAAGGCCGAATTGACAACCGAATTTGTCAGGAGGGTAAGACGGGTGTTACGAACTAGTCTAAATAGTAGAAATTTGTTTAAGGCGCTCAACACGTACGCATGCTCTGCTCTTAGCTACTCTTTTGGTGTAGTAAAATGGAGCAAGACGGATATCGAAGGCCTGCAAAGAAAAATAAGAACACTCCTAACAAAAGCACACAAACACCACCCTCGGAGTGCTATTGAACGTACAATGCTTCCAAGACACCAAGGAGGAAGAGGATTGGTCGATATTGGTAAGCAGCTCGATCAACAAATAAGAAACTTACGTTCTTATTTCCATAGGTTAGTGAACTCTTCCACACTACATCGAGTAATATGCGAGGCAGACGATTCAACGCCGCTACAGCTGAGGGAACGGGATATTGCTTCTCACCACCGAACAGACCAAGAGAAGTTACAAGCTTGGTTACAGAAGCCACTTCATGGACGGCATCCAAATGAGGTCAACCAGGACAATGTCGACAACTTAGCGTCGAAATACTGGTTGATTTCAGGACAGATGTTTTCGGAAACGGAGGGCTTCTTGTTAGCTATCCAAGACCAGGTTATTCCGACGAAGAACTATCGGAAATTCATTATCAGAGATCCCTCAATAGAAAATGACCAATGTAGATATGGCTGTCGAACATCAGAGACGATCCAGCACATAACTGGAGGATGCCAAGCGTTTGCCGTAACCGAGTATAAGGAAAGACACGATTCAGATATGCTAAGATACTACACCAAGAGTTAGCAGATAAGTTAAAACTATTGCAGGTAGGAAAGGTGCCTTACTACAAATATAATCCCGAGCTTATTCTTGAAAACAACGAGTTCAAGTTATACTGGGATCGAACGGTCCTAACAGATCAAACAGTTGCTCATAACAGGCCAGACATTATACTAACAGATAAAATTTCCAGACGAACTACACTAATCGACATCGCTGTACCGAACAACAACAACCTAAGGTCAAAATAAAACGAGAAGATCGCCAAATACAGAGATTTGGAGGTGCAAATCCGCAGACAGTGGGCAATGAACAGCGTCCACACGATTCCTATAATACTATCAACAACTGGAGTGATACCAAAGAACCTCCTGCAGAACATCAAGGGACTGGGCCTTAGTGAACATCTGTATAAACCGATTCTGAAAGCGGTTCTCCTTGCAACCGCGCGAACCGTCCGAAAGTTTGTAGGAAGTGCAGAAGACCACGCCACCTAGGACCCGATAACATGGAAAGGGTCCCCACGGAGCTTCATACTTATGGTGTCTTTGCATACCTGGTATGAGTGGATAATCCCTGGAGGGAGTGAGAAGCCGTTTGGCTTGTAAATCTTATAATAATAATAAAAGTTCTGTTACAATACACTTACCATGATGTCCAGCAATTTCAGATTGGGACTGAACAGGCTTTGGACGAATAACAACGTCACCCAGCTGGACAGCACCCTTGGCGGTACGGATTTGTTTGTGCAGTTCCGTATGCTGTCTGATACGGTATTCGAGGTCGGAAATTTGAGACTGTACCCACGTCCATCGGGCAGCGACAGCCGCTCGATCTGTCGTATACTTCCATAGAGCTCGTTTTTGTCTAAAAAAGAAAAGTTTCAGTCAGGCATAACCTATATCCTCACACATATTGAGTTTTTCTTTTCTTCCAAACACTGTCTAGTAGAGTAAAAGGACTTTGTATCTTTTTTTTTTGGTACATTTATTCTCTATTAGGAAAATTCTAAATTTCTTTGTTGTTCTTTGTGTAACTGTCTGATAAATAAAAAATACTTCAAGGACGCAAAATCCCATGTATCGAACGCTACCAAAAAGATACAAATGAAACTTCTATGTTCATTAAAAAAATATATAACAAGATTATCTAAAATGTGTAATGTTTGCCTTAAGGAGAATAGTTGTTGTTTTTTTATAGGCTAAAATGTCCAAAATATTAGCAAAAATATAAATGAAAATATTTATAGCTCACATCGCCAATAACAAACATATCAAAAGAGTTATTTTTTCTCGAGTTTAAATTATATTATCCATCTTGAGGGATTTACATTGTTATAATATTGGAAGGTGATTAGCATTTAAAGTTCTAACCTTATAGTTGACGACTCTAAAAATAACTTAACCACATTGAAGCATTTTACAAGAAAACAACTGTTTTATATTCAATATATTTAATATTATTTACTTAGCTTTTTTTTGAGGTCCGCTGGGGTAATTTTTTGACGATGTTTCTAACTTTGCATTAATTCTACGGTGGGAAAATTTTTATGAGAACCTCTACAACAAGCTAAAAACTAGCGACCGGAAATTATCCGGTCGTTCTTGTTATTATCCAGTATTAGAATACTGGCTTCTATCCGGCCGGATAGCACATGCTTAATTATGAAAATAAGATGGCGTTTCGATAATAAAATATATTTATAAATTTACTATTAATTAGTCAATTAATGGTAAACTATAGTGAAAAAAGTTTTTCAGCGTTTGTTGGCTGTAAACGATTGCACTTTTCTTCATATACCAGACCTGCTCCTCAATATATACACTCCTGTAAGGAGAGAAAGATAAATCTTAACAAATTTTGTTAGAATCAGATACTGTTTGCTGACCGCTACTTGTAAGAATCTGTCTTCCGGTCTAAAAGAACAGTTTTCAATAATGCACATTTGTTACAGAACTTTTCTCCGTTCCGTCAGCTTGGTGTTGCAACTTCGTCAAAGTAGTTTCAGAAACTGTCATGTACTTCACTGGTTAAATTATTAATATAATCGTTTGTATTTTTTTGGTAGGTGAAGAAGAGTCATCATCGGTGCTAGATTCATCACCACCCATTTTCAGAGCTTCTAAAAGAAATTTGTCTCGTTTCTTGGCTCAAATTATTCCTAGGAAACTAGCAACCAAGAAAAGTTTCAACCAAGTATTTGTCATATCTATCATTCCCTTCAAAGTCAAGGCACTTTTCTAAATTAGCTCTTAGTGAAGATGGTATGTTTAATAAGTGAGGTGTTCTAACAGCATTCTCTTCTTTTCCTAGTTTTTTCAGTTATCTATTCGAACAGTTTGATGATTTGTTCCATCAGTTTTCACACGATCAGTTAGCAACAAAACCAAATATTTCCGCTCTCAACACTGCGCCCCCACGCGTTCTCCGCATGCATTGCGGTGGGAAGTTGTGATTTTCAGGGGTAGAAAAATAAACTCGAATGTCTGCCGCATTAAGAACCCCGAAACATTGATTTAATTTTGTCAACTAACTTGTATACAAATGGGGTGGGGATAATTTTGATCTTCTCTCTGCTCTTGTGATATCGCCCCTTCGACAAAAAAAATAGAGAGTGAGAGGCTGGATGCGCTCCTGGTGACTTGCAACGCATACAACTTGCATCGACCGCCGAATATTCCGCGCTCTGACCCTAAAATTTGTCCGTTATCTGGCCAAATCACTATCCGTTTTGTCTCTACTAGAAACCGAATCAAAATCGTACCCCTATCAACAATTAAGCACAAAAAAGGTAGGCCCATAAACATTTTTTTCTGTGTTTAGCCTTCTTGCATACACCTAGAGTGGAAATATTTCGATGTAAATCCCCTTTTGGTACCCTCTTCAATATACGGAAAATAGCATTAAAATTTAAACAGTTATGGGAGAAAAAGTTAGCTATGCAAAAAAGATTTTCAGTTTTTAACCATCCTCTTATCAAATGGTGAACTTTGTTAATATTTATTTTAGATAAAAGGTACTTCCTCATAAAAAGTTCTATTTCATGAGAAAATCACTTTGACTTAGGAAAAATTGATGTTAAGATATATAGGGTGACAAAAAAGAAAAAATCATAGCCCAATAAAGTTAAAAGTATAAAATAACTTTGTCTATAAGTGAATTTTGACAGTAGTTGTAACATAATTTTTGAAAACATGGTACTGCGACTTAAAAAATTAATTTAGAACATATATGGAGACTCAAACATAGAAGTGTGAATTAATCCTACACGAGGCTATTCTAAATTTAATTTAAACTTCATTACCGTTATATAAGAGCACAAGTTGTAAGTTAGTCTAGAATGTAGAATGAAATTTACAGGGTGGCTAAACAACAAATTTATTTTTTTATTTAAAATTAAATGCTTGTAAATAACTCAAAAAAAGTAAATATTGTAGACCAGTAAAGATAAAAATACTGATTTCTACAGTAAATGTGACATTTTTTTTATACCCATTAGTAAATTTAGCTTGACGCATACAGGTGGTATAAAAAATGTAGAAATTGAAATTTACTTGTATAAAAACGACACTAATTTTTTACTAAGGTAAACTAATAACAATTAAAAGAGGATGTACCATGTTATGAAAACGTCTCTGTCAAACTTTTAAATTTTTCATCTAGGGGCGATTGAAGGAATTAGTATACATCTTTCTGTCATATTGATTACCTAAAAGAAAATAGAACGCAATCTATCCCATAAATTACTCGCTGTACGATCAGAAAGTTTTCTAAAAAGACAATTTGTAGGGAACAAAATGGAGGGCATGTAGAGACTGAAATAACTTTTGAGCAACTTTCTTACGTAATGGTAATGAATTTTAAATTGAATTAAAAACAGCCTTGTGTAGAATTGATTCACACTTTCATTTCTGAGCCTCCCTATATATTCTTAATTAATTTTTTTAAACCGCAGTACCACGTTCTCAAAAATTATGTTAGAACTATTGTCAAAATTTACTTTTGGATTACGTTTTTCTGTATTTTTAAATTTACTGATCTCAGAATGACTGTTGCTTTTTAAACCACCCTGTAAGTTCTACATCAATTTTTCCTAACTTAAAGTTATTCATCAAGAAGCAAAACTTTTTATGAAGATGTATTTTTATCTCTATACGTCATTATGTGTTCAAATAAAAACTTTATTGTATTTCTATAGATATTCAAAATTCAAAGTTTGGTACAAAAATTTTAAATGTATTTTTTCCCGTATTTTGCCAAAAGACACATTATTTTGTTCAGTGTACTTTCTTTCTTTGTTGTTTTTGTTTCATGGTATCGATTTTATCTGAAATTCAAGAGAATCATACACTGAAAAAAATAGGAATTTTTAGCAAAAGTCCGTTAAAAATATCGTAAATTTTTGTAACTTCTGAAAAATCTAAAATAGTCACTAGAAAATAATTTATACATTTAATTCCGTTGCAGAAACCGTGGCAAACTTTTAACTTTACAAATTAAAACCGGTAATTATTCTGGAAAGTGGAAACACTGAATTTTAAGAAATTTTCGATGATACCTCCTATTTTCGGGTCGCAGAACATTAATATGATGTTTTTTTCGCTATCTCGCGTGGTTTTTCCAAAAAAATTTTTCACTTTCACTCATGTAACATGTATTTTCCGACCACTACCTTTAAATTTTGGCCACACACAATACAATGTTTAATTTTTTTTTTACATTTACATAAAAAAATCTTTTAAAAATATGAATTTTCCATAAAAAGTAAGAAGAACGTTGGCTTATCGTTTAACCTTTTTTTTTGGGTATGTCCATGATTTAGATTAAAACATGTGGTTTCATAGAATGGACATTTACTGTGTTATTTACTATGCGATACTGTCACGTTGACTTGGATTCGTGATGTTAAATTTCATTAGGTGGAAAACTTGGTAGTTCAAATGCAGTTAATTGTGCTCATTTCAGTATTGTAGCTGAAAATGTGGGTAAACCTGCAAAATCAGAATGCCAATCATAAACAGATCGTTCGGCAAACTACGTTGGCCTAAAGATCAAAATCTATAATTTATATCACTATATGGACACACGAATATCGTGTTTTTTTTTTTTTAATTTTATCAGAAAGTATAAATTTCACATAAGAGGTTAAAAGAAAAAAAATGGAGGAATTTCCAGTATTTTTTTTTATCAAAATAGACTTGAAAACGCCAATTATCGAGGTTACAATGAAAGTTATCACGCTTTCAATAATAGAAAAAGGAGATTAATGCAATTACAGATAAAGGTGCGAAAATAAATAGGAAATAAAAAGAAAATCAAAATCATCAAAAATAAATAAATCATTTTAAAAAGAAACGTTCTCCGATTATTTTGAAAAAATGACGAGGGCAAACAAATGCTGAAAAAGAGAACGTGAACTTACCTGAACAATCTTTAATTCCAACATTTAAGGACAGATGTATATAAATACCCATCTCCTAGTTCCCAAGGTCTTTAGTGAGCAACTTTAAGACGGAAGAGCGCTATTGGTGTCTTCAATTTATGTGTGGCCAATAAAGAAAGCGGGATTTATGTTATTTTAAAATCTTTTGACGGTCCGGAAATTCTAAACAAAATATTTGGTTATAGCGATATTATTATCTTTAAATCGTACTTTAAATATAAAAGCGGAGCTAAATGTTGGAATTATATTCCATTCGTTGCTTTCATGAGCATTTATCGGTATTTATTTTATATGTTTATAATTTATTACGTTCCGTAATCTGAAGAAAAAAATAAATCGGGCAACTCTGCAGCTCGTTAATTTTGATACACCAATACTTTGATGTTGTACATGTGACAATTGACGTAAAAATGTTTACTATATTAATTTTAGTAGAGAAAATTACATTTTTGAACATATTTTTATGTACTAAACCAGTTTTTACATAATAAATGGCTATTGTCCGCACTAAAATTTATGTGAAGTAAATATTGTATTTTTTGACACAAAAAAATCTGTAAAAAATCTTTATAGTGGTAAGCAACCAAATATTTTTTATCTTAGTTCAGGCTACAATATTGGAACGAGCACAATTAATCACATTTAAACTACCAAGTTTTCCATCCTGATGAAACTTAAAATCCACGCCAATGTGGCAACATCGCATAGTAAATCACACGATAAATTCCCGCACTCTAAAGTCACATGTTTCGATCTAAATCATGAACATGCCCCCAAAAGAAGATCGAAGGACAAGCCAAAGGTCTTACTTTTTATGGAAAATTGACATTTTAACGCGTTTTTTTTTCATGTAAATTGTGTTAAAAAAATTATTAGATACTGTGTTGTGTTTGTAAATTTTTCTAGAAGTGGTGCAAATTTAAAGGCAGTGATCGGAAAATAGAAGTTATATGAGTGGAAATAATTTTTTTTTTCGAAAACCACGTTAGATCGAAAAGAAAATACTTCATATTCGTGTTCTACGACCCGGAAATAAGGAATATGTAAAAAAATCATCAAAAAATTCGTAAAATTCGGTTTCCACTTTTCCAAATAATTACCTTAAAATCAAACAATTTGATATTGAGACAGGGGCAGTCTAATGTGAACATAGGCATTTCTTAAATAAATTGACTTACTACCGAATTCAACCTGACGATGTAATATACAAATCAATAATTCTCAATTGTTATCCAGTGTCGTTGTAGATATGGCTTGATTAATTCTTCTTGTTGTTTTTGTTCATAGGAAATAAGTAAAACTTAGTGTTGTAATGATGTACAATAAAAATAGGCCTGTTCGTAGAGAAATCAAAAACTAGTCGGCGCCAACTAGAATTTACAAAAAACACTCGGGCGACAGTGTGAACTGTTCGTGAACAATTTGATTGACGCTGACTGATTTCTGACTGTTCTGCGAATGAAGCTATTTCAAGCGACTTTTGAATGTTAAAAACACAAATATGAAAAAATATTCTTTTATTTATAAACCGGCACAAATGGTAAGGTATATTTATTGTCGAGACACAACTATTCCTCTTATCAATATCAAAGCTATATATATAGAGTTTTGTCCCTATTTGTTCACATATGTGATATAAATCAATAGCAAAACAAAACTAGCCAACTAAAATATCTAACTTTCAATTATATAGACTACACGATATTTAGGATATCTAACTAGGAATTAGGAAAGAAAGGTATTTAGAGCGTGCCAATTACACAATCCTTAATAAGGTTCCTAAATCAGTATTTTGTATGCACCGAGTGCTCACGAGAGCTCTGTATTGCACGTGCAATAATGAAGAAAGATTGAGAGGAAGGTATTTGGAGTGTACTAATCACACCGTTTTTAATCAGGTTTCTAAATCAGTATTTTGTCTGCACCGTGTGCTGGTGGAAACGGTATTGCGCGTGCGATATTGAAGAAAAATAGAGAAAGGTTTTCAATTTTCTCCCTAACTTTCTATCGGCGTAACTGTTTCACTTACATGCGGCTTTACTTTATCTATTATAGCTCTACGGTCGCTTTTCGCTTCGACCAAGTATCCTAAAAGCTATCTATTATACCGCACTAAATCGTTTCCTAATTAAGATACTAAGTGGAAGTAAGGACGAGACCATCACCCGACCGTCCTAATTAGGTTCCGAACTGCCCTAAATGCTATTAGTCCACACTGGATTCAGTTCCTAAAGGTCGGTTAATACTTCTAATAATTATCAACTACCATTAAGAATTTCCACTTGCACCACGAAATAAAAATGCGTGGTTCATACTTCAAAATTTAACAATTAGTGAAAATTAAGGATGACCAATCAAAATCGTCCATAAATATTCTAACCTAAAAGAAAAAAGTAAGTTTTTTGCTTTTTAATTGTGGTTATTTAACTAACATTATTCCAAAGTGTTTCGACTATTTTATGGCACATTTTTAGTAAGTTTTATTTGTATATAATGTTATTTTTTATATTTTTATGTACTTTTTCCTCTAGGCGATAACATCAGAAAGCGAACACGAATTTTGCCGTTTTTTTAAAAAGTTAAAGGTTGACCAACTTCTTAGTTGATAATTGATAGTTGGGACTATGACACCCTTTATATTATTTTAGATACTGATTAAGTATAATTTAGGCTTTTTAAAAATATCTAATGTGTTTATTTTATTTTGAAAAATAAGGTCAGAATTCGATATTTTCAATAATTTACTTTATTTGTAACAGTAGGCCATGGTCAATTTCTAAGAAACAAAACTTCACAGTTTTGTCAGACTATTATTATTTATGAAATATTTTTGTTAGGTTGGTGTTTTTGTTTTACTCTTTATTTATTTTGTATTTATAATGGTCGTTTATGATAATTATGAAAAGTATTATATGTTAGCATGTTTGATACAAAGCAATGGAAGTCCCCAAGAAGCTTTTGAATTATATTTCAGTAGGTAATGTATTTAAAGCGTTATCGTTAGGATAACTTCTTATATCTGGCGATCATTTTCGTTCATGTTAGGTGTCCAGAAAGAAGGCAACGCTTTCCAGACGTAGGTATTTGCTCGTTTAAAAAAAATCTAGTTGAACACGGATCTTTTATTCAGCCGCGTCCTAAAACATACGTCAAAGAAGACAAGGAGAGAAAAGAAACAAATGTTTTATTTTACGCAGCAGCAACAACTTTAAATACATCACCTATTGAAATATAATTCAGAAGCTCAGAAAACTGACTGCGCCACTGAACTCTACGTAAAAAATTCTGTAAAAATCAGTTTTTTTTTTATCTTATTGATAAATTAACGCATAACCGAAATACGAGATCTGCTTAAGAAACGAAGATTTTCAAAATCCTGTAAATTAAAAACTATCTTTGATAATAACTTCAATACCTCCTAAACGTGTCGAAAATGGGACACCCCGTACAATGTAAATTAGCAAAAAAAATCGTACTTTTATAATTTTAATTGATGTACCGTCATCATATTACACGTTATATTTCTTGCCAGCTAGTAAACATCTGATTTTGTTTTATTGTGGTATTTAGAACTATTAATCGAACGATTTTTAACACATGCTTAACATGCTGCATGATAATGAATAATCAAGTGACCTTGATGAGTATGTAAAAATTATTTTTTTTTTAAAAGACATCAAAGATTTATTTAGGCAACTTCTTAGAAATTTGTTAAAAAATAGGAATATTTACCAGGGTTGCCAGATTTTATTTTATTACCCTAGATTTTTGACAAACAATTGCCTAGATTTCACGAAGCAAGTTCACTGGAATTTTCAACTTGCTTCATTTTAATTTAGGGCACGCTATATTTTACAATAAAATTCCTATCTATTTTACATTTCTTCTCTATTCTTTACCCCCACCATATTTCACGTATTCGGCGCGGTATTTCAAATTAACGAATTGACGCCCTACATGTCATTTGGCCGTAAGTGAATTATAGTTTTAATAATGTTTGATTTATTTTTTAAGTTTATTTATCTACAAATAATAAATCTAAACTTTAAAAAATGTAAAATTGTGTACTTAATATACCCAATCGCTAACCTATTCTAAAAACATAAACATAGCACTTTTTTAAATATATGATGGATTTTTGTTCTCTGGATACAAAATTTCCGGGTTAATACAGAGATTAAAATAATTGCTTGACTTTAACAAACTTTTAGTATGCAAAATCCCACACAATACATAAAACGGTCGGGATTTCCCCGGTAGTTTACCGACTAAAGGCTAGGAAGCACGAGAAAATACCAAAATTTCTTAATACATATACTACTGCCTTCGAGACTTGTAAGCTGTTTAGTATTTTAACGCGTAAAAAGAAACATTATTTATTAGCTTTTATATAATAATTAGAAAAATTCTATATTATTTAAACTTCCCCAAAATAGACATATAATTCCCTTTTTTCCTATCGCAAAATTACCTAGATTTAGGGAAATTTCCCTAGGTCTGGCAACCCTGGAATTTACAACTGTTTTAAATTAGAAGGCTTCCCGTTTACTTCGCCGTCAAGTTATCGACAACCGTTATTACAGCTTGGTGTAATATGATCCCTGCAGGTTGAAGCTTGTTCATACGATGACGATACAACGTGGGCTAAAAGGTTATACCACATTTTTAGGACACTTAAGAATCAACCGTTTACGTAAAAACTAAACTGACTTAAAAAAATTGCTCTAACAAGTAAAAAGTTAATTAGAAATTGTTTTATAATGCAGTTAAATTAAAAAATGTAGATTTAATTATTTACTTCAACAACGTCGTCGTTGAAGGGGTTATTTTTAAATTAATTCCAAGTAAATTGGTATTTTTAGCCGGTCCGTTTCTATATCATTATAGTATGGTTTATATAGCTTTCGAAGTCTGTTCCATTTTTTTTGCCTGTCTTTGTGTTGCTTGACACCGACTCAAAAAAATGTAAAAGTAAATCTAGAATAATCCAATTAATTCCAATATAAAATCGTTTCTACTTTGTTTTTAGTTTTTGGTGATATTTTTTGAAATCGATTTAGTTTTAGTTTATTTAATTCTATTTTTTTCAACTAGTCGTCAAAACGGGTGACCTTTAAAAAATATTAGACGAATGCACAAAAGATGTTTAAGAGAAAGTGAAAATGAGAAACATTTCCGTGAAGTAAAAAAAGCGACAGCTCAAAAAAAAATCGATAACCATAAAGTTTGCTTTTGTTTTTAACCAGCTTTTAAAAGAAAGAGGCTCTCAATTTGGATGCTATGTATTTTTTAAGTGACCAATGTGAATAAAATGTATGTTAAATTCAGAAAATTGCTACGGTGATCCCATATTTTAGACGAAATTGGTGCAGTAAAACCTAAAATGGCGCTAAAAATATGGAGGACAAAAAAGTTAATTTTGTCCTATCCCCAAAATTGGTATGGGGAAGTTTTCGGGGTCGCACATAAAGCCGCGTCCAAATTGGTAAAAATTTACATTGTGTGTGGCATGCGGCAAAAATTTGTGCGTTCATATACAATTTTTGCAAGTGTGGACTGTATATGAACTAACAAATTCGTGCCGCATGCCACATACAACGTAAATTTTTACCAATGTGGACGCGGCTTAATAAATTTGAAATTATTTGTAAAAAATTCAATAAGGCGGATAAAAAAAAATTTGTTCGATTTTTCCAAAACGGTATGGACGGGTTTTCGGAATCACACATAACAATTCTGGAATTATTTTAAAAAAATCAATATGGCTGACTAAAAAAAAAATAATTTTTTCAGATTTTCTCTAAAATTGACGTGAGGTTTTTTGGAAGCGCACATAACGAATCTGAAATTTATTTTAAAAAATTCAATATGGCAGACAAAAAAAGTAATTTTGCCCAATTTTTTCCAAAATTGGCATGAGGGAGTTTCTGGGGTCACACATAAAGAATCTGAAACTATTTTTAAAAAATTTGATATGGCGGATTAGAAATTTTACATCTCTTGTTTTTGTGGAAATCTGTATTGGGGAATTTTTGGAAGTGTTAAATACGAATTTAAAATTATCCTTGAAATTCAATATGGCGGATATAATATGGCGTCCTAAAAATTTTACATTTCCCAAATTTGTTCAAAACTGGTATAGGGGGGTTCTAAAGGGTGTAAATTACGAATCATTTTTAAAAGATTCCATAGGGTGGACTAGAAATTTTACATTTTTCAATTTTGTTCAAAATTGGTACTGGGTTGTTTTTGAGTGTGCAAATAGCGAATTTAAAATTATTTTAAGAAAGTATAATGTGCCAGGTGCAATACGAGGGTTTGGATTTTGTTCAAAACTGGTGATTTTCAATACATTCAATTAAGATGTTAAAATAATTTTTTTGAAATTCAGTATGGCGGATACACTATGGTGGGTTGAAAATTTTACGTTATTCACATTTTTTCAAATTTGACATTGGGGGAGGTTTTCCAGGTCATAGGATACAAATGTTAAGTTAATTTTTTACAACTTAATATGGCAGATACAATATGGGGACTAAAAATTTTACATTTTTCTAATTTTATCCGAATTTTATACTGGGATTTCTTGGGGCATATACAAACTCAATAGGCAGAATATGTAAGACAAAAAAAATTTCATCTCAAGGTCTTTAAATATCAATACTAGGTTTTTGGGGGCTATATTACTAATCTAAAGTTAATTTAAGATAACAAATTTACTATGGCAGACTAAATATATGTTTGATACAATTTCATTTAAAACTAGTATTCAGAGAATTCTAAGAGGACAAAAATTTTTAGTGGTTCATTTTAGTGTGGTTTGCAACTTTGGATAAACTGAATACTGTTTCCGACCTTGGAATCATTTCAAGGTACACTAATCTCACTTAGTACTTGGTACTTAGTTGTGTTCTTACTGTTCATGTTTGTCTCCAAGACAGAAATCTAACCTTACTCCTTCATAATAAATAAGTTTACAAAATAGTAAAATGTTCACTCAAAATATTCGAATGTATCATGGCAAAGATGCTGGTAGATTTGTAAATCTGAAATGTACGCTATTGTGTCAGAATATAGTAAATGCAAAAAAACCCAAATTAGAAGAAAATTTTACTCCACAGGATGTGTATATTCATATCAATAACCGAATGATAGAAATGAAATGTACTGATGTTTTGTGATATAAAATTTGTGATTTTTACAAATGTAAATACATAAAATGTAATAGTATAAATTAAGTTTATATATATATATATATATATATATATATATATATATATATATATATACCTCTGAAGTAGGTATATTTTAATACAAAAATAATTTCTCAAAACCCTATTAAACATCTATTTTGAAAAAGTGGTTAATTATGACATAGTGTAGAACTAAATAACTATCAAATCTATCTACTAAATATATGTATTGTTTTTAAAATAAAATAGGCACATATTTATGTTAACAGTAGCGACCGGCCCTGGCTTTGTTACATCTACATAAAGCTAAACCCAGTGGCAGATCCAGCAGAAAAGATTGAAATCATCCATTTAAATACATGACAGTATGTACCCTTAGCCCAAACTACCAAAATCAGCGGGGGTGGGCAGATCCATGTTTCTAATGCAGAAGGCAGTCTATTTTTCTCAATTCAAAGCTCTTTGGAGGGGGGGGGGGGAATTGTCCACAAACAGATGTGGTGGGGGATTAGTTTTATACTATTTAACAATTTTTTCAATAAAATCTAACAAAGAACGCACGCCTATGGTATTACAGTAATTTTTAATAAAGTCCTTTCAGTATAGCACCAGTCAAGGTCAAGGAAATTGTGAAGGCATTTTGGTAGGGAAGTAGCTTTACTTTCTTCCAGAGCTCAAAATTTTCAGCGCGTAATAATTAATAATATTAAGAATATCCCCTTGTGCATATTTAAAAAAATTTAAAATACCTATCACAAGTGTGTGGTGTTTATATATGGACTTAAGCACTCTCCTATTGAATTAAATATGTATAGCAGCAAAATATGCAAACTCAATCACATTACTTACCTCTGCAAAATATTTTATTATAAAAAAAATAAAATTGACTTATGTCCCAACCAAAAATTAAAAGATTAAATCTATTTGGATAAATATAAAGTTTCTGCAACCAACAAAACGAATTAAATAATAAAAAACTGTCTTGTCCAAAGACGTTGATGAACTTTAATGCTTCAAGGAAACAACTATTACTTTTTTAAATAGACAAATAAGTAAAGCGGAAAAATACCGCGCGTGCTTGTGACAGATCGTTTCAGTTTCCCAAGTTCCACGTCATCACGCAATTCAACTAAATTTAATACATCTGAAGATGTTGCTTGTGGATTTTATTCAACAACTACCAATAGATCAGCGGGAAAATTAACACAAGTATTACTTTTGACACTGCTATGAGTGCCTACGTCATGTTTACGCTACGACGACGGTGAAAAAATAAATAAACTGACTCATTCTAATTTATAAGAGCTCTCAAATTCAAAACACTGATAAAAATCACTGTCAAGTTATTCATCCAGGAAGCAAAACAAAAAACTATAAATTCAATTAATAACTATTTCACATAAGAAAAGGTTTTCTCCTTTGGAAAGAATGCCCACAATCTTCCAATAATAATAAATCTTTTGTTGCCTATTTATTACAATCTATAAAATAAATCGCGGCTTTTGAAAAAAATCAATACTACTACTTAGGTATTTTTAACTATCAACCAAAATTTTCTATAAATAGAAACTCTAAGGCCTGTAAGTTTAAAGAGGCACTTAGGATTTTACTATTATTGTTTTTGCTACTTTTTTTATCAAGGTTATCAAGAAATAATTGTATTATTTTGCCGCCAATATTGTTGCACAACAAAACATATGGGTGTAGATATTGGGCGGGATGAGTTTTATGAGAGGTTTAATAAACACAAAAGTAAATACATTAAATTAATATGATAATTGGAGTCCCTTATGGCTATATTGGTAAACACTGCTGTAAAAGATGAAAATATTGGTTTATTTATATGTAGGTATTTCTTTTCTTAAAAACCATATAGTTTAAAAGCACCTATATTAATTTCCTGCAGGTTTATAATTAATGAAGCTAAGAAATAGGTTTTTAATTTATAAATTAGATAAATCATAGTTATCAGCTATGTAATTATGTTAATTTACATTACAAATTGTATTAAATCACAATGGTACATTGTACTTCTATTATTGCAGGTAAACAAAGCAAATAATTTTAATAAGAATCATTTTTATGAAGTTATGCAAACCCTTTCAGGAAAATTAAGCAAGTTTATATGGAAACTGCAGTTAAGTACCCACTGAAAGACACTTTGAAAAAAATTTGGTTTTCAAAAATTTTTTCGAAATAAGTATTGTTTGTACTTACATACTAAGGTACTGCTGATGCGGATTATTATAAGTTTGTAGTTCATCACAACTTTCACCTCCCGAACTGCTCTCTGTTGCTTCAGAATCCAATTCATCCTGCACTAAATGAAGCTGAGTTTTTAGCTGTTCTGCCACTTTTTGTAATTCTTGTTTATTTTCAACACTCCAATGAGGGATATTGACTTGACCACTGCTGGAATTTCGAAACATAGAAGCCTCAATTGACCCAGAACCAAAATATTTAGGAACATTTTTCTGCCTTGCTGCCGTGTTCGCCTGCAAAATTTTAGCCATTTCTAATTTTCTGGCTAAAAGTTTTGCAGAGGCTGCTGACAAAGGTTTTAGTTTGTCCATGGAATCCAATGATGAACCAATTCCAAACCCTTTAGATGTGTCAGAAGAGTCTTTTGGTCTTTTGATTGATCTATGGACTTGCTCAAATACCCCTACTACTTCTCTACTTACATGTTGGCCTATTAGTTTAGCTTGAAGTTTATAGCAACGCCTTCTTAGAAAATCAAGCCTTCTCTCAATTCTATAGTGTTTTCTTTGGAGGTCCGAGTGTAATACACCCGCTTGATTTTCTTTAATCTTCTGTGCTGTTTCTAGATCATCTTGATGGTCTTCCATAGAAATATTAATCATATTATCTACATGTTCCAGCAGTTCTTTATCAATATTAATATCAAGTACTTCATTAAGATCACTAGAAGAGTTGTTAAGCTGATCACTATTTTCAATAGACTTTATCACTTGTTGCATAATGTCTTCTACATTTGCTTCTAAGTTGCTGTTAAATAACTGGTCGACATCACTACTACTTTTTACTTTGCTGACATTACTAACATTCAATCCTGTTTTTTGGAGTCCCATTTTGTCTTCTCGGTCACCCATAGGTGATAAGCTCAAACTCATATTCCGAGTCAAAATGTTATCCGAGGCACCGTTAAGATCAGTCAATGATGCTTCTAAGTGTGTTTTTTTTGGACACAAATTCACAGGATCGAGATTGTCTAGGGAAGTACTCAAATCATCAGTATTAAGGGGGCTAGCAGGTTCACTACACTTTTTCGCACTAGTAGGCGAGTATTTGGTTGTTTCAAAACTGTTTATTGGAGATGCAGGTTCCAGGTGATTTTTGGGAGGTATATTAAAGTTTTGAGGTTGAGCCGTATCCGTTAAAGCGGGGGCCATGACCTCCGCATCGGGACGCCTCACCGAGGCCGTACGCAATCCCATTCATCCAGTTTTTTTCGCGGGACTTATCATGTTTCTATAAACAAGAAAAAACTCACAGAAAAGATTACTTGATCAATATGCAGACGCCAAATCCCATAAATAACACCTACCGGTTTATTTCTGATCGGTATTTACCGCTTGCCGGCAAATTAGATGCCGAAAACATACAAGTTAAAGAGCGGAAGTGAGCGGCCCTACACATCACCAAAAATGATATTAATCATTGCAGAAGCACAAATAACGGGTGAAATTGATTTTTTGGTAGTTGTAACACTTTCCTAATCACACGTAACTGGTAGGTATTTTAAACGGAACACTCCCACGTGACGAGGCGAAGCTTACGAAACGAGATAGATACGTTTAGGGAGCACCGAGTCCGATCACTAATACGCATACAACAAACATTGCACCACTTTTATCACTATTACGGGATTCTAATTCACTTGTATTTGTCACCAATCATTAATATTACACTTTTGTGGGGAGAAAATGTAATTTTTATCAGCTTAGAACAGAGAGAGATTTTAGCAGCTCCTTCCGTGTATTTTATTGAACAACAATGGCGACTTTCCTAAAAACAGCCGAACAACGCACTCGTCCATTTGCTTTTTACATCCAACGAGCTAGCGGCGCGCGACGATCTTTCAAACAGAGCAAACGCAATTTGCTTGCAGAAGCCAAGGCCTATTTTTTAATCAACATCAATACTTTAATAGTTGCATTTTCTTCCAAATTCACATAAAGCAACGTAACAGTTACTTCCAAAAAAATAATTAAATAATTTATTATGTAACGCCCCTTTATGATAAGCAATAAAAGAAAAAATTATGAAGTGTGAAGCTGGCTTGACTTGGTAGCGCCATCTCTCTGTAGATAGTTCGATAGAAAATTGACATTTCTGGCGTAAGGCGGGCCATTTAAACATTTTAAATCTATTGGCTTTTTTCATACTGTATTGTTTAATTACAAATCAAATTTTAAAATTACTTTTCCATAATATGCTACTAATTGCAATAGTTTTATTGGAGAAAACTTTTGCAAAATGTCGACCGATGACAGTATGTAAAGCTGTAAAACAATATTGTAAGTTTTTTAGATTTATGACTGACACTGTTTAAAATAGCTATATTCAATATTACCAAAGCTGGAAAAGTGGTAACATTAACATTTTCTCTTACTCAATGCTCAATATTTCCAAAAAATTAAAATTTTGGAAAAATTATTTTACCATAAAAATCAAATATTACCTTTATCTAGATGGATACCCATAAAGTTTACAAGCTCAGAGGAAAACGTATTTTGCTAATTTCACGAGTTTTCTTTGAAAATCTTCACATTTTTTAGTAAAAAAACGGACTAGAAGTTGACAAAAATCATATGTCAAAAATACTGGATTATGACAGATATGTTCCAGCACCTTTACAAATTGTCACAGTCTCGACACACGTCTTTACGAATTCTAGTGTATTAAAAAGAGATAAAAGGCTTAGAGTTTATCTGAAGTTTTCTTCCTGGCGAACAAAGCTCTCCTATGTGCCTTTTAGAGGTTAACTTGGTAAAATTTAACCATGTCTATAAATTACTTAAAAATAACTTACCATGAAAATTTCGATCAAGATAAAACTGTAAATATGACTACTGAATGTAAATAAAACTTTAAATAACAAAAGTTTTTTTTTTAGAATAATAATTTTGAATACCGAAATAAGCCATTTTTGAATAGTCAAGTATTTTGCGCGCCTATAGAAAGTTTTAAACAACTAACTCACGGCACTGATGTTAAGACCGTTTATCAAGTAGATCTCTCTCTTAAGGTCTTACTCTGCTTATTATTCTATTATGCATTTGATTATAATTTTTGTTTTTAGGGAATTGATTATGACTTCCTTCCCGGAGATACCATAGCGATACTGCCTGAAAATGAACAAAAGGAAGTGAATGAGCTTTTAATACGATTAAACACTGAAGCTTTATGTGATAAGCAATACAACTTGGAAATTCTGAAGGAAACAACAAAGAAAAATGCAGTGATTCCAAAACATTTACCACCTAGTAGTACTTTACGCGAAGTCTTCTTAAAGAATATTGATATCAGGATTCCACCAAAAAAGGTAAAAGGAATAAAGAAAGATGGAAATATAGAGAACTAAGGGAATGATTATTAAAAATTTATAGACGTTGTTAGGAACGTGGGTTCTAAAATGTTTAGCTTTAGATGGTTAAGATTCACCGAGCTTACAGCTGTACTTTTTGATAGAGCCATAGCGCTAAACAATTTAACTACTTAAAAAAAAAGGTGTACCTTCATATAAGATGATTATGAATGTCCACCACAACCTCTACATATAACCATTTTCAAATTGCATATAATTTTTGGGAAATTTTAAAACTCAATATTTCACAAACAGAACATTTGAGAACCTGCGTTTAAAAGAATATATCTTTTTAATATCATGTGGAGATCCCTTTTGAGTTTGAGATAGTACGAAACAGCAAATAATTTAATATTTTTGTAGCTATTCCTTAAAAGCCTTATAAAATACACCAAGGATCTACTAGAAAGAGAAAAACTTGAAATGATGTGTTCTCCAGCTGGATCTGAAAAGTACACTAAATTTCTCACTGAAACTAGATCTTTGCTGTCACTTTTCAATGCATTCCCATCCTGTCTTCCTCCAATTGAGATAATTTTTGAACATTCCGCCCCCCTAAACCCAAGATATTACTCCATTGCTTCATCCCCCTTAGAAAAAAAAATTCTCTCAATAATTTTTTTTGTTATGGAGTTTGATAGTGGACTTAAGGGAGTCTGTACAGGGTGGCTAGACAGGTTACTGCAAGAAAATGCATTTAAAAATAAAAAGGTACCATTTTACTTTAGAAAGCCCCAAAATTTTCATTTTTCTAACATGGAGAACCCAAATATACTAATAGCTACTGGAACAGGAATAGCTCCGTTCAGAGGTTTTTTGCAGCACAAAAAATTTTTAAGTCAATCATGTCCAAAATTGTCAGAAACTTGGCTGTTTTATGGATGCAGATATTCTGAAAGAGACTTTTTGTGTCGAGATGAACTTCAAAACTATTTAAAAGAGGGAATTTTGACAAAACTCTATACAGCTTACTCCAGAGACACAGAGAAAAAAAATTATATACAGAAAAAGATTATGGACCTTCAGGAGGAAGTTGTAAACTTGATATTAGATAAAGGGGCAACTATATTTGTATGTGGGGATGCTAGAACGGTAGTAAAAGACGTTAAGGAAGCAATCATACAACTTATTATAAATTGTAGAAACGCGGATAGACCAACAGCAGAAGACGTGGTAAATAATTTAATTAAAAGTAAAAGATACCTTGTCGATTCCTGGATTTAATATTATTAAAGAATTTGAACAGTTAACTGATATATATTTTTTTTTTTTTTGGAAAATGCGACTTGTCGTTTCGCTAGTTCTGGACTTTTCAAAACAACCCAGAACAAGAAAGTTGGCAAAACAGTTTCATCAAAGGTAGCAACCAACCAATTTTGACATTTTGTAGTCTAAATTCCGTTATTCCTTTTTAGATGGCGCTAAAAAGAAATGTTTATTGTGGCATCTATTTAAAAAGGAAAAATTACAAACATTGGAAGCAAAAAACTAAAATATTTAACTTGTTATTCTATTTACTGCCCTCGATTCAAGAGTTTAAGCTCAGGTGCATCAAACCCTGAGTAGCTCCGAGCAAATCTGAATAAAGCGGTTAAAGTGTTAATTAAGAACAGTAAATAACCTCCAAATTATTTTTTTCGGAATTGGTGTTTTTTACATAGACGTAGAAGAAATTAAATAAAATTACATTTTAAAATGTAATTTTATTTAATTTCATCTACGTCTATGGTTTTTAATATGCCTAGCAAAACATATTGAAGACAAAAAGGTAAAAATATTAATTTATTACTTATTAGTTTTGAATTTTGTCTGGTCTCATGGCATTTTCGCCTATAAATATTTCGCAATTCGTTAAAAAAACTATGAACGTAAGTCCGATATCTTGTGAAATAATCTTATTTTTGTGTCTCCATTTCATGTATAAAATGTTTTTTACCCAAAAATAGCATCTAAAAATGCTAACTGATAGCTACTAGGGCTTTATACACCAAATATTTTTATTGGTGCTTGAGGGGTAAGGGGAAAGCAGATCTGACAAGCGCCGAGGTATCATGCACTACTTGAAAAAAGCAAGCGCTTCTTGCACCTGTACAGCTCCGAGCTGTTCATGCCAATGAATCGAGGGCAGTAATTGACAATACTTTTATTTAATGCCCTCGATTCAAGAGTTTTAAGCTCACGTGCATCAATCCCTGAGTAGCTCCGAGCAACACTGAGTAAAGTGTTAATATAACGGTAAATAACAAATAATTTTTTTGTGGAATTGTTGTTTTTAATATGCATAGCAAAACATATTAAGAACAAAAAGGTAAAAATATTATTTTATTACTTATTAGTTTTGAATTTTGTCTGGTGTCATGGCATTTTCGGCCATAAATATTTTGTAATTCGTTAAAAAACTATGAACGTAAGTCCGACAGCTTGTGAAATAATCTTATTTTTTGTCTCTGCATTTCATGTATAAAATGTTTTTTACCCAAAAATACCATTTGAAAATAACTGATAATTGGTAGGGCTTTATACACCAAATATTTTTAGGGGTGGGTAAGGGGAAAGCAGATCTGACTTCTTGCACCTGAACAGCTCCAAGCTGCTCCGGTCCATGAATGGAGGGGCAGTAATTTACTGACCCCGATTCAAGAGTTTTAAGCTCGAGTGCATCAAACCCTCCGAGCACATCTGAATAAAGCGGTTACAGTGTTAATTTGAACAGTAAATAACCTACAAATAATTTTTTTTTTCGGAATTTGTGTTTTTAATATACATAACGAAACATATTGAAGACAAAAAGGTAAAAATATTATATTATTACTTCTTAGTTTTGAATTTTGTCTGGTGTCATGGCATTTTCGGCCCTAAATATTTCGCAATTCGTTAAAAAAACTATGAACGTAAGTCCGATATCTTGTGAAATAATCTTATTTTTGTGTCTCCATTTCATGTATAAAATGTTTTTTTACCCAAAAATAGCATCTAAAAATGATAACTGATAGCTGCTAGGGCTTTATACACCAAATATTTTTATTGGTGCTTGAGGGGCAAGGGGAAAGCAGATCTGACAAGCGTCGAGGCATAATGCACTATTTGAATAAAGCGAGCGTTTCTTGCACCTGGACAGCTCTGAGCTGCTCGTGCCAATGAATCGAGGGCAGTAATTTACTGCCCTCGATTCAAGAGTTTTATGCTCGGATGCATCAAACCCTGAGTAGCTCCGAACAAATCTGAATAAAGCGGTAAAAATATTAATTGGAACAGTATATAACCTACAAATTATTTTTTTTCAGAATTTGTGTTTTTAATATACATAGCGAAACATACTGAAGACAAAAAGGTAAAAATATTACATTATTACTTATTAGTTTTGAATTTTGTCGGGTGTCATGGCATTTTAGGCCATAAATATTTCGCAATTCGTTAAAAAAACTATGAAAGTAAGTTCGATATTTTGTGAAATAATCTTATTTTTTTGTCTCCATTTCATGTATAAAATGTTTTTTTACCCAAAAATAGCATCTAAAAATGATAGCTGTTAGGGCTTTATACATTAAATATTTTTTTTTGTGCTTGAGGGGTAAGGGGAAAGCAGATCTGACAAGCGCCGAGGCATAATGCACCACTTGAATAAAGCGAGGGTTTCTTGCACCTGTACAGCTCCGAGCTGTTCATGCTAATGAATCGAGGGCAGTAATTGAGCTCGTCTATTTGACAGATAAATGACGATCGATCATATGATATAGGGAGTTCGAAATTTCCCTAAATAAAGAAATGATTGGTGTGTGCCGTACACGAACTTGACATATAAAACTGTTTGTGGTGCCGTACTAGCCCAAAGCGACTGAAATTACTATTTTATTGTAGGGCTTTGAACTAATTAATAATTTTGTGTGCCAACAAATTCAAAAAAACTTGATTTTTTCGCTAGGTATATAGTGTGTTTAATTGGTATAATTTTATATATAATTACGAAGAAAATTAATTTAGTGTCCTGATTGACACCAACTGAAAAAAGATATAAACCAGAAATACTCAGATCTGTTCCTAATGTCATATGTCATTGTTAATCGTTGATCAGGAAATATTTTTTACTTTGACAATAGGTATATTTTTCTGAGTAATTATCACTTTCAGTTCTGTCACTTGAAGTAATCATGATCACTTCGACCCAGTGACAAGTAAATGCATATTCAAAAGAACATGAAGTTATCGGCTGTATTCTTTTGAGTAAATTATCACTGATCAAAGTGAAATTGATAACTTCATGTTCTTTTGAATATGCATTTACTTGTCATTGGGTCGAAGTGATCATGATTACTTCAAGTGACAGAACTGAAAGTGATAATTACTCACAAGAATATACCTGTCAGTTTCACTCAGTGATAATTTACTGAAAAGAATACAGCCAATATATATATAACTTGACTACGTTTACGCGTAACTTTTTTTATATAATGTCAAAAAAGTAATTAGATATTTAGCTTAATCATATATTGTTTTTTTTTTCGATGATTTTTTGCATATATCCTGTTTGGGGTCGTAGAACACGAATCCAATTTTTTTTGACTATCTCATGTGGTTTCCCCAAAAAATACTTTTTTCATGTTTAGTTTTGGGTATTTTCCTTCATTTCTTTAAAATCTTTCACTTCCACTAAAACTCATTTGAACATTTTAAACTATCACATATTTTGTTTAAAACTGTACATATTTTGTTAAAATTTTAGCTGAAAAACCGAAAAGGAAACAAACTTTTGCCACTATGGAATAACCGTGCATTGTTACCAAATGATAAACGAACATACTATTTTACTGTTTCTAATATCAATAAGTAATTCACTCCACTGACCTCCACTAATTCTCTCTTTTTATTTATTCTTCCCTATATCGTGTCTTAAATAATGCAAAGATCATTTTTGGAAAAATATACACACGAATAAAATGTCAATGAAAACTTTCGATAAAAAAAAATTTACAAACAAGAAAAGAGTAGTAGTATGCTCCCTTACTCTTTTTCTCTCTTTGCCGTGTAAAACGTGTAGAGCATTGCATGTTCGAAGATAACATAAAAAATGTCTGGTAATAATTCGAATTAAAGTAAATTTAAAGGTGGGCGCCATTTTGATTGTTTTAATTTGTTGATTTTTCTGATAAAAAAATGAGCGCCAATAGAAGTATCATATAATAATTCGTCAACTTGCACTTTTTTTTATCGGAAAAATTATCGAAAACAACTTAAAATAACAAAACCAAAATAGTACCCACATCTAGATTTCCTCTAATCCGAATCATTACTAAACGTTTTTTAATCCAGTCGTATTCATCGCTCATTTAGGGGAGACAGTTACAACTGTATTGTGTTTTTACGCTGTAGCAACATTTAATTAAAATTTAGGAACTTTTAATATTTCATTTATGGGAACAGTGAGTTTGGAACTAGGCGTAGTCAAATGTCACTTTTCCTCAAATTCTTACCGTTTTTAGTCGTGTCATGTCGTAGCAATGTTTTTGTTAAATATTTGTTTATTTTTATTTGTTAATTCCAAGTTTTCTGTCGAAGGTAAGTCCCTTATCTACCACTTTATTGAATTTTATAAGTTTTATTTATTTTAATTATACTGTGGTATGACATAATTACCGAAATTTAGACAGTTCAAATTATAAACAAATTAAATATTTTTAACGAACTTCTGCATTTTTTTCATCTTTTTTCCATCTAAAACGACTACTTTTAAAATTTGAAGATTATTTTACTCCATTAAGTAATGTATTATGACGTAACTAGTCCTGCATCTTTTAAAGTAGTAAAGGGAGATTTTAGGGCTATCTTATGACTCATTATTTAATTATTAGTCATTTTTTGATTGGATTTTATTTTAGGAGCATATTACAGTGAATATGAATGTAATACGCCTTTGCTTGCTACTTCAAAACTTGATGCTACCTCTTCTATGAGTGACAGGGGTCCCGAAAATGCTGTATTGTATGGTAAGCTTTTCCTCATATTTTTCTCAAAATTTATATTGAGATGTAAACCACCCTTTCAAGTATTTTCAATAAAAACTACCAGATTTTTCTAAGTAAAGGATTTAAATGATTAAAAAAAGTATATTGAGTAATAATTTTTACAATAATAAAAATAAAATTAAAATTCCTTATTTATGATGCATACATTCTAGTTTAGGAAATATCCTAATGCAATCTTTTTGAAGCTGGCTTTTATTTGTTAGGTTTTCACTGATCATCCAGGCTATACAAACCAGATTATTGTAGTTCTAAATTTAAAAGATATATATAATAGAATTTTACATTAAAAATGTCAAAAAGCAGTGCTAGATGGTATTTCAACTTTTCAAAATGGTCTCCTAGCTATGAAGACTTGATACTTGCAACCTCATGTGTGCAACCAGAAGAAAAAGTTCGCTTGGGGAAATTCGTATTTAAAAAAGACTTTAAATCATCCTTAATTGGACGTTTATTGATGAGAAAATTTGTATCGGAGGCTTGTGAGATGGGTTACAATAATGTTAAGTTTATTAGGGATGAGAGGGGACGCCCAATGGTAGAAAATTTAAAAGATAAAAGTGTTATTTTCAATGTATCCCATCAAGGGGATTTTACAGTATTGGCAGGAGAGGTAAGGGATCTTTTATTAGGTGTAGATGTAATCAAACTTGAGTATACTGGGGGAAAACCTATTTCTGAATTCTTTAGGATTATGAATAGAAATTTTTCTACTTTGGAGTGGAAACAAATTTATAGCAATTTGTCTGAAAAAGATCAGGTAAATACTTTTTGTAGGCTCTGGTCTTTAAAGGAGAGCTATGTTAAAGCCTTGGGTGTAGGAATAACAGTTAGGCTAGACGATTTAAGTTTTAAGATTTTTACACCTCTTAGTAAAGGAACATTTGTAAGGGATACAGAACTTTATGTAAAAGGTAAAAAACTTGAGGAGTGGCATTTTGAGGAAACTCTTATTCAAGATGATCACTGTGTTGCAGTAGCAACTAATAAAAAAATTGATGGGGAAAGTTTTAGTGAGATTGATTTCGTAGATCTAATGAAGAATGCTGTGCCATTGCAGGCACAAGATCAAAGTTATTGTCTAGAGTATTTTAAAAAAGTGGACAAGACATGATAATGAATAGTTTTTAATATTTGCCTTAATGGAAACTCCGAGTTCTTTTAGAATTAAGAACATTTCTTTTGTAAAAAAATTATCTAGAAATTTTCTTTAAAAAACTTGTCTAATCTTAAACTAGAATGTATGAATATCTAGAATTTTAATAGTTTGATATGTAATAAAGAAATAGTACACTATAAATTGATTGTTTATGTTAATTTTTTCCCATTTAAGTATTGATTGAGCAAAAATTTTTCAGTGCCAGTTTGAGAGTGGCACAAAATTTTTAGGATTGGATCGCATGTTGACTGTTTTTATTATTGTTTTATTAAAGTATTTTTGAGTATTCAAACTTGTTTGCATGACTTGTAGGTTTTACAGTTTGATACCATTGATTTTTGTGCTAATATGCTGCAGATCCTTATTTATTTTGGCTGTATTAACTTAGGAACACTGCTTAGATTTTGCAGAATTTTTTAGAAAGTTTTTTGTGAGTAATTTGCAACTATATCAAAAGTATCAGTACTTGTGATTGGTTAGTAATAAAAATAAATGTACTCTTTTTACTTGTGAAAATAAATATTGAATTTGACAAAATCTGGAATATTATTCTTATTTTCGCAACAGAATTATCGTCAAGTCAAGTGGAAAGTTTATCTCATTTAATGACTTTTTCTGGGTCAGAAAATTCTCTTAATTTGCTCACCAATGAGTTGTAGGTAGTTTAACCATTTCCAATAGATATTTCTCTCTGAATATTTTTCTAAATAATTGTCTTCTATGCTACATTTACAGTTTAACTGTACTAGTCCAGGAATTTCAGTCTTGTTCATTTCTTTATCTCTAGAATGTTTAGAGAGCTCTATGTAAAAATTAAATGAAGAAATAAGGACATACGTTTTATTTTAATTTGTCCAGTATAATTACAATCAATCGAACTGTACTACTTTTCTACAAAAGGTGGACATGCATGGAGCGCCCAAGGTAATGATTTTGATCAGTACCTTATTATTGATTTGGGGCAAGTTATGAATGTAACCCGGATCTGGACTCAAGGCAGACCGTACAGTAATTCGTATGTAATGGAATACCAGATTAGCTATGGTACCAATGGATTGGACTATGCTTACTACAGAGATTCCGAAGGTGACATAAGGGTAGGTATAGTTGACAGCTAGTGGTTGAAAGTTTTTTGGAAATATGTACAATTTTTCTGATTTTTTGTGAAAGATATGTTTATAACCTTCAGAAAGTTATCTTTAAGGTCATATTTATAAAACAAAATAAGGTTTAAATATATATTAAATAAAAAAAAATTAAATAAAACCTATTGGTTATATAATTCAAAAAGTGGTGCTAAAATTCAAAAATTCTTTTGTTCCTCCTTCTTAAAACATAGGCTGAGTGTTTTAGGGGTGTCATTTTTATTTTTATATTGGTAATATTGGATATTTAGAATTTAATACTAACCAATAAAAATAAAAAAATCTTATGCCTTTTACACACGAAACTAACAAGAAGAATCGACGAATGTTATGACACGCTCATTGGCTTTTGGAGATACTGTATACTGAATGTTAATGAAGTGGTTTCATTGGTGTGTTCCGTTCGTTGGTCGGGTGTGTACGGTTTAGCAAGCACTAACGAACCTTTTTGCTCAAACCCCCCCCCCCCTCCACCGGTGTAGCGGTATTATCACTCGCCAACATCGTGTTATCATACTCCAACTGACGTGCGCTAAACCGTACATTGAAATCCCTTTGTTGGGTTAGGGTGTATGCAGCATTATATAACTTTTCAATATACAGAGAGAAGAGCCATTCTTCATCAATAATATTCGTCCAAACTAAATCAAAATTAATTGGTCAATATAACGTTTATATTCATAAATAGGTGCCTATTCCACCGATGAACAAAACTAAATAGTATATTTAATATTCCGCTCTATTTTCGGATTCGCTATCAGGAAAACTTAAAACTTATATAGAATTATATTCCTACTTTCTTAGATGAGAGAAAGTATCAGTGAAATAATAATAATTTAGACTCCTTTTTGGTGTAAAATCTACAAATTTCATTATGTCATGTAATTATGTAAATAGTGCAGACAATTTTTACTGTGTATATTGCTTTTAGAAACTACTTTCTTCCATTATTTTGGAGTTAAAATTAAAAACCAAGACAGATCTCAGGTACCGCATTTTATGAGTAGTTGCTGTACTTGTTTTACTAATTTGCTCAAGTGGCTTAAACAAAAGAAACGTTCACTGCTTTTTGCTGTTCCAATGATGTGAAGGGAACCTACTAATTGCGTGAATAACTGTTACTTTTGCTTGACACCTTCCATCCAGCATGGTATATTGAGAAAAAATATGCTAGGCCCAGTCACCTACTAATTGCGTGAATGACTGTTACTTGTGCTTGACACCTCCCATCCAGAATGGTATATAGAGAAAAAAGTAGCTAAGCCCGGTATACCCTGACGTAACATCGGTAAAACGACCAATATCACATAGAACCGTTGGGCGAGACCTTTACATAACATAAAAAAAGATTGGACTCCAAGACCAAATCTAGTAAAATTTCAAAAAATTCTTCTCTCCCCTTTGCATATTATATTAGGACTAATGAAAAACTTTGTGAAGGCTCTGAACACAACATGGACCAGCTTTCGAAAACCTGAGAAGTAAATTTTTGCGTCTAAGTGACGCTAAAATAAAAGAAGGAATCTTTATCGGTCCTCAAATTTGAGAGATTCTAAAGGACCAAAACTTTGATTCAGTTTTACATGGGTTGGAAAAAGAGGCTTAAGAGTCTTTTTAGGGCAGTTGTTCATGGTTTTTTTGTGCAATAGGAGATGTAAAAATTATGATGAGCTTGTGAATAATTTCTTACAAAAGTATCAGCAATATATTCCTAAAAATTAATTTTTTCACTCACCTTGACTCTTTTCCTGCTAACTGCGGTAATGTAAGTGACGAACAAGATCAGTGATTCCACCAAGACATATCGACAATGGAAAAGACATACCAGGGCCGATGGAATGTGTCAATGTTAGCGGACTATTGCGAGAATTTGAGTACAGATACCCGTGAAAGTGATTAAAAAAACCAAGCGAAAAAGAAGAGAAATTCTTGATTAAAAAAGGTTAACTATTTTGCTAATATTTCTAAATTCTCAATTTCATGTAAAAGTTAAAAAATAAATAAATATATCAAAGTTTCTTTTTTCAATAAATAGTTTACTGTATACATTTCCTTCTAGATTCGGTCATGTTTAGTAGCAGTTCTCTGTGAACAAAAATGAATGTAAGTCTTAGCAATTCGAAATTGATTCCTAACTTAAAACCTTATTTTAATTTTTACGGCGATCGTTGATCTTTTGTAGTTAGGTACAGAGGAATCATATTGCGCTGAATTGTATCTATAAAGATTGAAACAGAAAAAAAAGATGAAAAGACAGAAAGTAAATAATACCAATTGCTAAAACGAAAAAACTAACAAAATAATTAATGATATCGAATGACCTTTACCTCAAGTCATGATCGGAGGAATTAAAAAATGATGTTATTAGAAAAATGTACTTACTCATTTCCACATTACAAAAAAAAACAATTTTAATTCACTTTAGCTTGTTTATTAGGTCTATTTTTATTTTTGAAATTATTTGGTTATCACTTCTCAAAATTCAGTAAAACGAATGAACATTTTTTTGCCTTTGATACTCTTATTAATAATAGATGAATTAAATAAGTCCGTGCAAGTCTGCACCGTCTTCCTTGCAGCTCTGATTCAAGTCTAGACACGTTTGGTGTCGCTTGTATGAGCGCAGTGAGTTGCTAGCAAATGCGCAAGTTTTTGGAAGTTACAGGTAGTGTGACCACAAAGCTAATAGTTTCACAATAATTTAGATGAAATATACTTAATTAATATATAAACATGTAATTTCTTTGTCTATTTTGTTATAAATATTATGTAAGTACATAGGTACAATCTTTGTTAAGCCCATATGGACCACTTTGGGAATCAGTGGTATATAGCAGGGGTCGGCAATTAATTTCAAATGGGTTGGTCTGGATGATTAAAATGTTTCAGTCGAGAGTCCCGAAAAAAAAATAAAAGCAAATTTGTATACCAAAATAGGAACGTAGCATGTATCACAACATGCCTGTTGTACTAGGGGTGGATCCAGCCTCTTATTTTGTGTGTGTGTGTGTGTGTGGGGGGGGGGGGGACGATGTCACAAGAGTACAATATGGCAAGTGAAAGCGAGTTGTCGACCAAGGAGAGGGGTACCAGCCATATCCACGTTTCTAATGTAACAGGCAGAGGCTTTTGAGGAGGGGGCGACTGCACAGTATGACACTCAAAAGCGAGCTGTCAACTTGAAGGGGGGGGGGTGCATCTATCCTTCTGAATTCAAAGTTCTTGTGGGGCGGATCTTACAGTATGGAAAGCGAAGCCGAGCTCTCGGCGGGGGCGTCTATTTTTTTGAATTCGAAGCTCTTGGGAGGGGGCAAAATAAATAGGTAGACGTAGACAGTCCGTCAGTTGCCGACTCCTGATCTATAGCATCGTGATTATTAAGTCTTTAGACTTTTACTTAGCACCCTTGTTGCCGATCCATAATAAAAAAGTATGCGCGGTCAAATGCGATATATGAAAATAGGAATTTTATCTCAGAGTTGCCACTCGTCCCGATAGTACCGGGACAATCCCAATTTCGATGATTTGTTCCGCGTCCCGAGGACCTATATGTCCCGACGGTGGGGGGGGGGGGGTCAGCGACATTCACATTCCTAATGCATCAGGCAGTGGCGAGTCTTATTTTTCTGAATTCAAAGCTCTTGAGGGGTAATCCCCCCTGTATTGCGCGCCTGATTGCCTGCTATGACCGACCGATTGTTCCGATTTTTTCCCCCAAAGGTGGCAACCCTGTTTTATCCCTAAAAACTACTGTAGCTAGAAAAGCACTACAAAATGGGGACGGCATCGAATATCTCATGGGTAATAAATAAGAAATTTATAAACTGTTAAGGGTTTTTTCCCTCTCTTCCCTATACATGTCTTCCTGGTTCGATTATCTTTGTCCACATACCATACCCCTAGATAATATATAAATTCAGAGTGACCTTGCAAGTTTGCAATAAATAAGAAGGAAACATACTCTACTTAGATGTCTTAAATTAATAAAGCATTTTTCTTAAATTAGAAATAATGGAAACATTGTGCATATTTTTAAATCAACTACTAGAATTCGTTAATACGTATTCAAATATCTGACAATATTTATACAAACTTAAACACAAAACGATAACAAAGGTTAACGGTCAAATTTTTGAAATTAAAATATAAGGAACAAAATACATTCAATTTTGTTGTGCTTTTGTTAAATATCATTACTATATACAGTGATTGTTAAATTTCCTTTATAGAAAATTTCTACTTATGATTTCAAATATTAAATACAATAACCTTTACAAATTACTCTGGACAACAAATTTCAGTACGTTTGTGGTATCCGTCATACAAAACATCTTTTTTTATAAAAATTGTGGTAAATACGCAAAAGATAGTAATCATGAAAGATTAGTTGTGATTTTCCAAATACTTAAATTATTAGTATTTTATCAGAAATGTCAAAAAATTGGGAGAAATAACAATTTTTACAGTATTTCAAAAATTAAACTTGTATGCGTTTTGCTACCCGTTTGTATTCTACTTCTGGAGCATCTCTAACAAGTACCCAGCAATAATTTTCCAGCAGTGAAGTGTTTCACTTTCCCTGACACTTTTTTCCATTCTCGCAATGCTTTGATGAAATCGTTTATCGTGTTCAATACACTTTTAAAGAAATGTTGCAACCCATCTTTTTATACGGACAGCAAATTTTCTACAAGTGTATTGTTTAAAAATTAAAATGTCAGTAAGAAATAAAGAAATTTTTACTGCCATAGAATTAGTTTAACAAATTATCGTCCTTCTCCTTCCAACAGTTACCGGAAAAATATACAGATAGTTTATTTCCTGCAAATACAACTCTGGTCCTCTCTCCATATACGTTTCGACCACCTGATGGTTCCATCTGTGAAGCTGTAATGAACCAAGTAGAGCATTTATAGAAAATGTCTGTAGATGTAATATTCTGCCGACAGGTCCAGTTTCAGAGACCTGAAGCGCAGTTATTGGTGCATATACATGGAGTCCAAGGCTTGTCCTTCATCTCCCACTTTACATCCAAAATAAAGATAATGTGTTTTTTTTTAATCATTAGGGTGAAGAGTTATTTTCGCGACGCCAATGTTTTATCTGTCGATTTATTGCCTTATTCTGTACATTGATGGAGGTAGGCCTTCTCATCTTGCCCCCACGTCTTTCTATGTTGATTTTTTCTCTTGCATGCAAGTCCGTCACTTGTTAGGATTTACTGTTTGTTTTTTCTAGCCAGAGGTGCCACTCTAGAGATCCCTGCATTACACCTCTTATCTATTTATTGGGCGTTGTTAAAAAAGTGTGCATCTTCCTCTTATGTCCGTCAATCCTGTTTTCTCCTCTATAGATTTTTTTTTTCTGTCTTTTAGTTTTAAATTCAGCATTTGACGTTCCATGGCTCTTTGGGTCTTTGTTGCCCGATTGATATTCTTTTTCCTCATAGTCCAAGTTTAGTTACCATATGGTAATACTGGCAATACATTTTTCAAAGATTTTTGTCCTAAGATATTGAGTAATCATTTTATTTTTGACTATGTAAGTCAGTTTACCGATTGTAGCTCATCCCAGCTCCATTTTTCTCTTAATTTCGAGTTCTTGGTTATCTTTATGCAGTGTGACTCTTTGACCTAAATGTGTAAACTCTTCTGCCTATTCTAAGATGTTTCGTCCTATTTCAATATTCATTATATCTTCTGTGTTTATCATTGTTCTGCATTAATTTATTGTTCGATATGATTTGAGTTTTTGTCTAGTTCTCGAATCATTGATTTCAGCTGTGCTTTTTCTGGGACGTCGGCAGATTTTAAGTTGTTTAGATAATGTCCATTGATGTTTTTTTTTCTTTTACTTTCCCAATTCATGCATTTGAAAACATGTTTGAGTGCCATGATGAATAATTTGGGAGATAGTGGGTTACCTTGGCGAAATCCTTTCTGTATTAGAACTTGATTTGTTGTTGTTACTGACAGTTTAATGTTTATTTTGGCTTCCTGATAAATATCTTGAATAAGTGTCTTATCGATGGTCAATTCTACAATTCCATAAAGATTATTTATATCGCGCACGTCTCACCTGAATCAAATGCATTTTCATAATCTATTAGGGCTATGTATAGCGGTATATGATATTCGTTTACTTTTTCTACGAGGATCTTCACAGTCAATAGGTGGTCCACAATGCTGGACGGAGTTCATCTTTTTCAGTTGATAGTTACATTTCCATTTTGTGGTTAATTCTTTTGATTATTATTTTAGATAGCAATATTTATACTTGAGAGGAAAGTGTAATGGGCCTATAATTAGTTAAGTAAGATGTGATCGCTTCTTTCCATTCTTCTACTATTTTTATAAAGTTTACAGATTTTGTATTCCTTCTCCAAAAGGCCGCATTTGGCGGAAAAGAAAGAGTTGTTCCATCACGAAAAAGCTCCTATTCACACATCCGTTATTGCAGTGGCCAAAATCAATGATTTAAAGTACGAAATACTTCCTCATGCACCCTGTTTGCCAGATTTAGAACCTTGGACAATTTTCTGTTTCCAAACTTGCAGAAATGGCTCGGCGATAAAAAAAAATTGCCAACGATGAAGAAATGATGTCTGCAGTAGATGGCTATTTTGAGGAGCTCGACATTTATTACTAAAAACAATGTATCGAAGCTATTGAACATCGCTGGGAAAAGTATATCGAGCCGAAAGAAGACTATGTTGAGAAATAAATAAAGTTTTTGCCAAATATTCTGTGTTTTCTTTGAACGGTCAATTAATTCTGGCACTTCCCTCGTACTTTCATATTTTTATTTTCTCGATCACTTCTTAGATTTTTTGTTCTATTCTTTTATTTTCCTTTATACTCCTTCTTAATAATTTATTTAGTTCTGCACATTCTATGTTTTTTTCTGATGATTTTGTTGGACCATTTATCTTCTTAAACGTTTCTTTTATCGTTTTGACAAAGTTTCCTTGTTATGATCTTGCTTTGAAGTGACTCTTTGGGCTGATTCTAATATTGCTGTTGTAAGTACTTCGTTGATATCGTTTATACTGTTATGTGAGTAATTTTTATTTTATAATAATATTCTTGATATTTTTACAGTTTTCAGCAACCTGTGGTCTCTCCCGGCAGTGAAAGTGTTTAGTACCCCAAAAGTTATTTCATCACAAATATAACAAAATTTATCAAGACACTTGCGAGACAACTTATTCGAACGCTGTCGTATTGGACATCCTCGGTCCGATACCTACGTGCCAATAACGCGTCTGGTGACATCAGATATCCATAGTATGTGCTGATAAACAATGGCTGCTTAGTTAATATGTCATATATCTTGAAAACGTGAACTAATAATTATATTTATCTGCATTTTTCGTGTTCAACGCATCAAGATTTATAAGACTTAGTTGATTTTATCTAGAATATTTTTCAGCTGTTGTCCATTGTTATCAATAGTAGAACTCAAAAAATAGTTTGTTCGAAACTGTAATACCTAGAAACTTGAGATTTACCATTTTTCAATTGGGACATAGGGGAAATTTTTATTGCATCTACTAGAAGAGTTTTTAGAACTTTCTTTCTTTTTAAATTTCATAAATTTGATTGTTTAACTAAACAAAATATGTGTGTAAGAAAAATTTCAATTATGACTTACTTCGTCCCTTAAGAATTGTAATTTTGTTAACCAATTCCTAATCAAGACTATTCATTATTATTATTATTATTATTACTTGTAGGGCAAAACAAACCTTGTAATACTTTTTTCTATGGCTTAGCTTCACTGTAGCTTGGTTGTGGTCTTAGCTTCCATTTTCTGTTATGTCTATTTTTATAGATAGCTGAATCATATTAGTTTGCTTTTAGCTAATAATAGAAATAGTATATGTATATTGCTCTAGTAATGTTGGTAAAGGTATTATATGTATTGTATTTTGCAAAGTAGAAAATGTTATAAATGGGGTAGGTATTTATTTATCAATATTAAACTAAAAACCTAGAACTTTAGAGGTTGAAAAAGTAAAAAGAAAATACGTAGTAACGTTCTATTAAGAAGTAAAATTTTGGCTTAAATGACGAAATTGTGACAGTTATTAAAATTTTTGGTTTCTCTCTCGCGATTTAAGATCTTTCTGAGAAAATGATGAGAGAAAATTTATATTTCCCTCTCAAACTAATTTTCGTTTCCAGAAAAATCCTTAGCTGTAAGAATTAGAGTCATTCTATTTCAAACAATATAAATAATTAAAATAAAAATATTCGTCGTTAATTTCTACTTTTAATGTATGTAAATTGTATACATATTACGTAAAACATATTTAAAAAAACATACACATTTGTCATTAACATAGTACAACTAAAATAACCAGTAGGCTGACTCGGATTCGTACTGATCGAATCTTTCGGTGACTTCCTAAAAATCTAACCCAAAAACAGATTGCTTTGCATTTCCAAGTTAAGAAAAAAAGTAGACAGAATTTTTGCATATTTTTTAAAATTTGTTTTAACAATTTTTTATACCCTCCTGTGTGACCTCACCTTTTTAATAAAATGCAGAGACAATAACGTAAAACCAACTTTTACTCTAAGATAATACACTACACCATAATAAGGAGAACTCTGTCAGTATTGAGGAAATCTCACACTGCCTCACATAAGAGAAGAGATACGACAAAAAATGTTACCTAATCCCAAGAGAACACGGACTCTACAAACTTTACCGGTCTCTAAGTAAATACATGCTATGGAACCGCAAAGAAACACTTTGTTGTTGGAACCTCAGCAGAGCCGAATTTCCAACTCGGAAAAATTCTTAACAATCCTACACTCCCTAAGACGTATCGATAGATTAAGCACTGAACTAGATCACCCAACTCACGTTATGGACCTCACCATACACTGCCTTAAAAAGGCATATTTATTAGTTGACGGCCGGATATGCAGATATATAGATGGCTCTGCCATGGGGTCACCACTATTTCCTGCTACTGCAAATCTGTGCATGACCCCATGACAAACAACAGTTTAATTGTTTCCATGAGTTTCTTGAATCTATCCACTGGAAAAAAACTTTAAAACTCGAAGAAAAATATCATTTCTCTTTCCTAGACGGCCGAGTGTTCAAGACAATAAATGGATAACTGAAACATATAGTATATCAAAAACCAACCCACACGGATATATACTTCAATGCTGATTATCACCATCACCTCTGACAAATATCGAGCGTAGCCAACACCCTCATCTCAAGAACCTTTCGTTTAGTCGAGAAACAAAGAAAAGATAAAGAACTGCTACACATAACAAAACTCTAAAATAAAATGGCTACGAACCACCAACCATAAATAAAGCAATAAAATTGCAACAAAAACCCACATATAATAGATGAATTACCATACATCTATACAAATAAGACGCAACACATAGAATCGATAGATTGTTTCGGAACCATAACAAATCTATAGCCTACAAACTACACAAAACAAAAGGTTAATTGGGGTATCTAATTCTCAATGTGTAATCCCACACATTCTGACCCTTTTTACGGGTTAAACTAAATCTGTTGGTATGTACGTGTCTCGAGTCTCTGATTGAATAAGATTTTAACAGTCGAGCAATACATCAATGCTAAAAACCTATGTATAGAATAAGTTATGACAAGTTTCATCACCAATGAGAGCTCCACATATAAAGAGTAAAAAAATGTCAGTATTTAATTATTATTATTAATTATAATAATCATATACATACCAAGAAATACAAGAATCGATGGACAAAAAATCGCCAACAGGTAATTCCGAAACTAATGGATCAAAGAACATCTATGCAAAAAAACGAATCCCGATGATAATTTGAGATGAGAGTAGCTAAAAACTCTCCTAACAATAGCTTCAACTAACTTGAATAAATAATGCAGATGTGAAAAAATTAGAAGGGGTGTGTGTCCGCCATCTTGGCTCCGCCATTTGAAATTTTGATAACACAAAAAGGATCAGACACCCCAAAAGCCCAACTACCAGTAACTTTAATGGTTCTGGAAACATGTTGAAGCTGTAAAAAAGTTGAAAAAGAGGTGTGTGATGTGAAGATGTGTGAAAGAAATGTGGGTTCGCCATTTTTAATTTTGAAATTTCGATAATACGTTGAAAATCAGAGACTTCAAAAACTCTAATATCAGTAGATTTAACTGAAATGGTTTTATAATTTAGCTATAAAAAGGGTTACAATACGTGTGTGTCCGCCATGTTGAATATGCCATCTTAAATTTTGAAATTTCGATAAGACATTGAGAATCAGACACCCTCAAAACCTCAATAGCAATAGCTTTACCTGAAATGGTTTTATTCTTTAGTAGTAAAAAGGCTAGAGTGGGCGTATATTCGTCATGTTGGATACGCCTTTTTGAATTTTGGAATTCCGATGACACATGAGAGATCAGAGACCGCGAAAACCCAAAACTTTATATAAATAGCCAAACTGTAAATTGACTAGAAATAATTAAAGTCGTTTGAGTGGATATTAAAAACAAACAATTACACGATCTATGTATTGGGAAAAAATTATTTTATTCTTCTTACGACCCTTAAGAAAGGGAGCTGACAGAATATTCTTTATGAATTCCACCTAATGGTCTCATCAGTGGAGCTGTAACGAACCGAGAGCAAAATGCACAGAAAACAACTGTCTATTTAAAATCCCCATGTCGTAAAATATCGGCAGTATATTACTTGCAGAACTTGATGCCGACTGTTATTTTAAACAAGCGGACATCTAAATATACCCCGGAGAAGTAGGAAATTATTAAAAATAAAAATAAACAATTTTACGGTCTGTGTATTTGGAAAAAGTATTTTATGCTCCTTAGGACCGTTAAGAATAAATAGCCAAACTGTAAATTGACTAGAAAAAATTATTTGCGGTAAAGTCGTTTGAGTGGGTAATATATATATATATATATATATATATATATATATATATATATATATATATATATATATATATATATATATATATATATATATATATATATATATATATATATATAATTTTTCCTTTATTTTATCTTTTCTTGGGTTTAGGTTCTATATTTAATAAAAACACAAAACAATTGATGTTTCGCCGTTTATTCAAGGCATTTTCAAAATTTTTTCCTCCTAAAAATATTTTTATATAATTAAAATACACCACATAAAAAACATATCTACAATTTTAAAAAAACAAACAAGACACTTAAAAAACAGTATTTAAATTTTTAAAAATATTGAATTTTACCGGTACACACCTTGACATTTTGCTGCTCTATTACTAAATAAAATTCAAATTTTACATTGTCTACTGAGGATACATGGAATGCGAATGTGTTTTATTTTTTTAATATTTTTTATATTTTACAATGCATAAAAAAACAAATAAGGTATATGTTGAGTTTTATATTTAAGAGGATATTGAATTTTTGATTCTTATTTGACAGGATCGAATACTTAATATTTTTGTTTAAATTAGGCTTGTGTAAATGTGGCTCAAATTTTCCATATTTGTTCTGTCGTTAACAGTGTTTTTATCTTTTTTAATTTCAATCATTTCCTTTATCTGTAATTTTTGATAATTTATATCTTTATTTTTTACAATGGTACTGTTATAATCAAAAGTATGTTTTTCGTCCTGTGTGTGTTTGTTTAACGCTGTTGAGGCGTTTTTCGTATATTTTTGGCCATTTAATCTATTCTTCAGCAATTGGCTTGTCATGCCTATATATTTTTTGGGACAATTTGTGCACGGGATCGAATATATTACATTGGATTTATTCATGAGAGGAGTTTTACTTTTTAAATTTGTGAACAATGTATTTAATTTATTATGTGACCTGTGGCATACGATAATATGTTTTTTTTAAATGTATTTTATTTTTTTCTGACAGCTCACTAGTGTAAGGTAATGTCACATATTTTTGCTGTTTATGTTCTATGTTTTTTGTTTTTACGTTATTATAAAACTTACATGTTCGTTTATCAATTATTTTGGTCTTTTCGTTGAAATTATTATTTATTAGTGTTTTTTTTTAATTTTTGCAGTATTTTTGGTCAGAATTCTGGAGACGTTAGGGAGATAGCACGATCAGATAGACCGATTATAACGCTATTTTTTTGAGTTTTTGAATGATTAGAGAAATAGTTTAGATATCTACCTGACCAAGTTGGTTTGGTGTACCATTCAGTTAAAATTTTGTTTTTTCTGCGTATAAGTGTCATATCTAGAAAATTTATTTTATTATTATTCTCTGTTTCGGACGTGAACTGTAATTTTTCGTTGAAACTGTTAAAGTCTTGGAGAATTTCATTTATTTTATTTTGTGGTACGGCTGCTATGCAATCATCGACAAAACGTTTGAAAAATATTATATTAAAATTTAATTTTTCTAAAACTTTTTCCTCTAAATATTCCATTACTAACTGCGCAATGGTACAGATAAAGGAAATGATTGAAATTAAAAAAGATAAAAACACTGTTAACGACAGAACAGATATGGGAAATTTGAGCCACATTTACACAAGCCTAATTTAAACAAAAATATTAAGTATTCGGTCCTGTCAAATAAGAATCAAAAATTGAATATCCTCTTAAACATAAAACTTAACATATACCTTATTTGTTTTTTTATTCATTGTAAAATATAAAAAATATTAAAAAAATAAAACACATTCGCATTCCATGTATCCTCAGTAGACAATGTAAAATTTGAATTTTATTTAGTAACAGAGCAGCAAAATGTCAAGGTGTGTACCGGTAAAATCAAATATTTTTAAAAAATTTTAAAAATTTAAATACTGTTTTTTAGTGTATTGTTTGTTTTTTGAAATTGTAGATATGTTTTTTATGTGGCGTATTTTAATTATATAAAAATATTTTTAGGAGGAAAAAATTTTGAAAATGCCTTGAATAAAGGGCGAAACGTCAATTGTTTTGTGTTTTTATTAAATATAGAACCTAAACCCAAGAAAAGATAAAATAAAGGAAAAATGATATAATCTATGGTTCAAGAAACAAGAAAATAAATAAATAAATGTATATATATATATATATATATATATATATATATATATATATATATATATATATATATATATATATATTGGGGGAATCTGCGTCTCCATTTCCAGCTGAAAAAGTGAGGTTACTTTATCAATGAATTTTGAAGATAGCTTACTCGTTATTTTGGTTTACTTTACCCCAAAAAATAAAAGGTTATGGTGCAAGTATTTCTCTTAACTAGACTATACTCTAACATTTCTCACATTGTCTCTCTCTAACCCATTTCCTTCAGGTGGTTCCGCTTGGGCTCCCAAGGACAACACCTATTTTGAGAAGCTTATTATAGATCTTGGAGGGAGGTATGAAGTACGTTCTATAGCATCCCAAGGACGTTCGCAATCATACGGATATGTTATGGAATATATTGTGGAGTATTCGGATAATGGATATGAAGGATGGAGGACATTTAACGATGCTCAAGGGGATATCGAGGTGGAGTTATATTCGAGATTGTTGTGTTGTTTTTTTTTGTGTTGTAGACGATGGTTTTTTTTTTGCTCGTCGGTGGATTTTGGGTATAATAAACGCAATAACAATATTTAAAATATCAAAGCATTTTAAAAATAACAAGGTCATGAAAATTTAGTAATTTATTAGAGAGGTATATTTACCTTGAATCATTGGACCAAGTAAATATTCCCATTTAAAGTGATTTTTTTTTTCAATTTTCATGCCATTTTGTTAATGTGTTATATTAATTTTTTCGACTTGTTTCAGAAAGTGAACCAAAATAAGCATTTTCGGTTATTTGTTTGAAGAACCGCTTTCAAAAGCTGAAACCGTTTTTTTGTAAATATTGAGAGTTACAGATTTTGAAAGATAATAATATTTTGGTGAAGGTATGCGCTTGTTGGTGTAGTTCTTAATTTGTTCACTTCTCACAAGAGTCCGGATATTAAATTTATTTTTTTGATCAGATTAACTTTTATTAAAATTATGTTTTCAAAGAAACGTGAACAATTTTAACTAATATGGAATAGCCACGTGATGTGATAAAAATAGCAAATTATTTATATTTTTATTATGCATTTGCACCGCAACAAACTGGGCTAAGTTGGGTTTAGAATGTGAAGTCATTGATTACATGATTTCTTGGTGAAAAACTTTGTAAATTTCAAAAATTCATCCTTTGTTATTTATTTCTTTTGTAAATAATTGGCTATTAAATTTACATTCTCACTAATTTTCATTTTCACAAAAATTTGTACTAAGCAATTTTCTTTATACTAACTTTCCTCCTTCCTAGAACGTTTATTTTTGTATTTTTACCATTTTTGTTTAATTTTTTTTTCATCGGAGTTTAGCACACAACACCGTTATGATTAATAGTAACAATAATATACAAATATTACGTATAAATATGAATTATTTTATGTAGAAATGCCAAATTAATTATTACAAAAAGTAATAAGAATATTTTAAATTTCTATGGTTTTAAAATAACACCTTTTTTATTTATAAATACCCGAATAATCTAATATACACCATTGTAATCTTCATTTAAAAAAATATTTTTTAATTTAATAATAATATTCAGAGCATATTTTTTCCTGATTCTGTCTTTGATTTTATTACATGTATTTTTACAAATATTTAGATGTTCCGAGGTAACGTAGACGGCGATACTGTACACAAAAACGATTTTGAAGTACCCATAATAGCTCAGTGGATTCGCATAAATCCTACTAGATGGCGTGACAGAATTTCTTTGAGAGTGGAATTGTTTGGCTGTGAATATGGTAAGTTGTCATCCATGTTATCTTTTTCTTTATTGTAAAAGAAATAATATAATACAACACATTTTTTTTGTGTTTTTAGTTGCTGACGATATGTATTTTAACGGCACAGCTCTACTTACATTAGACCTACTCAGAGATCCTATAGCTGCCTTAAGAGAGACTATTAAATTTAGATTTAAAACGGCTGCACCAAACGGTGTTCTTCTATACAGCAGAGGAACCCAGGGTGACTACATTGCCTTACAGTTGAGGGAGAATCGAATGTTACTTAATATTAATTTAGGTTGGAGTTTTTGTAATTTTATAACATGGATTTGCTCTTTTTATATTAAATATAATTTTCTGGTAAATTATTGCCATTGCAGGTTCAAATATGGTAACAAGTCTCAGTGTAGGCAGTCTTCTGGACGACAATATTTGGCACGATGTCGTTATATCGAGAAATAGACGAGACATACTTTTTTCCGTCGATAGAGTTGTGGTACAAGAGCGAATCAAAGGCGACTTTAATAGACTTAACCTGAACAGAGATGTATGTTTTATTCAATTAAATAAAAAGGAATGTATTGTATAATTTTTACAACGTTTTTTTTCTGCCTTCACAGTTCCATATTGGAGGTGTTCCCAACATTCAAGAAGGACTCGTAGTCGTACAAAATTATACTGGATGTATAGAAAACCTTTATCTCAACTCTAGCAATGTTATTAAGGAAGTTAAGCAAGCTTACGAGTACGGTGAAACATACCGTTACGAGAAAATAAATACTTTGTTTAGTTGTCCGGTAAGTGAGTAAAAGCCATGTAATTACTCGTAAATTACATCTTTGTGAGCAGGGAAGTGTGATTTTTTATTGTTTATGATTTATATACATATTCATACCTTTAATTTGAAAAAAAAAAGTTGTAAACACTTTTGATTAATACTTTTTTTCTTGTTTAGGAACCCCAGATAGTTCCTGTGACTTTCACCACGACTCAGTCTCACGCCAAACTGAAAGGATATGAAGGAATGCAAGCAATGAACGCTTCTTTTCATTTTAGAACGTATGAGATCAATGGGTTGATGATGTACCACGCGTTTTCTTCGTCTGGTTACGTTGCCGTAAGTGTCTTTGTAAAATCGTTTAGAATAGTTGAGTTATAGGATAAAGAAAAGATCTATTAATCAACGATATATTGTAGGTTTTTCTGGAGCTAGGCAAAATCAAAGTAGAACTTGTTTCACCGAACAATCCTAAAGTTATATTTGATAATTATGAAGAGACCTTTAATGATGGAAGGTGGCATGTAGTTGTGCTGACGATTAAAACAAACGAAGTGACGTTTAGTGTCGATTACAGACCAATGAAGACGACCAGACTGCTGAAAATGACAACGGGAGGAATTTATTATTTTGCTGGAGGGATTAGTTTGACACTGGGATACTCGAACACTATTTTTCCTGGTAAGGCGGATATATATATATATATGTATGGGAAGATTTGTTTTCTGCTTATACCCATAATATTTGGTTATTAATTATATATCTAAAAATAAACATACACTACTAAATTGATAATTTTTTATGGAACAAATGAAAATACATAAAATAAAATTCTCTACTATGATAAATAAGAAAACATTTGGGACAATAGCATGGAAAGAATATTGTTTCCACAAAAGATAATTAAGTCTGTACAAATTTAAGAAGCAAAGTTCAATATTTTGCTTTAATGACTTCCCTTCATCTTCTTGGCATTGAATCGACAAGATTTTGACATACATCAACTGGATTATTCCACCATTCATCTTGTAAAACTTCCCATAGATGATTTTCATTATAAATTATTCTTTCCCTAATTTTTCGCTCCAAGGGTTCCCAAAGGTGCTCAGTCGGATTTATGTCCGGCAATATGAGTGTTTGGGGTCATTATCTTGTTGACATCTCCATAAAAGTGGCATTTTTTCGGCATAGAGCAATATAATATTCCGTAATATGTCGCGGTACATAAATCGATCGATTTTAACAGTTATTTTCATTATTGGGCCCGTCCCAGACCTGGAAAAACATCCCCAGACTATAATACTGTCACCCCCATGCTTCACAGTAGGTTTTTGTTACTTAATATCAAATTTTTTTCTACAGGCCTTCGAACATTTATTTTTATAAAAAAATGTGCCAATTATGTAGTCGAACCCGTGAGCTATATAATCAATAAGTCTTTTAGGCATGGCATTTCTCCAGACAATTTAAAAATGGCATTGGTTAAACCTCTATTTAAAAAGGGAGAGTACAGATTTCTATAATCATAGACCCATAAGCCTATTACGGTCCTTCACAAAAATTTTTGAAATTGCTATGTGTTTCAGACTACTCAAATTTTTTAATTCAAAAAGCTTACTAAGCCCAACACAACATGGTTACTTAAAAGGTAGAACTGTGATTGGGTTCGTTCATATCTAGAAAATAGAAGTCGGTAAGTTGTAGTGGAATTTGATGGGGTTCAGTATTATTCAGATGTTGACTTTTTAACCATGGGCATCCCACAGGGAAGCATTATGGGACCAATACTATTTTTTTTTATATTAACGAACTGGCATCTACATTTATGGGTGAAAGGTGTTATCTTGTAAACTTTGCTGATGATACAAATATCTTAACCATCGGCATCTCATTGGCAGATCTCATGAAAATTACTGAACATATTATCAAGTCTAAAAAATGGTTTTGGGAGCACAAATTAATACTGAACACTGAAAAGACCCATCACATTTGTTTTTCAACAAAGCAAAACAACCAGCCACTTCCTGAGTTGGTTGAGTTTGGGACTGAGAGCATCACACTAGAGGAAGATACAAAGTTCCTTGGAATCCATATTAATTGTAATCTAGATTGGACAAAACATATATCAGAGGAATGCAATAAGATAAACACAGCTTTATACTCATTACGAGTAATGTCAAAATATTTGAGCAAGGAATAATTGTATATTATGCAAATGGAGATTCAACTCTTCGCTATAGAATGGTGTTCTGGGGTGGGAGCAGTGCATCAGAACGGGTTTTTAAAAGTCAGAAAAGAGCAGTTCGTATACTTTCTGGCATTGGTTACTTGGATTCCTGCAGGGGAAAATTTAAAACCTTAGGTATCTTAACTATACCAGCAATTTTTATTTACGAATGTCTACTGTTTCTCATTAAAAACAAGGACAAGTTTAAGAAGCATGAAGTTAAATACTGCTTTGCCACTAGATATAATGGATATAATGTCCCACAACATCGACTTAGTGTGGCAGAAAAAGGGCCTGGTTTCTTGACCATTAAATTTTTTAATGCTCTACGAATCGGGGTAAAGTTGGATGAGGATTTCAAACGTTTTAAGAAAACGGTTTTTGATTTATCGGTTCATATTGAATCATATACGCAGAATAAGTACTTTGCATTTTTAAAATGAATTTTAAGTGTCATGTCTCATAATAGGATGGTATGTGAATTTTACTTAATTTTAATATTTAGTGTTTTTAACTTAGCTATTTTATTGTATTTTAACTTTGACGCCATCCATTCAAGTTTTGGGTTTTTCATCAGTACCACAAAACTTTTTATTGAATAAAGAGATATTTGATTTGATATGATTTGATTTGAAGAAAAGACTTTCCGTCTGAACACTTCAAAACTGGGGTACAGTGCTTTTGAGTGACGAAAGCAAATTTAAAGTATTTGGTTCAGACGGAAAGTCTTTTCTTCAAATCAAATCATATCAAATCAAATATGATTTGATTTGAAGAAAAGACTTTCCGTCTGAACCAAATACTTTAAATTTGCTTTCATCACTCAAAAGCACTGTACCCCAGTTTTGAAGTGTCCAATTTAAATGCCCTTGAGCAAATTTAAGTCTGGCCTTTCGATTTTTTCTGAAGAGTTAAAGTTTTTTGACAGCATTACTTCCGAATAATCCAACTTCTCAAAGACGTCTTCACAGTTCGAGCCATTATATCTGTGTTGAAATGTTCGGGAATTTCTGTGCTAATTTGATTGGTGACTTATGCGAATCCGTTATCGAAATTCTTTTAATGCTCTTTTCAACATAGGGGGTAGCTTTTTCTAGGATGTCCTGACTTTAGCAGATTATTAACATTCCTCAGTAACCGAAACTTCTCTAAATTTTTCAAAACAACACCATCACTTAAACCTAAATTTTGGGCTATAGTGCATTGCTTTACACCTTGTCTTTTTAACTCAATAACTCTAAGTCGCAACTCTTTCGACAAATACTTATTTTTGCTCATTCTTAATACGATGTTGGTGACAACAGTGGCACAACAATACTTATCCATTGATTTTAAAGGTTAAAAATGCATAGGAGAAATAATGTTTCCATACATATGTCCAAGACACAAACAAAGAAGGCAGATGAGAAAGGAATGTGTGTAGCCCAAAATGTAAACATGTGATAATATTCAATACCTTAACAAATATTTAAAATAGACGGCATAAATTATTGTTGAATATTAGGATTGATGAAAAAAATGGACAAAATAAAAATATTTCCATACTTTTGTCCGTGACTGTATGTATACTTTTTTCTTGGGTATATATATATATATATATATATATATATATATATATATATATATATATATATATATATATATATATATATATATATATACATGCACTGGATTAAAGAAAAGTTTTTTTTGCACAGTCGTTTTTATGAAACGTGTTTTTACATTATTTTAGGTTTTATCGGCTGTATGAAAACAATACGTATTGATGGTAACAGTAAATTACCTACAGACTGGAAAAAGGATGAAGAATATTGTTGTGAGGACCAAATCATATTTGACGCATGTAGAATGACCGATAGGTAAATGTAATTTAACAATAAGTAGGTCTCCTTTTTTATGATTGATAACTAGACCTTATTTCCTGTTGAATTCAATCTCCTTAATATTTTCTTATTTCTATAGGTGCTATCCGAATCCTTGTCAGCACGGTGGCATATGCAAACAAAATGCTGCTGAATTTTTCTGCGACTGTAAAGGTACAGGATATGGAGGCGCGGTATGTCATACTTCTATCAATCCTCTCTCGTGTCAAGCCTATAAAAATGTTCAGGCTGTTGGGCAAAAGGCCGAAATTAAGGTAAATGTATTGATATGACAATCTACGTCTTTTAAGTTTAAATTTGTAAAATGAACGGAAAACAATACTTTCTTGATTAGATTGATGTCGATGGTAGTGGTCCTCTCGCTCCCTTCCCAGTGACCTGCGTGTTCGGTGCTGATGACCGGGTAACCACGGTGTTGCACCATAGCAACGAGGAGACAACCTCTGTGGACGGGTATCAGGAACCGGGAAGTTTCGGGCAAGAAATTCAGTACGAGGCGAACGACGATCAGATTGTCGCCCTTACAAACAGGTAAAAATAAAGTAACTGATTTTAAAACTAAATTTGTTAATAAGTTTTTTCACCTACTTCACTTTTTATTTTATTTCTACAGGTCTACTACATGTACACAGCATATCCAGTATGCTTGCAAAGGGGCGAGACTTTTCAATTCGCCCTCGGAAGAAAACAGATTCCAACCGTTCTCCTGGTGGGTCTCCAGAAAGAACCAAAAGATGGACTATTGGGGCGGTGGATTGCCTGGTTCTCGGAAATGTGAGTGCGGAGTTTTAGGGACCTGTATTGACGCCACAAAGTGGTGTAATTGTGATGCTGAGAGTCGAGATGGAGTTAATCCAATATGGCTTGTAGATGCTGGTAAGTGATATATATATATATATATATATATATATATATATATATATATATATATATATATATATATATATATATATATATATATAATTAGTATTATTTTTCGACAATATTTTTTTGTAAATGTTTGAAAAATTCAACTCTGTACATGTAGTAATTTGAATTTAGCTTACCTTTACTACATAAAGCATTGTTGTACTATTCCTATGAAAAAGCGCATGTTTTAAATAGGAATTTACTATTTGTAGGTGATTTACGCGATAAAGAAGACCTTCCAGTTAAACAGCTGCGTTTTGGTGATACAGGTAGTGCTCTCGATGAAAGAGAAGGAAGATACACTCTAGGACCTTTAATATGCGAAGGCGACGATCTGTTTAACAATGTGGTAACATTCCGTATAGCGGACGCCACTATAGATTTGCCAAATTTTGATATGGGACATAACGGAGATATTTACTTTGAATTTAGGTAAGAACAAAAGTTGTGGAACACAATATAACTTGATGTAAGAATGTTTTTTTTTTCTTCCCTACATCTATTTACATTTTTTTAGAACTGCAATGGAAAATGCTGTTCTTTTCCACGCTAAGGGACCAAATGACTATATAAAACTCACAATAGTGAACGGATATCAGCTTCAATTTCAGTACCAGGCTGGTTCAGGTCCCATTGCTGTTATAGCAGAAGTTTCTTACAAATTGTCTGATGATCAGTGGCATACAGGTAGATAAACTAGAATACTCTTTCCTTGTAATTTAAGGCAAATTTTAAAATAATGATTATTATAAGATACCAGACAATATTAAGGAATTTATTTGGGATCTTTAGAAATGCGCCTATTTTGGAAGTTGGGTTGTCTATGAATTATTTGCCGTTTTCCCTTCTTTACTGTTATATTTGCCCGTGTTATTATGCCAAATCATAAAAATCACATTTCTTTGAGATTAGAAACATTTAAATTATCAGTAAACTACGTTGATATTTTGTATTGATTGGATTTTAATTTAGAAGAAATTTAAAATGTGGAACATCTTAAAAAACATTAACAGCTAGATTCAATAAAGAGTTTTAAAATTTTAAACCTAGGTTTAAATTTAAAACCCTCTTAAACCTTATGCACTAAGCGATTTATTCCCTGTATGTTTCTGTTAGTATGAGTGCCTTTAGAGTAATTTTACTTAAATTTGACTTCGACTATTTTAGATTGTAATTTGAATTAATGAAGTTTAGGACTTTAAATAAAATGGTGCTAAAAACAAAAAAGGTCAAAATTTTTCAATAAATGGTGGTTATTGAACATTACATACAGTAATTGTTAACATACATTTCTAAAATTTTTAGTATTTCTAAAGTGGAGGAAGGGTGATGGATCAAGATACAGAAACCCTAACGACTTTGCGAATGAATTTTTGTGTAGATAGCTTACTTATTAAACTCTCATAATATAAATAACATTATTTACTCACTCACCATTTTTGGTGCTGTTAATTGTAATATATATGTTCCTTTTTGCAGTGTCGGTTGAACGCAATAGGAAAGAAGCAATGATTGTTGTGGACGGTTCACAGAAAGCAGAGGTTAGAGAACCGCCAGGACCAGTTCGAGCTATTCATCTAACTTCTTCCTTAGTGATTGGTGCTTCTACGGACTATAGGTATATATTTTAAAGATTATAACAAGGCAAAAATTGTAACTATTACAAAAGTTAGAGGGCATTACTCTTTGGTTTAACCTATTTCATAGAAATTTATGAAGATGGCATATGCTCACGGGCAAGGTCGTGAAACCCACGACGGCGTCGTACTGTGGGATATTTGAAACAAATTTTTCTGAAAATGAAATATCTCCACTTGGGATAATGCTAATGAGATATTTTTTTTAAAGATTATGCAATTGCGAATTTAGAAAAAATGTTAAAAAGTTTCAATGACTTTCATTTGACCTCGAAAGCTGCGTTTAAATTTGACGATTTAGAAAAAAAATCACATTTGTGTACATAGAATCAGTGTCTATTCTGAGAGAGAGTTGGAGATCGCCCAAGGTTATTTGGAGATCATCCAAGGTTATTCGGAGGCCATTCTAGGTTATTCGGAGGCCATTCAAGGTTATTCGGAGGCCATTCAAGGTTATTCGGAGGCCATTCAAGGTTATTCGGAGGCCATTCAAGGTTATTCGGAGGCCATTCAAGGTTATTCGGAGGCCATTCAAGGTTATTCGGAGGTCATTCAAGGTTATTCGGAGGTCATTCAAGGTTATTCGGAGGTCATATATATATATATATATATATATATTTCTTATCTTTATTTTATATTAACAAAATTATGATTGTTAATATAAAATAAAGATAAGAAATTTTGTTTTTATTTGAAGAATGACCTTGGATGACCTTCGAGTGATCACTATTGATACTCTGCAGTTTTGTTACATTATTAGTGCAAGCTTAGCCAAAAATAGAATAAAAGAAAGAATCCATATAGACTTGACGTACATAAATAAGAATTTGTCAAATCGTTTAAACGTAGTTTTCGAGGTTAAAGGAGAGTTATTGGAACTTTTTAGCGTTTTTCCCAAATTCTTAATTGCATAACCTATAATTAAAAAAATATATATCACGAGCGTTATCCCAAGTGGTGAAATTTTACCATTCGTTCTCTGCGGGTTGCCCTACAGCTCCAGGCGCATTGCACTCTTCTTCAGATAAAAGTTTACTTGTTTAAACATACAATCAGTGCAGGTTTATTAATTGTTCATCCTTGTGAGCGTGCAGAATTATTAAGTAAATTAAAACATAACAGATTTGCAGTTTCGACAGGTTTATATTGAAATTTTTATTGATGAATTTGCCAAAAGTTACAAAAATTCAGCTTCTATGATACTTTTTTTTCCTGATTTTTTCATGTTTTTACATTTTGCTTTTTAATAATTTGGCATAATAATAATAATGTTTTATGATTTTAACAGTGTTTTTGTTTTGAGTTGTTTTATTACGCAAAAAAAACTTTTAATAGTGCGAGTTTACCACTTGAGAATAAGTTTTGAGCGAACAAATTTCGGTTCAACGCACAGGCGCACAGCAGTACTTCGCACACCGGCGCAAAATGAACTTGGTGCGTCGATGCTCATCCTGTAAACGAAAGACCAAAAAGTGATTCCAAAATGACTTAGTCTAAACCCACAAAAGATTTTTACATCCGGCTTTAACCCAATATTTTATTGCAGAGATGGATTTACTGGGTGCATACGGGCTTTACTTATTAACGGAAAACACATAGACCTTAGGGAGTACGCCCGCAGGGGTCTCTACGGTATTTCAGAGGGTTGCGTCGGAAAGTGTGAAAGCAATCCATGTTTGAATAATGGTACATGCTTTGAACAATATGACAGTTACAAGTGCGACTGCAGATGGACGGCATTTAAGGTTGGTAATATTAAAGAAAAGAAAACCGTGTTCATTACGAATAGAAAAAAATCGTTTATTCACTTTTATTATTTCATACAGGGTCCAATTTGTGCCGATGAAATTGGGGTTAACATGAAAGCCAGCTCAGCCGTGAAATATATCTTCGACGGTTCGTGGCGTTCGACGATAGCCGAACATATCCGAGTGGGCTTTACTACGACGAACCCTAAAGGATTTCTGCTAGGATTCTTCTCGAATATCACCAAGGAGTACTTGACTGTAATGGTATCGAACTCTGGGCATTTGAGAGTGGTATTTGATTTTGGTTTCGAAAGGCAAGAGGTTATTTATCCTGATAAACACTTCGGGCTTGGACAGTATCACGATTTGACGTAAGTATCAAGTTATTCTTCGAATTAATTGTATGTTAAATACTTTGGATGTATTTTTATGAGCGAGAGTCCAAAAAAAATTTTAAAACGATGTTTTTATTCGCAGGTTATCGAGAAAAAATGGCGGATCAATTTTGGTAATGAAAGTAGACAGTTATGAACCGAAGGAATTCCCTTTTAACATTAAAGAGTCGGCAGATGCTCAATTTAACAATATCCAATACATGTACATTGGGAAAAATGAATCCATGAGCGAGGGTTTCATTGGATGCGTTTCTAGGGTAGAGTTTGATGATATTTATCCATTAAAGTTGCTCTTTCAACAAAAGGGGCCTGGAAACGTGAAAGTTATTGGAGGTAAGAGGATATTATTGATTTTTAGGGTTCTGTGAAAACCCTTATAGTTTTATGTCCATCCCTATGTCACAGCCTTAAAACTTCTTCAATTTTATATCCCCTCACACTGTGTACATTGACATTATTAAAACAATAAACCTTTTTAATTGTTTTAATAATGTCAATATGCACAGTGTGTTGAATGTTCTAGTTTTAATTTTAATTTTAAAAGTTTCTAAAAGTTTTTAATTGTATACATCTTGTTCTGTATGGAGGCTACGCTCGCGACTGGAGACTGTTCTCAAACTGGCAGGGTTAAGGTGTGCCCTTTGACAAGGTCTGAGCCCTGCGGATGGTCTAAAGTAGACCGAAAGCGCTTGGCCGATTATAATATTTTAAAAAATATACACTGAAATACAAAATCCGTCAATTTCTTGAATTTTTTTTAGACATAAATCTGAAATTTTTGATAAAATTTTGTAGGCGCATGTCTCAATTTAAAAAGTTAAGACTGTTTATCAAATACCCCAAGTTGGTGTACATGGTAATTATCATTTTAGAGATAATTAATAGGCGTTTCAGTTAGTAATTTCGATTTTTTGCAAAAATGGAGCATTTGTATCCACAGCAAAATGAATTACCACAATAATCAAAGTATTGGCCATCATTAGCTATGACTTTTCTCATCTTTCTGCCAAAGAATGGATTACGCGCCAAAAGAATTGTTTATTTTTTGATGCCAATTATTCATGAAGCCAAATTTTCATTTCTTCATAAGAATGTAAGAGTTGTTTTGAAAGTCCGTGCTGCATTGAAGTCTGAAGAAACTTTGGGTTGTCAAAATAGATCTATTTTTCATCACCTGTCACAACTCAATGTAAAAAATCCTGTTCGGCCTGGCAAGCAAAATTTCACAAGTGTTTTTTCGCCTTTCAATCCATTTTTCTTCTTTCTGGATTTTGCCCAATGCGTGTAGACGTTCGGAAATAGTGGATTGGGAAACATTTAATGCTTTGAGTTGAGTCTTCATCCAAACATTCTTGCCAATCTGCATCTTCAAGCTTTTTCGCCTGACCTGAATACTCCTTGTCCTTTAAATGAAAGTCACTACTTTCGAAGTGTGTAAGCCATCGTTCACAAATATTTTTAGTCACAACATTCTCACCATAACCTACCAACAGTCGATAATTTTCAGCGGTTGTTTTCTTTAAATGAAATGCTATTAAACTTCCCCGTAAAACATCTTTTCCTGGCACTACATTCAATATTTTCGAACTTATAAAGAACTATGTTTCGTGTATAATGACAATTGATAACAAACTGGCTTTTAATGGCGTGTGTTTAGCGTTCGAAGCGCCATAGATATCATTAGTATATATATCAAGTAGTATCTTAGTAAAATCGACATTATTAACCGAAACACCTATTATAAAAATAGTTATCTGCATTTGGTGAAGATGAATTTTACTTTTTAATGAAAGGAACACTAAAAAATAAAAAGTCTTTTGGCCCAGATTAGGTACCAAGCTCAGTACTGAAGGAGGTTCGGAGTGAGATAGTTCTTCCAATGATTTTTTTAATCAACTTGTTATTTTATTCTGGGAAGTTTCCACACATTCTAAAGGCTGGTAAGGTTATTCCCGTTCAGAAAAGAATGATTTGCATCTAATGGAGAACCAGTGACTATATTTCTCATTCTAAAAAATTTTTGAATACTGATCTTTGGATAGACTTTTAAGGTATTTGAGGGAAAATGACGTTATCAGTGACATGCAGCATGGGTTTTAGAGTTCAAGGTCGAGACAGACACGCAAAGAAAATCATAAATGATATTAATTCGGGAGATAATCCTGTTGCGATTTTCTGTGATCTTATCAGAGCTTTCAACTGTGTTATTGAATAAGTGAGCGGGTTGTGGTTTTAAGGACAGTAGTATTCAGTAGCCTATGCAGGGGGCTGGTAATAAAGTACAATTTAGTTTTCAGTGTGTATTACCTAATGGATGTACCGCATGTAGATACATTAGCTCATGTGCTGATTTTAATGTACGTAAATGATTCGGCAGATGTGGTGTCTTTGTGACGCCCTTTCCTGATGATACTTCGATGACAGTATCATCAGATGAATGTATGATGGCCGATAAAATGAACTTGTACTTTAACTTAAGCAAGACGCACTGTATTAGGGTTCATTCCAGACAGAAAAAATGCGATTTGATGCAATTAAAGTAAATAAAACAAAATTGTGTGTAAAATTTTTTAGGTTTATATCTGGATTCATGTCTGGATTAGAAACAGCACTGCGAACGTGTGGTTGCGAGATTAAATTTGGTTTACTATGTTATGTTAATTTTGAGAAATGTATTGTCAAAAAGACAGTTTGTTATGTTATACTATGCACAATGGGCTTTGCTTTGGGAGTGTCTCAGCCAAATCATATTATATATTTATTAAACAGAGGAGAATTATTAGATGCATGGTTCAAGGAACATTTTTAGACATTTGAATATTTTAACCTTGTCAGGCTTATCTACGTTTGAGGTTTGTCTGTATATATTTAAAAGTAGAGACAAATATCGTAAGAATTGTCATGGGCACTTATTGAATACAAGGAATGTAAAGATATTTTACATTTCTTCATATAAATTACAGTTAAAGTATAAATCTGCTAATATTATAGATCTAAAAATTTTCAATCATTTACCAAAAGAAATTCAGGAAAGCACAAATATTAAACAATTCAGTGTTTTCTAAAACACGTGCTGTATTGTATTTCGGTATTTTTTTTTATTTTGTACTTACTTCTCTAATAAGTTTTAGTAATTTTAATTTAATTTATAAGATTTTTATGATTGTGCCTATTCCTATACAATTTGTTATTGTCGTACAGGAAGATGGATAAATAAATAAATAAAAAAAGTAACCGAAATACAGAGGTGCAACGAAATTGCAGAAAAAAACTGACAACGCCAATAACCGCTACGGAACCCTAACATAATGCGTTCCAGACAGGCAGTTCAGCGGTCTTTTTTTGCTACTTCTATAATTATGTTCTATTATTTCGCTATCGAAATGCCTTTAGAAACTTTTTTCATGATTTATGTAGTTGATATTTAGTTTTATTCTTTTTTTCAATTGTTTTTTTCTCACGCAGAACCATTAAATGAAGATTTCTGTGGAGTAGAACCCATTACTCATCCACCAGATATTATAGAGATGAGGCCGCAACCCGAATTAGATGAAGATAAGTTAAGAAAAGCTTACAATCAGACTGATTCGGCTATTTTAGGAAGTAAGTGATTGTCGCCTGTGATAGTTGATAGAGGCATATTTTTATGTAGATATATGTTTTTAAAAAACTTTCTGCTTTTCTAAATGTTAAAAAATTTGTCTACCGATTCTTATTTGGATTGTTTTTTGAAATGAATTTAAAAATTATTTTTTTGGTTGAAATAGTGTATTTTATATATTTTTAGATCAAATAGATGGTATTTTTGACCACATTGTGTACTATTTTATATAAGTCTTTTAGGTAAAACTACCGAGGAAGTATTTTTCCTCACAATAAGTGTGCCTTAGTGACTAAAAAAATATTTTGGTGATAAAAAAAAGTATTCATCAACGTAAGGAACAATAAAACAAATACGAGTTTTCGTGGTGTTAAATAAACAAAAGGTGCGTTGTTGGACTGACACACGTCATTTTTGATTTACGAGTTTGTTTCTAGCGCTTTTATCTAGCCTTTTTTCAACGCTTTTAGGTAGTTTTTTTTTTATTAAGGAGGTCCAGTCGCTGCTCATGTTATATAAAAATATTAGTTCATAATGACAATCATTTTTTTTATAATAGTTTAAGTCATAATTATGTTATCGCGGAAATTCGATTCACCTTACCATGTAAATTTTTGAGAATTTGATTTTCAAGAATGTAAACTTTTATACAGATCAAGAAATCATGATTTTGGCACTTTACTTTGAATTATACTACCATTTGTTGATTAGATGGGGTTAAAATAAATTAAAAATTAGCTTTGAAATATACAGACTTCTTTTTTTTGCAATAAAATATTTAGCTTACCCTGGGTTTTACTGAGATATCAATTGAAAGAACATAAAATTTTAGACTAACCTGCGTTAAAACGGATTCGAAACATTTGGCAACGTTGCATGAGCGCGCATTAGAGATCTTTGAATATATTCAGTATGAAAACTTTGAGGTACTGATATTTTGAAATAATACAAATTAGTTTATTATTTTTTAAACTTATTTATTATGAAAGAGTAAGGTTAGACTACTGTCTCGGAAATGAACATAAACAGTAAAAACACAATGTTGCCAAATCACATACTAATTACGACCACCTGATTGAAATGAGTCGAATAAAGTTCCATTTAATTCTTTGTTTGCAATATTTTCTATTTCAGTAATAAGTGCCTTGCAAACTATTTATTTTAAAATTATTTATTTATTAGTATTTTAATTTAATTTGTCAAATATTAGTAGCGAATGGACCTCTAAGTAATTTGCCAATAACATCCGAAGTTGCCTATCGTCTGTGTTACCAGGTCTTTTTGAATTTTTATTTTTTAAGGCCCACATACAATGGAGCTTTTTGATTATGTAATTTACTTGGTTACATAAGATTGTTTTCCAGCCGCCGGAAGGCTATAAATACTTTACACGATCTTCAGAGACCTTTGAGCTTTTTTGTTTGATGACTGAGCATTTTTTAAACCCTCTACAAGTACTTTCGCTTTTAATTCTTTTTTCTCGATTTTAGGTGTATTAGCTATAGTCTTTCTCGCACTAGTCATCCTTTTAATCATCATAGGACGATATCTGCATCGGCATAAAGGAGAGTACCTGACACAAGAAGACGCGGGCGCCGATGCGGCTCTAGATCCGGACGACGCGGTGGTTCACGGAACAACAGGTCACCATGTACAGAAAAAGAAAGAATGGTTTATTTAGAGAAGGGATTTTAAAATGTGAAAAGAAAATAAAAGTTGGTAAAATGTTTGTCTTCAGGGATATACTACAATTTTATCTTTTCTTATTGGTTAAGAATAATTTTGACTGGCTTAAAACCGAATTTTAATTTATACATGCATATGTACATTCCTGTTTTTATTGCGCGGTTTATTAAGCTTGGGCTTATTCGGTTGGTAACCAATTATGGTTGGATAATAAAGTTCATCGACCTGTTGGTTATGGAAATGACCGATTTCTATTTTTATTTTCTTTTCATTTGCTTTTAAAATTTCGTACGTTTAACCAAAACATGTTGTAGATTACTTTAAAAAAAAAGGCCTACAGAGTACAAGCTCTATTTGTAAAATAGATTCGTTTCTCGTCTAGTTTTTGTGTTCGACTTATGTTAATTTTTTTCCGTCCATTTTAGTTTATGATTTGAAAATTTTATACTTATTTTTTTATGTATATATATGTTTTTTAGGTCGTATTTTATTAAGTAAAACTAAAGTATTTATTATGATTTTATTAAGTATTATTAAATAACTTCGAAAAAAGTGCCTTGGGCATTTTTAAAACATTTGCAAACGTTTATATTTATGCACTGACTCTTTTAGATTCTAGTTTAAAAGTAAAATGTAATTTTTTACAAATAAAAAAGTTATTAAATTTATTTTTGTATCTTTTATTTTATCGACGATATGGTAGATATTCTTTATAAAACTCTATTTGGTTTTAAGAGTATGTTTTTGGTCAAGAACAACTTATCATCGGAAAATAGGCAAGTCTGTGCTGGTTATAAAAAAAAGTTAAAGGTCTGTTTGACCATTCGATACTAAGTCTTTTTAGCTGAGTTAGGGTCTGAATTGAGTGTGGTGCAATAGCATTCAGGGCAGTTATGAACCTAATTAGGACGGTAGGTCCTTACCCAGTTAGTGTCCTAATATGGGAACGATTTAGCGTAGTGTAATAGCATTTAAAATACTTGGTCAAAGAGGCGAGCGACCATAGAGCTATTATGGATAGAGTAGGACCGCATGTAAGTGTCAAAATATTGTTCAATAGCTTGATTATCCATATTTAAAATCATAGAAAAATGCTTGGCACAGAATATCGATAGTTATTTTGAAGGCAACAATCTTTTTTCAAAAAATAATTAGTCTATGGAAAATATAGGCAGAATTCTTGCTGTCTTTGACCTCTTCTTTGGGATTGTGGACTCTTGAGAGCCCTCAACTTTCCTAGTTTTTCGTTCTCGGTAATACCTTTGACTGTATCTCTCGCAGAAGCCTGATAAAGACAACTATAGATTTGGTGATAGCAGCAATAAAATTGCTGGATGCTTGTCTACAGGATCATCGACAGGTTGTAAGGGTGGGCAGGGTGTCAAAGGTTGTTGAAGACGTGGTTCCGCAGGGGGTATATATATATATATATATATATATATATATATATATATATATATATATATATATATATATATATATATATATTTATTTATTTATCTGCCTTTTCGGGAGACCATTGCGGAGGATACTTTGTTTATTGATGACATAAGGGTTGGCTTGCATGGGGAGGGATTTAAGAAGGTGAGGCTACGAGCAGAGGAATGGTTTGCTTTCAATGAACTTCTACTAAATACTAATAAAACCCAAACTAGGCTCTTTGCCTTTCGAGACTTAGGAGAGAGGCAGAATCAAATTTCTGTGAAATTTTTGGAAGTACATCTGCATTCAAAAGTCAAGTCGGATTTACATATTGAGAATGTGTGTAGAAGATTGAGAGGCTACGTATTCCTGCTTGGAAATCTGGCAGGATTGTGTTTCGAGAGAAACTCTACCGTCTGGCTTCTACGCTCTTTTTCGTTCAGTGATGGCCTATGCGTTTGTTGTGTGGGGGTGGAGCGGCGTCGGTGGACAGCGTGTTTGGTTTGCTTTTTTTTTGAGCTTGGTATTTTAACTTTTCCAGCAGTGTGTATTCTGGATCGCGTAATATACATAAAAGACCCGAAAATGATTTTATACCACATGTGGATGTTCACTATCATCTTACTCGCACTAAAGGCTGAGTAGGTGTCGAGGCAGACCAGATTTTATAGCTGTAAAGATGTTTAATAAACTACAGGTTATAATGCTTAATCTAAAACATCTGAAAAACGTTTTAAAACTGTTTCTAAAAAAAAAAGGATTTTATTTGGCATTAATTTTAGTGACTATAATTTTAATGTGTAGTTTGTAATTGTCTTTGGTATTTCAGTGTTATTTTATATTATCGGCTACAAATCTAATTATAATTTGTTCCATACTGCTTTTAGAAACAAAGTATATCTGTATTTTTATACTTTTTTTTGACATGTGTAACTTTGACACAAACTATTGTGTATTTTGAAAGTGAAAGCGTTACACCTATAGAAAGAGAGAAAATAGAAAACCTTTCCTGTCTGGCATACGCAGAACAGAGATCTTTTCCCAACAGTACACGTTGCGGATAAAACACTGATTGTCGTAACGAGATAATATGGACGATAAAACAATCGGATATGCAATATTCATGAATACTATGAATTAATATAAACATAAGTTCACCGACAAAACCACGAAACCATGATTAAACTCAAACTATTGCCGCGCATTGCAGCTTATCGTTCTAAATATTTACGAGGTAATAATCAAGGTGACCTAGTGGATATAGTGTTTTTGCCACACAGTCAAATGTCGAGTGAGGGTTCGAGTCTTCGCGTTATAATTTTCTTTATATGTAATTTTTCATGTAGAGTAATGAACATTCCAACTATTTTTTGACATTTGTAAAGAAACACGACTTTGGCGATCGGAAAAATGGGTGTACAACAACAATTTATTTTTGACGCAGCTATTAAATATATAAAATATTTTTATTTTATACATACATAAAGTTCTTTTAAGAATAATTTGAAAACAAAACACATATACAAAATGGAAGAATGGCGCAGATAGGAGCAGTCAAGTAGGACCTTTCTTTGAAACTTCTTTGTTGAGAAGCACGGGATCGAGGCTGTCTTGATCCAGGAAACCTGGCTCAAGGGAGAACGGTTCTGGTGTCCCAACTTGATCGTTTTTAGGCCGCTCGGAGACACAATGATACTCTTAAAATGGCATATGATTTTTTTTTCAAATCCCAAACCCTTGATGATGTCCTGGTAGGAACATTAATCAAGGTGCAAATGAAAAACGATTCCTTAATTCTGGAGCTGAAGTATTTCCAGCCACAAATATATCCAGAATTTCGGGTAAACTCACTGGCCCTAAATGTGTCGCCTTAGGCTTGATTCTCACTATAGTACTGCTTTCGATACGATCTTGGTTCGCTGTCGGTTCGATACATCTTTTTTAAATAAAAAAGAGTTTACCCTATCGAAATATCCGCGAAACCGATAGTGTGAATAGGTTCATTGTTTTTCCTGTAAGAATATTTTACCGGGCCGAGAGCGTATCGAGAGCGGCCCTATAGTGAGAATCTGACCTTATCCGTCGCTAATACTTCCAGCAGATTGGCCTCAGAGCGAATTTCAAGAGCAAGGCCTCTAGTGTTGGTGGTCCTGACACCCAGAGACGATGTTTCACATTCAAATTTCCTCCTGCCAAGATCGACTCATTGGTATTAAAGATGTTGATTAAATTTTGACGACCTAAGGTCACGTGGGGATTCGAGTACACGGAACCCAGAATTAAGGAATCGTTTTTCATTTGCACCTGGTTATGTAACCCATTAGTTCTACACGAGCTAACCTTAGATCACCCGTTAGTATTCATCGAATATGGCAGTCCAAGAGCCAAAAGTGATGGTCTTAATTGAAAACATTTGTTTACTGGCAGAAATATAAAGAACTCCTCGAAGAGTTTGGGTATCTGAAGGTAACGCCGGATGTTGGGTTCCTGGAGGGCTCTGTTAATCAAATTACCTTCCAAATCTCGATGGCATTCGATAAAGCTTCAGTCACAAAGGTGTTCAAATATTCAAAATACGGTGAAATTCCAGCAAATTGAAAAGCCAAACTCAAGGAAAAGAACCGTCTCAAGAACAGGACTTACAGGACTGGTGATCCTGCCATCAAGATACAAGCAAACAGAGGATCTGAAGAAATACGGCGAGAGCTCCGGGGCTTGTACTATCGGAGCTGGGAATCTAAGTCGGAAACACTGCAAATCCAGGATGACAGTCTTTGTCGAATGACTCGAAGTTTGACAAAATATTCAAAGATACCTTTACCACACATTGTTAGTGACAACGGAATTTTAGTTGTCTCTATAGTTAAGGCATTTGCAGATAAATTTTATGAACAATTTCAGTTAAACTCCAGCGTCGATCGTACAGAGGAACAAAAAATCGATCGCATTATTCTTATTTATAGGTCCATGCGTCTTATTGACCCAGATATACCTGTCATTGGGTTTGATGCGATCGAGGGGATAACTTGAAATCTGATTATAAAGAAAGCGACAGGTTTAGAGAGTCTTAAAAAGAGCTCCGGACAAGACCCTTTCACTGCTCTTTAATTTTGAGTTGATGTACTAGTGCTAACTCCCTCTTTCCACTGAATAACGATTTATTAGGTGATATGGTTTCTTCGTGCTCCGATAAGGATGTCAAACTTCTTCTCAGTTACCCCTTTTTTTATCAATAAGTACTTGTTTCGACATTTCAATAATTGTTGTCTATTAAAAAATTTAAAATATACATAATGTTTGTAACAAAAGTGGCGATTTGTACACTACTGCGTCACAAAGCAAACTGATTCTACGACGTTGAACGTTCAGTCTAAACTAGTTCCAACTTTATGCACCCGAATTATTTTCACTTTATGAAATTCCTCAAAATAATTCTTATTACAAAGAACTGATTCAAAATATCTAATATAAGATAATATTTTGACCTTTGTCTAAGCTCTGACCGATCCGCTCGCTACCCGAGTTTCGGACCCACGCTCTACGCGTACGCTTCTAGTGGCACTACTTCTTAAATAATTTGAATTCTGAAATGGTTAAAAGTTAAAAGTATTCCTAAATGTATAAACAATTTATCTGACTGACTCCGTAGCACTACAACCCAGGGTGGGTTTTGGCTGCCTCCACCTAGAACGGTCTTGTGCCAGCTCCCTCCATTCTCGCTGGTCAACTTCAAGGATAGCTAGATCCTTGTGGATGTTATCTCTCCATCTAGCCTAGGTCTTCCCAGTGGTCTTTTCCCTTGTGGTGCTTCCTCCCATTTTATTAGTCGATCGTTTTGACTCCTTTGTATATGACCTGCCCATCGTAGTCTTCTGGACTTTATTTCTTGAATGATGTCAGGGCTTTGATATATTTGCGCAAGCTCTATGTTGCTTCTCATTCTGTGACGGCTTGTTTCAAGGTCTCGGTATGGGCCATATATTATGCGTAGGATTTTTCTCTCAAACCTTTTTAGCAGTTCCGTATCGTGGACTGTCAGGGTCCATGTTTCACTGGCGTAGATTGCTACTGGTCGTATTATTGTTCGATAAATTTCGGTTTTTGCCTTTCTAGTGATAAATTTTGACTTAAGCAAGGTTTGTATCGCAAATGTACATTTATTTGCTTGTGTGATGCGCTATTTAACCTCTTCCTGCATATTATTGTTTGCCGTTATCACTGCGCCCAGGTACTTGAAAACTCGCACATGCTCAAAATTATAGTCATCCATGTATTTGGTCTTTCCTTCATTTATTCGGAGCCCTATTCTCTGAGCTTCTTTTTCTATCTTTATGAAGTTTTCCTTCACACTGACTGTGCTTTCTCCTATCGCGCCCATATCATCCGCGTAGGCCAAAATAAGTTTAGGACCACTTGGCCCAAAAACCTCCGCGTCAACTGATACTGTTCTTACGGCTTTCTCCAGCGCAAGGTTAAACAGTACTTGCGACAAAGCATCTCCCTGTTTTAATCCTCTATCGATAGAAAATGTCTGGCTACACTCTCCTTCAATTTTGACACAGCTTTTTGCCCCCTCCAGACACGTTCTACACAGTCTAATCAGCTTGTGCGGGATTCCAAATTCTTCCATAGCTTCCCACAACCTTATCCTAAGAACACTGTCATATGCTTGCTTATTTGGCCGAATATATATATATATATATATATATATATATATATATATATATATATATATATATATATATATATATATATATATATATATATATGTTATCTTGATTAATTCACTTAAAACTTTTTAAAAACTTTTTATTTTACTTTTACATTTATTTCTCTCAAATACAATTCTTGTTTTCAACTAGCATTACGACGACTTACAACTCGAATTATAAGTGTCGTTCTACAAAAAATAATAACTATTTATACTTAAAAATAAAGCAGCGTCTGCATGTTGCATCATGTTGCATCATGTTGCGTCATGTTGCATCATCCTAGTCACGTAAACCGTGCTACAATGTTGCTTTTGCTGATACTGCTTTAGTTGGCGGATTTGTTAATGCGACACAAGATATCTAATTCAAGGAATAAACTATTAGTAATTATTAATTACAATATTATTATAGAATCGCATATAACAACTCCCCCTTTTAGAAAAAAGTTAATGCCATGCATTAATTTTTTAAGAGCTCTCCCTGAGCTCGAAGATTTCATTTTCTGGGACTTCTTGGGGACGAATAGAGGGTCTTCTTCTTCCTAGCGTGCTGAGGATTCGTAGCCTAGGTTTCCGTGGTGCTGGTCCAGGTGGGTAGGATTGGTCTTCATTTGCTGTAAGCCTGGGCAATCTCTTCTTACGACATTTGCAGAAAATGTAAGTAAGTAATAGAGCAGATACTAACACAATGGTGAAGATTGTAAACCACGACAAATGTTTGTGTATAAATGGCTGGTTCATTAATTGGTCGAGTTCTTCGGAGTATTGGTTCAATCTTTGTTGGGCCACATTAAGATCTTCCATATCGATCTTATTGAGCTTGAGAGGCTTGAGGTCAGGAATATGATCTCTTGACGAAATTTTTTCGCAGCAAACGAATGGAATTTTTATTTGATGATTTTTGTAGGTGATGTTTTGATATCTTTCTACAAGATATTTTGACTGGACTCTAGTGCTTCCTATAAAGGCGTTACATCCTGGCTGGAGTTTTAGCAGTGAGTTTTTGTTTATTAGTTTAGTTTTCATTTCTTTGCCTTCGCATTTCACTGTTACTGGTAACGGGTCAGAAACTGTGATTAACCAAAAATTTTGGTCGATTTCCTTGACATTGTATTCTTTAGCAGAGAGGATTATGACTTGGCAGGTCTTCGGAAGATAGGTTTTGGGTTTCAGAAGTTGGGCTTCACACATGGCTTCACTGTCAATGGGATATGGTAAGATTTCGGAGCATATCTTCTTGTTTTGTTTCAGAGACTTGCATTTCTCCAAGTTTTGAAAAGATACATATAGCATTGAATCGTCATCTCTCGCGATATATTTATGAGAAACAGGAATAATATGATAGAGACCTGTTCGATTATCGAGTACTGGTATAGGGTACAAGTGATAAAGAGTATAAGATTCGGGTTCGACTAATGGTATTTTAAGAACAAAAACTACCTTCGAATCAGATTGATATGCATCTAATTCAATTATATTAATGTATTCTGCTAGACTGGAAGAAAAAACAGGCAAGGGAAGATTGTTTTTCTTTAATGATTGAGAAATTTGTTGTAGGGACGAGACCAAATCTATCGGGGTAATTATTGAGCTGTGCAAAATGTTAAGTCGCGCAAAAGAAATAGCATTTAGAGCGTCATTGAGAAAGTTCTCAATGAAGGTATAGCTTTCCATTAGTGATTCACAGTATTCTAAAGTTCTTACTTGGGCGTGGTAGAAAGCTAGGTCATCTGATAGATTTAGGATAGACTGATTAATTTCGTTTAGATCTCTATTAAAGGTTTCCTCGTCTATCTGTAACTTTTGTATCGTAGTATTAAAATTTCTAATTACCGATGTCGTTACCGAAATTTGACTTTTCAAAAGACTTTCTATCTGTTGCTCATCTTGTGATACCCTGTTGATGCATTCATTAAAATATTCTCCGTCTGAAGCATCAAGATTTCCCGTGATTGATTTCCAAACGGTACCTATTCCGTTAAAAACTCCTCGTTTCTCCCTATAAATATAATTTTGCGTATCTGCAAATATTTCCTTATATTTTAGATTTACGGATTCAGAAATCTGATTAAGGAGGCTGATATGAGTTTGTACGTCTTTTTTGAAAGCTATTATTCGGGGTGTTTCCGCGTGTATGAAGGCATCTAAAAGTTGGTCTAAAATTTTATCGTTATTAACAATACTTTCTTTAATATGTGCGAGGTCTTTGTATACGAGAAGTGTCCATTTATCATTTGATATTTTCAAGTTTCCAGCTTCATGGAAGAAGATTCCTATGGTGTTTTCAATAGGTGTGAGAGTGAATTGGGCGAGGGCAACCGAGGATAGCCCGCAATATCTGTAAATAAGAAAAGAACGCTAGTCATAATAGGGCTTTAACCTATCGAAATTGACTTTTGTATTTTGTTTGGTTCGGGGGTTAAAGAGAAGGGCTGAATTTTGGAAAATTTCTTTTATTTCAAAGGGTCCATTAAATTTATTTTTATCTTTTGTTTTGATTTGAGATTCTTTAAGATAAACTTTGTCGCCAATTTTATAGTCGTGAATATGAGGGGTTGTCTTTTGGTCAAATCTAGCTTTGGCTTTTTCTTTTTGGGTTTGCGTTCTCTCTCTGGCGATTTTGTAATAATGTTCCATGCGGTTATTTAAATCTCTCACGTATTTTGAAATCAGTTTTTGTTGGTTGTATAAAGTTTCCGGGGGTCTACCAGACGTATGTCCGAAAAGAAGTTCATAGGGTGTAAATCCATGGGTCTTATTTTGTGTATTATTATAACATATAGTAGCATAGGGTAATACATTGAAGGGGTGTTCATGAGGGTTTTCTGTCATGTTAGCTCTGATCATTTCAGAAAGGGTTGCGTGAAATCGTTCAACTGAACCGTTTGACTGTGGATGGCCTACGCTTGAAAATGTTATTTTAATATCAAAAAGTTCGCATAGGTCTTTCATGAGGGTGTTATCGAACTCACGACCATAGTCACAATGGATCCTTTGTGGAGTTCCATAGTGTTGAAAGAATACTAATAGGGTATTTACAATAGTATTTGCTTTTTTGTCTTTTAAGGGATAGGCCTGGGTGAATTTTGTAAGTTCATCTCGTATAGTAAGGGCATAATTTCTTTCGGGGTATTCGTAAATGTCGATGTTAATTCTTTCAAAAGGGGTCTTTGGTGTTTCTGTTATGACAAGAGGGGTACTTAGATTTTTCCTACAAACTTTTACTTTTTGGCATATTTCGCATTTTTTTATAAATTTTTCAACATCTTTGGCTAAGTTTGGCCAGTTGTACTTTTCTTTTATTCGCCTAACGGTTTCATTTATACCACGGTGTAAATTATTTTTACCTGAATGGTAATGGTCTAAAATTTGAGGTATTTCATCATCTTCCGGGGTTTTGACAATATTTTGGCAAATTTTTAATTTTATGTCTTTATCTGCGAAAATAAATGAAAAAATCTCGAGGATGGGTAACTCTACGTTATTTTCCACACAATAAGTTTTTTCAGGTTGGAATTCATTTTGGTTCTTGAATAGGATATAGAATAAGTGTTCTATTACAGATTCGGGGTCAAAGGGTAGAGGGAGAATGAAATATGTACGATCTTTAACTGTTTTACTGGAAGTTATATTGACTTTATTATGATCAAGTTTGAGGTTTTCCTCGAAAATGTCATCAATTATTTTATGGTGAATATCTCCCAATTTGTTTTGCCAAAAGAAAGTTACTATATTTTTGTTAGATTTGTCTAGAAGTTGGGAATTTATTATTTCGATTTTGGAATAGTCTATTAGAGACTTAGTATTATATAGTTCGACAAATCTATTATATTCCGTAGTAAGGGTTTCGTCGTCTATTTCAGGATTTTCTATATCTTCGGTTTCGGAATCATCTTCTTCGTTCGCGGCATAAACTGACATTTTTGATTGAATTTCCGAGTTCAAGTGTTCGGTTCTTAATTGATTTTTAATAATTTGATTTCTGTCAGTTTGAATAGGATTACGTTCATTTCCGAAATTAAAATTGAGTAATGTTTCGCTAGGGGTAAACGGTTCGATAGAAATATCCGAGAAATCAATATTTTTGGGAATTACATTAGCATTTATGATAGTTGTTAAGAATTCACCGTTTTCATTAACATGTACAAGGGCGTTTGGTAACCTAACCTTTTCTTTTTCTTGAGAATGAAGGACTGCGTCCGTATTTTTTAAATTGCATGTTAATTTAAAAATTTTTTCAGTACGACCTTCTATGGAGATATTATTTTTATTTTGTTGTGACTTAGAGGGGGTCGTATTTGAGGTATGCACCTTATGTAGGGGTACGGTTTTAAAATTTGTAATAAGATTTTTTGATTTTAAATCTATAATGCATTCGTAGTGTTCTAAGAAATCGAGACCAAGGATGCCATCGAAATCAATGTCTAAGTCGTAAATAAACACCTTGTGGGGATCGCCAATGTTAAAGGGTATAAGGGTGGATTGTGAGACATGAAGTTTTTGATTTGTTATTCCTTGTATTGTTAAATTTTCAGGACAACGATTAGGGAAATTTTTTACTGTATTTTCTTTAAAGATAGAAATTCCAGCACCGGTATCAATAAGTAATTTGAAAGTATTAGTAGAGTCGTAAATGTAGTACAGATTTTTCGGATTTACTGTAAGTAAGGGATTTAAATGAAGGTTTGTTCCGGGAAGTTCAGGTTTGGGTTCATATCGTCCAAATTCAGGGTTTGAATTTGTTCTTGAAGTGTTGTGACCTGATCTGTCTGTTCGTCGGGCGGTTTGTCTGGTTGCGGAAATAAATGAAAATTTTGGTAATCATAAGAGTCGATTACCGGGTCACAATTTTCATCAACGTTTTGAAAATTTGGGTCATAATCGGGGTAATCATAACTGTCTTCTGCGTAATATCCGCAGTAGTCAAAACTTTCGTCGTAGTTTGGATAGTCCAAATTAACATGGTGTGTCCTTTGTTGATTAGAGGGGTGGTATGGGTTTCTTTGAATTATGCTAGGACGAGCTTGGGTATTAGTTGGTTGTATTACAGAGGGCCTGTTTTGATTTGGAATCATACTGGGTCTCTGCTGTTGTTGAGGGGTTTGATTTTGCGTAGGGGCTTGCCTTTGAAAATTTGTATTATAATTTTGGAAATTATTAGGACGTGATTGCATTTGGGAACGGCAATCAGCGGCTAAATGTCCCATACGTCCACAATTAAAACAACGGCTAATTTGCACCGGGGGTTTCCTTATAGATTGAGATGGTTTTTGAACTATGGGTTTAGAAGACTTTTGGTTTTCAAAATAGGATAGCTGCAGTTCTCGTCTAATGCGAGATTGAGCTTCAAGGAGATCCTTAGGATTCCCTGCACGAATTATTTGTCCTAGTCTTGGTTCAAGTCCTGTCAGGAGGGTATTTAGAGACATCGTATCAATTAAGGTAGATTGAGCTGCCTTTTGTTCGTTTGTCAGGGTAGACTTTTGCACATTCGCTAACATTTTGGCGTTCAGGGTTTGTAACCGGTTCACGAAAGTTAATGGTGACTCATTGGAAAGTTGCCTTAATCTTTGCAGATCTTGAATAAGGGACGAAAGATCTCTAGAATCACCGAAGTGGAGATTTAAAAGTTGTTTTATTTCGCTATAGTTAGACGGGTTTCGAGAGTTTATCAGCTGTGCTGCGCGGCCTTTTAATTTATTCTTAATATGAATCACTAACAGAATTTTCTGATCTTCTGTTGCCATTTTGTATCCGCAATCACAGGCATTTAAAAACGTACCGAGAGAGATTTGGTCTCCCTCGAATTCTGGAATGATTGAGAAAATTTCGGAGAGCTTATAAGGCTCAATATCAGTATTTGTTCTTTGGGATCTTGTTTCCGGCATGATTTTGTTTTTTTAAGGATTATAATTACTTAAATTTACTTAACTTATTTAAAATGACTAGTTTTTTCGTTTAAGAAAAAGTATAAAGTACCTTTTCGAAAATCGAACAGTAATGTAAATTAAAATCGTGACAAATTTTCAAAAATCGTGACGATCAATGTTACTTACATTACTAGAAGAAGCTGCATCGGCTCTTGTTCTCTCCGTCTGTTGTCAGGGGCTTCACCAGGTGTTCCTAATCCACAACTTCCGGGAGTGAGGACGCCGTTGAGGTTCTTTCTCTGTTGAGGGATTAGAATCCGCCGCCAACAATTAGAATTCTCGTGTTTTGCTGACGTTGACAGATCCTACCGCGACTGCGCCAATTTGTTATCTTGATTAATTCACTTAAAACTTTTTAAAAACTTTTTATTTTACTTTTACATTTATTTCTCTCAAATACAATTCTTGTTTTCAACTAGCATTACGACGACTTACAACTCGAATTATAAGTGTCGTTCTACAAAAAATAATAACTATTTATACTTAAAAATAAAGCAGCGTCTGCATGTTGCATCATGTTGCATCATGTTGCGTCATGTTGCATCATCCTAGTCACGTAAACCGTGCTACAATGTTGCTTTTGCTGATACTGCTTTAGTTGGCGGATTTGTTAATGCGACACAAGATATCTAATTCAAGGAATAAACTATTAGTAATTATTAATTACAATATTATTATAGAATCGCATATAACATATATATATATATATATATATATATATATATATATATATATATATATATATATATATATATATATATATTTAAATCTCAAGGTGGCATAACTCCTCAATATAATTATTGCTTTACAAGTCTTTATCAAGCGACGCGAACCGAGGTATCATTGTTGGGAACGCCCGAATATGGCAAGTGAAGGGAAGATAATTTTATTATATGTTCTTGATTTTTCTAAAGATATGCCTTACTTATGGAATTAAAATTATAAAGATTATTTAAGAAAAAATATTTGATACGATAATTATCTGGTGAACTTTTTTTTTTCATACAACTAGCCACCAAGGCTAGGACAAGACCTTTTTTACGTGCTTAGAAAACGCAGGAGTCACTGTAAATATCGGAGTTTTCGTATGCTCAATAATTACTCTTAATTCCTAGTTATGAATCCTAAATATCGCATAGTCTAATAGCTTTACTTGGCTTAAATCTGGTTAATCGGCTGGTACTTAGATGACGTAAAGAAACTGATAATGATAAAAACGACAAGTTTAAGAAGTTTACGATATAATAATATAAAATTCACATTATTTTTTCATACGTAACAGATCGCACAGTCTAGAAACAAGAAAAGTAAAATACTTTGCTTGATAAAGGGAATAGGTTAACGTGTTCTAGATCCAAAAAAGATTATCTTCCTTTTCTTATTCCCGAACAGTCTCAAAAATCAAATGCGACAAAACTATATACAAAATACAATACTAAAATAACATTATTGCAACGTTTTTGATTCCTTAACCTGTATAAATATAACGTTTAATAAACGTACAAACTTGTAAAAACACTTGTACAATACAAATTTCTGTAAAAATTCTCAAAAATACAATGTTGGTACAGAGATGGGCAAAACACTGTCAGTTTTAAGTCCCAAGCAGTTGCAATTTTATAATAATAGGAAAAAAAAACGATTTGAAGCACTTACAGTGTTTGCAAATCGGTTTTAAGTGCCTTAAGATATTTATAATCTGTCAAAAAAGGCTTGAACGTTCCTAGAGTGACTGGCAACTATATATATACAAGATTTACTTGCATAGAATCTTCCTTATATCAAGTATCTACTTGTAGTGTCCATTACCGATTTTAACGAAATTTCATGGTATTCGTGAAAGAGATATTTTCAAACAATTCTATTAAATTTTGTAATGTTAATAATGAAATTACGTGAGCGAATAGATGGTTTATCCTTATAAAAAGTAAGGGGCGATATCCCTGGCGGTGAAAATACCATAGCTTAACATCATTTCAAATAACAAGTAATTTCCATTTTGTTTTGTAAAGATACCTTACTTATAACTTGACATATTTAAAAAAACTGTTTTTAGAAGTGAACTTTAGGGGCGGTTTTCACCCCGTTATAATGAATCTCCGCAGATAAAAAATACGTATCTCTTAATTTTGTACTTTCTACAATATATTGAAGTTTCATTAAAATCGGAACCGGATACTTCAGGTTCCTTCCTTGTTAGACGACTTTGTAAGTCTATTTATGATGTTGAAAGCTTTGCTTTTAATTTTAAAAAGTAAAATGTCAATTCAATCCCTTCAAATTGGAGCATATGACTTAAAGTTGAAGTTCTTTTGCCCAGCTTTGCGTTGGTATTATTTTTTTCAGTCTTAAATTAAGTAAAGAAAATGCAAAGTTTTGGACCACTGGACACTATTCTAATAATTTTATCATACATATAGCACATCTCGTTTTGGTTTAATTATAAAAATTGACTGAACTTAATTTTACAACAAAAATCTGATACTAATACTAATAAGAGTAATTGTTTCCTTTCAGTTTTAGCGAGAAAAATAGTACTGTTTATTAACTAAAAGAATACAACATAATAAAACATTTGAATTGCTTGAATCGTATTTAGGATTTTTTAACTTGAGCTCTGATTGAAATAATCCCTCGAACAACTGTTAACTTCAAGGATAAATAAAATTTCTTTTACGACAAATCTGCAACTTCATAATTTTTTAATATTTATGAGTGCTATCTCATATTAATACGGTAGAATACTGAACACAACATGGGTATTTATTCACTAAAAGTGAAAAATCAATACTTTCTATACTATGTCCTAAACTTTCATTACATTGTAATGTGCCTTTCAGTACCCTACCTTCTCTTATATTTAGAAAACATTCCTTTCAGAATATAAACGACACATGCATAACTTGATTCACATCGACAAGGAAACAAACATAATTTAACACAATAACAAATAATTATCAGTTTTTATTTAAAATTTTCTTTGCAGCTTTTATTAATGGTGTGAGACTTCTAAGTTCGGCTCTTTCTCTGAGAAAATCGTGTTCCAAAAGCTCGTTTGGCGAGGCTCTGGCGTCCACGTCAACTTGCAAACAGGCATCGATAAAACTTTTGAGTAACGGGGAGCACGATTCCAATCTTGTTATATTTGGTCTGCCATTGGCTATAAGAAAATAAGATTTTTTTAGTAGTTAAGATTATGGACGGAAAAATGTAAATAATGTCTATTATCCGCCTCACAAAGACGGTAGTAATGTATTGTTACCTGCAATTAAATATAGTGCTCTAATGGGCGGTTCTCTTAGATATGGAGGCTCTCCATCCAACATTTCAACAATCATAATGCCTAAACTCCATATGTCAACTTTTTTACCGTATTTTTGTCTTGTCACTACTTCGGGCGCCATCCAATATGGAGTTCCTACCATTGTTTCTCTATAAAAAAAAAATAGGAAAAAATGAAGCTCGGACCAATCAAATGATTAAGGCCTAATATCAGCGTTACATTGAGCCTATCGAGACATTGGAAATGACCCTAAATCATTTTGGAGGTATGTTCAGCAGAAAAAAAATTGCTGCGTTATTCCCGATAGAGTGTCTTATCAGGGTAAAACTTTCGATCATTTGCCGAGTATTTCAAGGGGGTTTATAATGAAGTATCGCCTACTGAAGAGGTTAGTTTGGGGGATCTGAGCAAGAATACAGTTGCAGTTCTGGTCTTTACAGAACAGGATATAATAAAAATTACGAAAAGGCTTGAATCTAAAATGTCAAGCGGGCCAGATTTTGTTTCAAGTTTTCTTATTGAAGACACTATAAATGTTTTGGCTGCTCCTCTACATAAAATTTTTAATGGTTAAAATGTCCTGTATTTAAGGGCAAAAAGACGACTGAAGTGAAAAATTACAGGCCTGTCCCTGATATGTGGTTTTTCGAAGCTCTCTGTATAACTTCACCATCACCAAAGTCGAGTATTCGTCGTCTACAAACCAGCATGGATTTTCGAGGGGTAGGTCAACATCCGATAAAATGTCTTTTCTGCAGTTTACAGTGGATGCGGGCAATCAGGTTGATGTGGTGTTTACCGACTTCTCAAAGGCCTTTGACAAGATGAGCCACCGTTTGATTCAGACAAAGTTTGCGAAGTTTCGTTTTACTGATCAATTTGTACGGTTTTTTAAAATTATATTTATTTAACAGGTCTCAGTATATCCAACATAATGCCTTTAAATTACAATGTTTTGCGGCCTTTTCGGGGGTACCTTAGGACTCAAATTTGGGGCTACTTTGTTTTTAATCTTTATAAATGATAAATTGATGCTGAATTCCTGCTGTTTGCTAACGATTTAAAGATGTACGATATAATTCAGTCGATGGAGGATTGTGACAGATTGCAAAATAGTGTTAGCGCAGTCCAGAAGTGGTGTGTGAGTAATCAATTGTTATTGAATGTCAGCAAATGTTCAGTAATGTCTATAAGTCATAAAATCTCTCCAATTCTATATAGTTATCATTAAATTGACATCGACTGGCTATGTTGAGCAAGCGCAATAAGAAATTTCGTAGTAAATTTGTTGCATGAAGTTAGCAATGTGAGAACCGGAAACCAGAGCAGGGTTTGCGACACGATCGTCCTCGATGCTTATTTTCTTTGTTGTGCGGTGCAGTATCATTAGTTAAATTTCGGAATTTATATTTGTGTATGTTGTCAAGACATTTGAATAGACTTTAATTTATAAAAATGTATCAGTGTATGGTATTGTTCTGTAAATCGCGTGGTTCGATCCCGGAAATTCATTATTTTCGGTAAGTACCTACGTTTTTTGTATTACATCAATATGTAAGATTATACTGAAGATCTTTTAATAGATCGACAATTTTAAAGTTTTGTTTGCGCTAGTTGTGTAGTTCTTATCATTTAATTTTTTTTGATCAGAAATTAATTATTTTAAAGTTTAGAAGGTACATGGAAAACACTTTACTTAATAATAACATAAATGAAGAGTAACATATAGTTAATTCCTATGGCCAGATCCTTTTTAACATTGTAGATAAGATTTTATTTCGAATTATGTTTAAATTTTTTTTAAGGCAGAGTTTATTTCATTAGTCATTTTATAACCTGAACTTTAAATTGTAATTTTTCAATATAACAACATTAATAAGAGGTTTCTCAAATCCAGTCCTGTCCCTTGACCTACTGCGCAAGTGCAGATAGCCACATTGAGGGGAGTACAGAGTTACATGCGGAACCAAATTTAGTTTAGGGTACTATGTTTCCTTTTACCCCTTCCAATTTCCTTGGTCGGGATAGACAATCGACTGTTGCTGGATAAATTTAGTTAGCAAAGTCTTGAAACGAGACATAACTTACATTTAGTTTTATTTTTATATAAGCTGGTCAACAATCAGATTGTTTGTCCTTAGCTTTTGGGCGAACGAATTTTAATGTGCCACGATTGATAAGCAGACATAGTGTATATTTTCATATAAGGATACCTAGGACTAATGTATATTGTATGTCGCCAATATATCGAACGTGTTCTGTATTTAATAGGGTGTCGCGGTCACGTGATCTGAGTATGAGTTATACCCAGTTTTTACGTATCTCTCAGTATTATTGTAGGTCTGAGACTGCTATGGTGACATTATTTCTGTTATTTTGTAATAGGTATGTTTTTTTATGTTATATTCTATCACGGCCCTATTAATTATTGTTGTTGGGTTTTGATGTTAATAAATTAATAAATATTATAGGTGGAATTTACATAATCACTTTTGGGCGTATATCCCTTACCTTTGTTCATTCCCAGTTACATTGGCACAGAATCCGAAATCTGTCACTTTGACAGTTCCATCCATACCTAGCAAAATGTTGTCAGACTTGATATCTCTGTGAATTGTGCCTCTATTGTGAAGATAGGATATGGCCTGTAAAACCTAAAATAGCATTTATCTATAAATATGGTGTATATTTTGACTGTGGAGAAGAAAATGGAGGATTTCAAACACTTATACATGTAAAAAAATATACTATATATAACTTACAAAGTTTAATTTACAACAAAGGTAATTTCTAAAAATTTTATTTTGAATGCTTAAATGCTGATTGGTTTATCTGAATCTAATGATTATTTATCTAAGTTTCATGTTCCATTAACATACATAATCAATGTCTGCTTCCCGATTAAAACGCTTAAACGTAAACTTTACAAACCATGGGTTACTAAAGGGATCAGAGTTTCAACCAAAAATCTTAGATCGCAACATATTTTACATAAGTATTTTTCTAATAACCTTTATTATCTTTCATATTTTACTAAGTATAAAAGTATCTGTACAGGGATTATAAAGTTAGAAAAAAAGACATACGTTAAAAGAATCGACAATTCACACAACAAAAGGAAAGTTGGAAAATTATTAATCAACTTAGAGGATAGAGCGGTAAAACTAAAGTTCGCATTACCATTGACTTTGACGAATTTAATAAATTTTATTGCACTATAATTGGGAACTTGCAGGGAATATCACAAATTTTTAAAGAATATGCAATTATCTGATTCGTTTTATCTAAGGCCAACTAATTTAGCAGAAATTAAAAATATCTTTATAGAACTTAAAAATAAAATGCAGCAGGACGGGATGACATCTCAATAAAAATGTCAATTGTTATTTCTATACTCGAAAATGAAGATAGTGAATCTACTTCCAATTTTAGACTTATATTTTTCATCCCCACCCTGTCTAGAATAATAGAAAAACTAGTGAAAAAAGAATTGTGTCATTCCTAGATAGAAACAATGCTTTAAATTTATTATCAGTTTGGTTTTTGGAGTAGGAGAAACAGAAATATGCAGTTTTCTCATTCTTGGAGAACCTTTACGTTAAGCTTAATGAGGAATATGCGGCTGCGGTAATCTTTGGTAATCTATCGCCAGCCCTCGACTGTACGGAAGCTTGAACTTTATGGATTCAGAGGCGTACCTTAAGTGGTTTAGATCTTACCAATGAACTCGACCCAAAAAGGGCGAATTCAGGGAGCCAAGTCTCATGGGTTAGAAACTGGTTGTGGGGTTTCACAAGGTTCTATATTAGATCCTATTTCCTTTTTGCATATATATCATATATTAATGATATAACTCCGACGTGCTACAATATTATGACATAGTGAAAGCTCTAAAGATATGCATGAAGCAGTTTCAAATCTAAGAAGTAAAATAACATCTAGCTTAGTTGCTTCACGTGGAGTCACAACCGCGGGACGGTGTTTTTGAGAAATTCCAGTGAATATTTGTTGAAATCAGTTTTTATTTTACAAAAGCGAGTTTTAAGGCCCATGTGTGGGACACAAGCCAGAGATTCCTGTTGACCCTTATTTATAAAACGTAAAATTTTGATATTTACTTGTATTTTCATTCTTAAAACGGTATGTCTTATCTATTGCCTCTTTTTGCAATATACTCAGCAATCTATTAAAGAATCCGTTTGTTACGTTCACAATTTAATGCTTGTATTGGGTAGATTCCCCGATGGATTAAAAGAGAAAGGAGATATTGAATTGATGGATAATTATAGAGCAATTACAGGGTTACTTACATTTTCCAAAATATTTGAAAGAATACTGGCTAGAACACTTGAAAACTTTATAAATGAAAACAATTTAATATCAGCTACACAGTAAGGCTTTGGAAAAAATTATTCAACATATATAACAGCATTTGGTTTGTTTGAATTTATTTATTCCTTTTTGGACAAAAATAGTTATACAATTGCTTTGTTTTTTTATTTGACTTGTGCTTTTGACTGTGTCGAAAGTAAACTTTTGGTCAGGAATTTTGAATGGCTAGGTTTGAGAGACAAAACTAATGAACTATTGGATTCCTTTCTTATAAATCGTAAAATAAGAGTTAGAATAGGATCAACACTTTCAAGCACTAATCACTTAAAATATGGTGTTGATCAAGGTAGTGTTTTATCACCTTTACTTTTCCTACTATTAATAAATGAAATGGCAAATTTTCTGAACATCAAAGAAAACTGCTTCCAGGTTTTGTATGCCGATAACACCCTTGATGTTCTCATCCGACAAACAAATAACATTCTCAACAAATTCAGTCTCTGGTGTCGGAGAAATAGGTTGATACTAAATGTACTAAAAACGCAATACTTTCAGTTCAATTCGAATGCTTTTCAAATAAGAAAGGCAGAAACCTGCAAGTTTCTTGGTCTCAATATAGACAGTCGATTGAAATAGTTAACACAAATATATTTTGTAGCAGAGAAACTAAACTCGTCTTATTTTGCAATTTTTAACCTTAAAAATATCCTCTCAACGGATCAGTTGTTGAATGTTTACTATGCTTTGGTATACAGTCATTTAAAATATATTATCCTTTACTGGAGACTTAAGAAAAGAACGTCTAATTTTGCAAATCATTTTTTAGACACGAATCATTAATTTTCAGCTTTAAATAGCTTGAAAATATTACACTTCGAATAGAAAGGACATATATTAAACATTAGAAAACATTGAAATATATAAATATAAAAAAGACCAAAATACCAACCTTCTCAACACTCAACTGGAATTGAGAAATTCCCCATTATTAAGGGTATTGTAACCTAATAAAACTAGACCATCTTTCTTAACTTTAGGACCCAAAAAAAACCGACATTACAGTGGAAAAGTTATATTACATTTAATAATAAATAAATAAACAGCGAGCTGCCGAAGAGGCCTTAAAATCAACATCTCAAAAACAAAGTGGATGGCCGTTGGAAAGGTTACTGTAGATGAATGTCAACTTTGGCTCGATGGGAAGAGGATAGAGCGTGTAAACCATTTCAAATACCTTGGCAGTTGGTTGAATGTAAATGGGGACTCAGATGAAGAGATAATAGCTAGGATAGAAATATCGCGGAAGGCCTTTATGACATGGAAACCAGTTCTATGCAACAGGAACCTATCAATGCATATTCGTAAGAGGGTCCTGAAGTGCTATGTATGGTCTATTCTATTATACGGTTGCGAGACATGGACACTAAAAACCACAACGCTAAACAAACTAGAAGCATTCGAATTGTGGTGCTACTGTCGAATCCTAAAGATATCATGGGTTTCGCACACTTCCAACGAGGATGTTCTCAGAATGATGGATACAGATCCACTGCTCTTGAACATTATAAAGAAGCGGAAAACAGAATACTTCGGTCACATAATTAGAGGACCTAAATACCAGCTACTTCGCCTTATAATACAAGGAAAAGTGGAAGGAAAAAGATGGATAGGCCGAAAGAAGCTTTCATGGCTGCGTAACATCAGGCAGTGGTGTGATTGCACGGTAGAAGAACTATTTCGCGCAGCAGCCGATAGAGAAAGATTTCAGGAAATTGTAAACATGACGACCAACGTCTGAATACAGGCATGGCACCTAAAGAAGAAGAAGAAGAAATAAACAAATGTAGAAAGGTGGGTCACGTTAAAAATACAAGCGATTCTGCCAATACTCGACAGGTGGGAAACATACGGTTACCCATCCTTCACTCTGCTCAGATAAAAAAAATCAATATATTATAATGCCAAAAAGATGTTTAACCACTTGCCTGATAATACACAGTTGAAAAAAAACCGTTTAGAAAGTTTAGACAGGCAGTAAAATTATTACTACTTCAAAAAAACCATTATTCATTACCGGAGTATTTTGACGATAGATTGCTAGTATTCTACCTAGTTTACTTTCACCTTACTTTGCTTTGCTTCACTTTTGAATTAAAATATATTTTTTAAATATTTTTATTTGTATGTATTTAACTTGTTTTTTTTTTTAAATTCTAAGTTCTTTTATCGATTTATCCTTTTTTATAGTGTCAATTGCAGCTACATTTCTATACAATTCTTAATGTATTGATTTAATTTACTTCTTTCATATAATTTGTTTTATTTCAAGACATATCCTTTCAAAGGTTGAACTTTGTTTGCTTTAAGTGTTAGGTTTGTCTTTTTATTAATGCTATTTTTTTTATTTGAATGACTCTTTTTTATCTTACTGATCATTTTTTTAGTTAATGCTTTGCCAAAAAGAAATATTTTTTCTCAGACAATCAATAAAGCTTATTTTGAATTTGAATTAGAGAGCTTGACAATGTATAGTAAAATCGAAGTTAGATAAGATAATATTACCTTTAGACTGACTTCAACTAGAAGTATCTTTAAATTTAAAGAGAATTCTACTATCCTTTAAAACAGCCTCTTTACTAATAAAACTGATCATTAAAATGTAGTTCAAATGCAATAAGAGTACAATAATAGTCAAAAAAAAATTTAGAACTCTAATGATTTTTAACAGGTAGTTCAAATGAACTAGTTTAGAAATATTTTTAAATATTATTATTTATTTATCTGAGAAAAACTTGAATCATTTTACATATTAATGGTGTTGTTTTCTTTTTTAAACATTGTTCTGATTACTTGTTTGCTGATGATATCTTTATGACTCTGCTACTGAATTAAACTTTGGAAAATGTGTATAAATGGTGAAAAATGAACGAGTTAAAAATAAACGTTAAAAAACTAAATACATGGTTTTGGGAAGAAATTTTGTTTACAGGAATTTTCGCAGTATAAATGCTAATATTACTGAACGCACCGAAATTTTTAAGCATCTGTAGGTCTGGGTAGACAGAAAGGTAAAATTTAAACAACATGGAATCCATATTATTGGGTAATTTAAGGTAAATTACTTGTTTCGTTGCTCTGAATGCTTGACAATGTGGTCGCGTAGAATACAATACGCTAATATCATTTGTTTTACCGAATCAAAAAAAATATTTATGAATATAACATTCTTTTAAGAAACAATTTTTATATATCCAATGTTTCTTAAAACCGTTGACAAAATTCTCTATTTGTGAAGGTCTCAGTAATATAACAATCTACCAGAGGGATTGGAGGCATTACAGTCCCTAGAGTATTTTAAAAGTCAGTTAAAGACATACTTACTGACTATAACTGATTTAACTTGATTAACTGAAAAAGCTTGCTTTACTTGCACTGAGTGGCTTTCTGCGAGACTTTAATGTATATTATGATTTTAACAGTTAGAGTTTATTTGATTGTAATGTATTTTATCAACTTTTTTTGTGTTGTTCTTGACTATGATCTGCCTATCTTATTTGTTTTTTCACATAAGTTTTATATTTATGTGTAGTGTATGCATAATTTGAATTTTATACTTTTGAAGATTTTAATATATTTCTTTTGGAACAAATGAGTCTTGACAAAGAAAAGAATTATATAATAATAATAATAATATTCGTCAACTAGACAAAGAGAAGCTTCAAGCCTGGCTGCAGAAGCCCAATCATGGACGACACCCAAATGAGGTCAACCAGGAGAATGTCGACAAATTAATGCCGAACTACTCGTCGGTAACAGAAAAATGTTCAAAGCTTTCTTATTAGCTATTCAATACCAGGTTTATCCAAAGAAAAACTATCTAAAATATATTACCAGGGACCCCTCAATCCAGAACGCCCAATATCGATATGGATGTCGAACATCGGACAATTCAGCACGTAATGGGAAAATGCCAAATAGTTAGCCGATAAATTAAAAACTTTTGTAGACAGAGAAAGTGCCATATTACGAATACAGTTTGGAAACTGTATGGGAAAACAATGAGTTTAAGCTGTACTGAGATTAAATTATAAGGATCCTACTATCGATTATAACAGACCAGACTTCGTTTTATTAGATAAAACATCCAAGCGAGCAACATTAATTGAAATCGCTATCCCAAACAACAATAAACTAAGGGAAAAGTTTAATGAGAAGATCGACAAATACCGAAACTTGGAGCTACAAATACGCAGACAATGGCAAAAGGCAGTGCTACTTCCCTGATGATATCCATTTGATATTTGAATATATCTGGGATAAGTGAATTTTCCTGGAAGTGAAAGCAAGTCTACGGCATAATAATAATAGTCTTTTCTTAGAGGTCATGTCTAGTTATAAGTTAATTTACCGCATTTTTAAATTATTACCAAATACGAGATATGATATATACTTTCAAAAGTTCAAAAATAAATTTAATAAACTGCCCTTAAGGTTTTGTAAAATTGAATGTTTCAAGAGATTTTGTAAAGAGGATGAAAATGCTATTAATTGTGAAGGCTTACCATACTGTGGAGGAATATTTATGTAATAATTTACTGTAGTTCGTTTAAAATATAGTTTGTGATTTCTAAATTTCTGTAATTTTTTGGTACTTTTTACATTAATTTTTGTTTTTAATGCGTTGTTGGATGTTTAAACGTTATGTTGTCAGGTACTGATTTCTTTGTTGTTTTTGAACCATTTAGTTTTACATTTACATTTCAAATTACTTTTTAATTTTGTCTTATTGGAAGGTGTAGGAACTGTTTATATTGTAACAAAATTTTAATGCTATTACAAATTTCGGATGATGCTTGGTTAATGAGATTCTTATCTTTGGACAATAAAGGTTATTTTGAATTCTGAAGTTAAGTTCTTTTAATAATAAATAATATTTATAAAGTTTTTATTGTTATGAGTTTCACATGGGAAATATTACGTCATTGTTCCAATTACAGAAATAACGAAATCCACTGTCACACATCTATGCACAACATTCATAGACATAAACACCTTTTAGCCTAACCCTACTGATAATAATAAAAGAGAACATGCAAAACTTGGACATAAAAATAAACAAATCAAAAATAAGATAAAAGATAAAGGTTTTTTTAGGTCAAAAAAAACTAAATGGTGCACTATTATACGTAAAAAACAGGTATTGCATGAAAAAATCCCTGTTACTGTCAGAAATTATAATATTCATTTAATGAAAAAAAAAAACATTTTCTAGTGAAAGTATTTTTATTTTGAATAATAATTTACTTTTAATTACTTTATTGTTACTAGGCAATGTTAAAAATTGTAATATTGTCGTTGTTGATTAATAGGTTTTTCAAAATTTCAATTTAGGCCAAAATGGCGGAGGTTAAAAATCTAAAGTGTGTTTTTCGATTTAAAAAATGGCTTATAGAAAAATTAGAACATGCCCTAATCCATGATAACACTAATGTACTCTGAATCTACAGAACTGTGAATTAACTGATTTAATAGTTTTACTAATTCGCGTTCACCAGCTACAAAAATGCTATTATGAGAAAAACGCGATTAAAGTTAAAAGAAAGGAGTTTATACTTAGATAATTTATTTATTTCTACACCTGTATAACACAACTTGATGTTGAATAAATTATGCATATAGCTAATATTTTCACAGTGTATTTTTGAGATATTGTACTTCAAGAAAAGGTAACAAAAAAATCTATTTGACCTCTCAAGTTTATTGACAAGTAGTTCAAATGCACCATCATTAAAAAATATACAGGATGGCGCAACACATTTCCGTCGATTCATATACTAAGAATAATAAAATGTTTTAAAATACACATGGTGGTACAAGAAAGGTTTCACATCAAAGTTTTTAAAATTTAAATAAAATGCCCTGTGTGTTATTACATATTTTGAAAGCATGGGTCAATAAGGGTAAGTTACTGTTATGTTTCATGTGCCTAAGACAAGCCGTTCTTGAACTATTTAACTATTCTGGAAATTGTAGACCAAAATTTTAGAGGTGTGCCTGCCTTGCCTATTCAAGCCAGATGTTGTAAATTGTATTGGTTTTTCAGCTAAATTATTACAATTTAATGTAAAATAATAAAAAACATCTCAAAAAAATTATACAGAGTTGATAAAACTACATTTGATTTTTATTATTATTACAGACAAATAGCTTTCTTATTTTAAATAAAACACTCTGTATTTAATGTAAATATTCGTTAAAAGTGCCCTCTTTGAAAATAAAATTTGACGCGTGTATCAGATTTTCAATATTATTCAGTACGATGGTGAAATTAAGCGTGGGGAGTTTTCAAATTGACACACTGTATAGAGAAATAAAAAGGGTGATTTCGTGTCAATACTATTACTAATTGTGTCATGATTTAAAACAAAGTTTTTTTTTTTTTGTTATATTTGAAAAGATGTTTGAAAATGGAGAAAACGTGATTTTTGCTTCTAAACTGAAAACTAATGAAGCAATGATAGTAGTAATGCTTAAAATGAGCTATTTTATGAGAAAATCGGGCCATAGGAACAGTAAATAACTTGACAAAAACAGGAAAAAAACTTTGTAAAATTTCAAGTTGTAATATACATCACAAAATGTTTAGTTGCTTCGCAGACAGTCTGGTTCAAATTTTGAAAAATAATTTGGAAACACAAAATTTACTAGAATATGCATTAAAGTGAGTAAAAAACACATGTATACACGCCGGAGCGAAGTCGCGAGAAGTTACTATATATACATATATATATATATATATATATATATATATATATATATATATATATATATATATATATTAAAATGTGTAAAAACTATATCTACACACATGCACCCACAAACTTTCCTTTAAATCATGACACAATTGATTTGCAGGTAACATTAATAATATCAAATTCTGTCTTGTTTAATACATATTTTATTGTTTCTTACCTCAAAACATACAGCCGCTATTTGTCCCTCTTTCATTACAGTTTCAGTGACTACATCAGTCAATGGACCTCCATCTAACAGTTCCATTACAACCCACAAATGATCATATTCGACAACAAAAGCATCGAGGAAGTTCACTACAACAAGCAGTTTTAATATAATGAAACATTGATTTTCAACATATTCTTAATAATATTTTTCATTAACTAATCAACTTTCATCAACCAATATTTGAGGAATCAATAATACAGGATAATTTTTTATGACAATCTACATAATTGATATATTTCCTAACCTAAATTTTTATGGTGAAAATTCTTCATAATTTTTATTTCGCTAAGCAACAAGTCTTTTTTTGCTTGTTTCGTCATGTCAATATCTTTAATGGCCACTAATTCTCTTGTACGTTTATTGACTGCTTCAAAGACCAAACCCGAAGCTCCAGAACCTAAAAAAATAGGATTAGGTAAAAAAGTTTTTAGATATAAATATTATTAATATGTTAATAAATTATTTATTAACGAGATTCCACACATGAATTTTGCCACAAGTGTTTTGCAAATAAAATATTTAGGAAAAACCCAACAATTTACGTAGACACCTTTGTTTTCTTTATGTATTATGGAAAATATGTTTCACACCATGCCAGTCAGCTTCAATTTTTTTCTCATTATTAAATTTAAACTTAAAATCTTGTAATCCAAGGAGTCTATTCTGATACTAAATGGTTTTTAAATAAGTGTAAAATGTAAAACCGGGTAGAAGTTCACAAATAAAAGATTCTGGTACATTTCATTAAATATTTTACAAATGTTTAAAAAAAAAGTAGGATTATCTCTATATTTACCTAAATCTTTTAACCTCTTTTCATAAAAATCTAAAGGATTCCCAGGGTTGCAAATCATTCTAATCTCCCTCATATAATCAGAATCGCTCAATCCTGATCTTCGTCTATAAATGTCACTATCAGTAAAGCTTGGCTTTCTAAATTCTATATCATCTGCCGCTTCCAGAGTAAGATCTTCAATATTTTTGGCCAAATTTTTGGTCTGAATAAGGTTATTTGTCACATCTATAACTCGCAGACCTGGAGAGGATGTAGATCTAGAACTAGGTGTAAAAAATATATGTATTTATAAATGTTTACACAATACCTTGTATAAAGTTATATATAGCCACATATATTTAAATTTTATTTAATTTTGATGCATAAAATAATTTTTTTAGTTTTTATAAACAGATATACAAAGATTTTCTAGTTATTTTAATAACTGGGGGACTTATATATTATATATTTAAAGTTTTGTACCTACCTATCATAAAGACTGTTTGATTTTTCAAAGTCCTCAGCCAAATCTGAATCTTTACTTTTATGTGCATCTTTAGATTTCAAATACAAATCCATCTCCTTGGACTCTTCATCAATATCTTTCTCTGTAAATATGTGTTTGATTTCTGGAGCTGGTCCTCCATGCTTTTTGACAGAAAAATTATAATACTGAAGAACTTTCTTAACAACTTCTGGATTTTCATGTTGTTCAGCTTTGGTTATTTGGGTTCCAATTTGTCGGACCCATGAAGATGGTAAGCCTTCTAGGATACCATCCGAAGTAACTGTTACGTGAATATCATGATTCACATTTGTAGGTGTGCCTAATTTAATATAACTTGTAGTTAGTATCAAATTTAGAAAAAGTTTTAATATAATGCATTAAAAATTAAATTGAGAAGAGAATACAATTTTACAAGATATCTAATTTATTAGAGTTTACACTTAAGTTCAAAAAAAAATTACTTAAAATTTTGTTCTCAATTGTTTCTCTTTTTATTTTTTTACCAGTAAAATTCTTGGTATATAATTTTTGAAAATACAGTATGTTTTACATAAAATAAAAAAAAATTGGAAAATATATTAAATATATAAATATAAATTTTCCCAGCCTATAAACAAAGGAAGAGATTCTACCTAATGAAATAAAATAAGTCAGTTTTTGAATATAGTAGTTCCTAAAATCACTTATTAAATTTATAGATTCTCAGAAATACAACCAAGTGCTTATCAGTACAATAATTTAAGAGTGTATATCTTTATCTCTTATATCTATTGTCTATAGGATTACCCCGAAGGACTGAAACTAAAACCTACAAATTAACTTTTTTAGGAATTATAAAAATAAATGCGTAAAGAAGTTTTATCTCCAGGGTAAAATTATATAAAAAAAGGTAGTTTTATGATGGACTTTGCCAAATAGTTTCTATTAAAACTACAGTAATATTGCCTAAATTGTAATGTTAATTATTAAAGCTTTCTAGAGTTTAATTTTATAAATTTTTACCTATAATAGCAGCAGTGGTCTCCTCCCTATGTTTCTTTCTTTTAAATAAAAAATTCATCGTGGAAAACACTTATTTCTACCGGAGGCTTAATAACTACAACACTAAAATTGGCGTTTGAGTGGGGCAAAATACGTTTAAATTATCGTAACATATGTGTTTTTGCCTACATGACTATTTAAAACAATTATAATTGAAAAACCCTAATTTCTCCAAAAATATTTTTCACAATGACACACACCCTTTGGTTGACGTTCGATGGTTGTGCTTTTTTTGACAGATACCGATAACCTTGAAATTTGTGAGTCATTCGTGCTGACAATGTTTACATCAGGAGCTTTATTATAAAATGTTGGGCACAAATTTTTTTTCTAAAACATAAATCAAAAGGAAACCAATTTGATTTATAAATTAAAAGATTAGTTTATTTTGAACATAACTGATAAAAATACATAGTCGATGAATTGAGAACCTCTTTCTTTTAGAAGTCGGTTAAAAAGGAAACATATGTTAAATATAAGCGGTATATGGTATAGTTACTTGGGCTGTATTCTTTTGAGTTAATTATCACTGATCAAAGTGACAAGCATTTATGTGTCATTGGGTCGAAGTGATCATGATTACTTCAAGTGACGGAACTTACTCAAAAAAATATACTTTTGTACTACATATTTACTTCTAAACAATGCGAATTCAGTGTTGCCAATATAAGATTTTAATTGCCTTTTAAGAACTGTTTAAAATCGAAATTTTAGTAGATTTTATACACGGATTTCAAAAAATAAAGTAATTATTTTATAACTTTTACGCTCGAGCATTACCATTGTATAATAAACTAAATTTGTTAGTAGCATTTAAATTCAACTATGTAACAACAAAAACAGCTACTGTTGCTGTCTAGTACATCTAAATTTTGTAAAAAGAAGAAAGTCACTGAATTACTGCCCTCGATTCAAGAATTTTAAGCTCGGGTGCATCAAACCCTGAGTTGCTCCGAGCAAATCCGAATAAAACGGTTAAAGTGTTAATTTGAACAGTAAATAACCTAATTATTTTTTTTTTCGAAATTTGTGTCTTTAATATACATAACGAAACATATTGAAGACAAAAAGGTAAAAATATATTAGTTTTGAATTTTGTCTGGTGTCATGGCATTGTCGGCCATAAATATTTCGCAATTCGTTAAAAAACTATGAACGGAAGTCAGATATCTTGTGAAATAATGTAATTTTTGTGTCTCCATTTCATGTATAAAATGTTTTTTACCCAAAAATAGAATCTAAAAATGATAACTGATACCTGCTCGGGCTTTATACACCAAATATTTTTATTGGTGCTGAGGGGCAAGGGGAAAGCAGATCTGACAAGCGCCGAGAACGCACTTATAAAGTAAAGTATATGTACTGATCGCCAAATAAACAGAAAATGTCCGGACCATGCTATGCGCCATTTTGGGTAAGGTGAAGTTATAATAACAGTGAATACGCTGTCGCCACTGAAAAATTATAACGACTAAACGTAATCGTTTACCTCCCAACGACAATTTTTGAAGCAATTTGCATACCTTTCCGAAATTTCATCGACATAAGTAGTTGAACGAAGCGAATGGTAGAAAGAGATAAAATGACAGTATTACGTTATAACCTTACTCACTTATCCAATTTGTGTCAATTGATTGTGGACGTCTGTCATACTATTGGTCGGTCGTAAAAATAAATTAAAAATTTTTATTATATTTTTGGTTGTTAAAAATAACTAGTCCTTAAAAAAAGCAATATGTTGACGAACCGTTTCTTCAAAAAGATTTATTTTTTGAAAAAACAGTTGAAATGTTAATTAGGTAGTACACCGTTATTTTCAGTATTTTCTAATTAAAATTTCCTTAGAAAGTTGAATGTTTCGCAAATTTCAAGTAAATTTGAGATTATAGACATACAAAATTATTACACTAAATTCTGTTCATATCTAAATAGTATGAGCGTGCCGTTTAAAAATTGTTTTTCTACGGCTAGTTCTAATTATGGATTTAACATAAACACTTGTGTCCCTATATCCCCAAACGGTCGAGTATCTTACTTTGAGACAGTTAAGTGTAACATAATTGTTTTCATCAACACAACTTATAAAAAATTTGAAAAGTAACAATTTGTAAGATATTTAAAACTTTTATGTAAATAAGTAACATTCAATTTTTTACTCAAATAATGTTAAATGCAACATTTTACTTCCTTGGACTGTGTTAAACACTATACTACACTACAACTAAACAAATATTATTGATTATAATTTATTAGGAGATATAAATTTGAACCCTACAAGCCAACAAACGAGGTCCTTCAGAATAAAAAGCTTATTTATAGTACGTTTGGTCCTCAAGCCCCTACAAATCTTCACAAAATAATAAAAAAAGTATATTAAAGGTTGAATAGTATAATTAATGGGGTTCTTCGGGCTGGCCTATGGTTTCGGCCCCTGGTCGTACACAGTTCCTCTATCACCGGTCAAGTTTCAGGTTTTCTTTCAAACTTACTTGTCAGGACAGGAAGTCTTACAATAATCGGCTAGATGTTTAGTGAATTCATACAATAATTGATTGGTGGATAGCTAGGACGATGGATTTTAGTAATACTACATAGAGCAGTGGTTTCTATCGTTTCAAGTTTTATGAGTGCTGGCTTCCTGCAATTACTGTATATAGTAGGTATGTATTCTTATTAAAGTCTGTACATTGCTTTGTATATATGAGTTGTTTTTCTTGATATGCCTTTTTCTTTGTATATTAGACTCTTAAGGTATTTGGCCCTTTCTATACATTTTTTGTTTAACAGTTCCAAAGTGCCAATTGAAGATAATTTTGTGGTCTATATTTACACCTAAATATTTGACTGATGGCTTGGTGCATATTACTTGGTTATTAAGTTATTTAAAATAAATTTAATCCAAGGAAAAACAAAGATTATTTCACAATAATAACAATGACACTATTTTTTGACTTTTGACGGTTAATTTGACGTGCCAAAACGTCACTTTTACCCAAAATGGCGCAGAGCATACTCCAGACATTTTTCGTTTGACAGCTCCATTACCACATGTCATCCATTTATTTTCGGAAATCCGTGGCGCCGAGGCATAATGCGCTACTTGAATAAAGCGAGCGTTTCTTGCACCTGAACAACTCTGAGCTGCTCATGCCAATGAATCGAGGGCAGTTCATGACTCTATCTTTTTCTAGTACTTTTTAAAATTTAGTTTCTCTATCTTGAAAAAAATTTATAATAATTTGCAAATCAACAAATAATTTTCCACTTAATTCCATCCTCCATCGAGCGAAGGTCGAGTTGCTTAACAAAATGTCGACTGCCGGTCAGGTAAGCATTTAGTAATATTTTTGTAATACCGGGAAAAATATATATTTAAATTTTAGATTATTCAATGCAAAGCGGCTGTTGCTTGGGGCCCAAAGGAAGATCTTAAATTTGAGACCGTCTCAGTACATCCACCGCAAGCTCATGAAGTGAGAATTAAAATTTTGTATACTGCTGTTTGTCATACTGATGCTTATACTTTGAGTGGGGCTGATCCTGAGGGAGTATTCCCTGTTATTTTGGGGCACGAGGGTGCCGGTATCGTGGAAAGCGTTGGAGAGGGTGTAACCAATGTAAAACCAGGTACGTCTAATTGAGAAGGTGTGTGAACCTGATATGCAATAATGATTATATATTCCAAAATTTTTTTTATTTTTAAGGTGACCATGTTATTCCTCTCTACGTTCCCCAATGCAAGGAATGTAAATTTTGTAAGTCCCCAAAGACTAATCTTTGCCAAAAGATTAGATTAACACAGGGTAGAGGTGTTATGCCTGATGGAACTTCAAGATTTACCTGCAATGGCCAAACTGTATACCATTTTATGGGGACATCTACATTCAGTGAATATACTGTTGTTGCGGATATTTCTGTTACAAAGGTAAGAGTATAAAAACAATCTCGCAAAAGATGTTTCGAGGGTGAATAGTGTTATTATTTGAAACCCAAAATTCAAAGGCTTTTTGTGTGTTCTTGTAGGCAAGACTTTTAAAGGTAAAATATTTTTTGTTGAGTAATTTGATTGACTGAAATAAAGATTTTATTACTTGCTTAATCTAGGTCAGAAATTCAAATTTTTGTGTTATTATTTTTAGGAAATGCATTGATACCTTTATGGTAATCAATATACAGAGTTCTTTCATTATATCAAGGTGTTCTTTAAAAATTTTATATAAGGAAGTATAATTTTCAGCATGAAAAATAACTAGTAATAGCTAAATAGTCATTAAATGTTAATAATTTAAATTACTCTTAAAAAAAAATTAAATTTTGCAATTCTGGGGTCAAGGTTGTCAAACTGGATATAAGTAGTAAATTTATATTTATCAGTATATTGTACTAGTGACTTGTATATTTGAATAAATAATTTAGTATTATCATTTTGAAAACATTTTAAGTCATGTAATAACTTGACGTTATGTTATTTTCTTATACATTGTGTAAATGTATGGAAGTTTTTGTGTTATTAATCTTTCATAAAATTTTATGCTTAAAAAAAACTAAATGTTAAAGATATTTTGTGCAGGATGACTGATAAATTACTAACCTGAACTAACACCTGTTTTGTATTACAATTAACTTAATAATTGTAAGTTTACTTGGCACATTTTTAATCCTGGAAAGATAGTCATATATTAGATGATGTCTCTGGCATGGATACTACATTATCATGTATATAACAAATTCTATGGACTTTTTACTAGCCTTTAAGTTTTTATTAAATAGTGCAGGTATTATTAAAATAAATAAAACAGTAATTTATTTAATATATTCATATATTTGAAAGTTAAAACATAATTATAAAGGCTTCTTAGAAATCAACAAAAAATTTAATATCTTTTCTGTAGGAAAAATTTATATGGGTAAGAGTCTAATTATATTTTTTTAGGATTCTTTTTTTTGTTTTTAAATGCTAATCAGTCCTTTTACAGAAACTTAGCATAATCTCTTATAGATAACAACATACATTCATAGCACAGATTATATTTATGTTCACTGCATATAGATTTTTTTGCTATGAGTGATTTCAAAGATGAACTTAAAATTGTTAGAAGACACTTCTGGAGATGGACAATTCACAGCCATCTCACGGTAGCTCTCTCCAGTGAATGAGTTGGCTGAGACAATCAGCATACTCTATATTATAGTTAAAAAGAGATTGTAATATTTCGCTGACTTGTATGTCTCGCAGACCTACATTATAGATTCTTTCTATGGTTAAGGTCAGAGTCAATGTAGTCGAAGAGGTTATTCTTAAATTAATGTTGGTGGATTGGTATCTTATCCATATTCCTTGTTATATTGTTTAGACAACTTTTGATTTGTTCAATTTCTTTTTGCTTTAGTTAAGAATTATCTTTGCATAGTTTGCAGTTATTTTCTATATAATAATTAATTGTAATATAAAACTGTTGCTAATTTACTTTTTAATACAATTCTTTGAAGTTAGTTCAATTAGAATTAAAAAAAATATTTTATGGTTCTTATTTATTTTTTATGTGTACTACAGGTAACACTATGTTAGAAACTGGTATATTTGTTATTTGTAGAATAAATTGACTGAAAAAGAGCTGCAAATAGGTTGGGCTCCTTTGTCATTATGTCATCCAATCTTATCTCTTTAGGAACAGTAGTGAACATAACCCGATTCTCTCAATCCCCCCACTCCTCGACCTTGACCTTGACCTTGCTTCACCCCTCTTTGGCCCCGCCCACATGTCCTTGTCATTGACCTTGAAAGTGCACGTGTGCTTTGGCCTTGGCCTTGTGTTCAAGGTTGTGTGTGTGACCTTGACCTTGACCTTGGTCGAGACGACCTTGACTTTGTTGAAGGTCATCTTGGGTGTGTGACCTTGAAGTAGTTATTTGTGCATTGTAATAGTGTGGGATGATCTTGAAATGATTTTGACCTTGCAAATTGTTCTATAAATTGTGTGAGTCTACTTGCATTCATTCAGTGTGAAATGTCAGATACGGAACTATCTAAAGAAAAAATTATAGAGCAAGTCGGCAGAGTAATTTGTTTATATCAGAGTAATTTAAAAAGTTTGTGTGATTTTGAAGAGAAGGATCTAGCATTTTTTCCTCTCGAATATTTAAAAACTTGCGTTGATACGCTGAGTTTACGGCAAATTTGGGATAAGCTGCCAGCGTCATATCGGTGTAACAAGGAACTACAGTTAAGCTTACCCTGTTACATTCACTATGAACAAATATATCGTCATCATATAGATGGGCCACCACCAGCAATAAAAAAGTGTCGTGAATGTAAAAATGAGTGAATAATATGAATAGTGCTTTGCAAGAGACAGTAAAAAAATTGGGCGATGAGTTCACTGAAACGGCTAATAATTATTTCAATGATGCAATGAAAAGTCGAGCAGAATGGGCGTCGCGCTATTGTGATTTGGCTTATGAATATGAAAAGGCTGCGAATGCATGTCGTAAATATTGCAGCAAAACAATAAATTTACAAGACTTTGTTCGTGAGATAAAAAAGTTGGGGTTTAGTGACTGTTTGGAAAAACTGATTAGGTTCATTGCAGATCCGGTTGTGTTAGATGAAATTAGAGTGTAGGACTTAAGTTTAACGTAGTAGTAGTTAATATGGAAAGTTTAGTGCGAGAAATGTACGAGGAATTTCTAATTTCTGCAGCCGGTTCGGAATTTTACGCATATGAAATGCAAGATTCGGAGGCTCAGGACTTTAGTGTATTTTTTAAGTATATGGACCATGCCGAAGTGTGTCTTTTAGCTAGTATAGTTTGTAAGAATTTTCTTAGAAATAAAAACAAACACTTATTATTGAACAAATTAAGGAAATTAGGTTTAGGTGATAATGTTAAACGCATAGAAGAATGGCAGAAAAAAATCAATGAATAAAGTACATAAAATGTAGTTATTTGTTTCATTATATTTTGTCCTTGAAGTTATCCTTATACCAATTTAAATGTGTGACGTCATTTGACCTTGAATACTCCTCCCACTATTTCTATCGTTAAGCTACCCCCACCATTGTTACAATTCGACCTTGAAACCTCGCTATAAAGGTTCGTGGGAGAAGAAGTGACTTCAAACAGTCGCAGATATCAGTGGCATAAACATCAAATATTGTGTTCGTGTAGTGTTCTGAAAGTGCTTTTATATTCACGGTAATTTTTGGATTTATATACCATTTTTTCAATAATGAGTATTGCAAAAGAAACTCTAGATGAAATTAATGAAATGTTTAGCAAAGATTTCGAGGTTTTAGAGAAAAAAAAGGTTACCGAAATGATTGTAGGCAAAGTGTATAAAATTGTAAAGATGGTTTCAATGACTACACGATTTGGTAAAACTCTTTTAGTGGCTTTACACGATGACGGTGATAATAGCACATTTGAGACTTTTTTACCAAAACGTGTGGCCGAAACACTACCTGACGATATTGTAGATATTATGAGTAAAACTAAAGATAAATACACTCTAACTTATTTGGGACAGGGCACTAGAGTTTTTGGAAACAATACTCGAACATTATTACGTTTTGGCTCATTGGAGTAAATTGTATGTAAATTGTTTGAAAAAAAGGATGTAATTAAATTTAAAATATAGTTGCACATGTCAGAATACTTACGCGTGTTCATTATTTCTGTTAAAGATGTCTGCTGATGCGACGACGACGACGACGACCGCCAACGAATGTGTAGATAGATACATATTTTGGTTGGGGAGAGAATTAAGAAATAGGGCTCACGATATGTTAGATAGCGTAAATGATTGGTCGCATATTGATGTAACCAAAGATCAATATAAGAACGAGATCAGGGATACAATCAATTTTATGGCTGGGGCACACTTGTGCGACAAATTTTTATATGGTTCCATAGACATGGATACATTTTGTGCTGAAATGGTTGAAGAAGAATTAAAAGAATACCTCGTCAATATTCCACATTTACCAGGTGAGCTTGCTGCAAAATATGAATTGGTTTCTGCAACAGCAACAGCCCAAGACGTTGACGATCGAAATAGTGTCGGATGGGATAGAATTTTGAGCAACGAAAACGAAGACATGGAAAACTAATTTTTTATAATTTTTGTATTTGTGCAATTAAATAACTGTAAATAAATATCTATTACAATCACAGTTTTATTTTATTTCTTTTATAAACATACCAACCCAGTAGATCATAGTCAGTGTTTCTTTTTCTCAGCTGAAATATTTAATATAAGTAGGGCAAATAAAAATAAAATAGTTTAGTAAAGATTGAAAATGAGTCGAGGAAACAACACAATTGATAAATTTGGTCGTCAGAAATATAATGAAAAATATCATATATTATCTGGGCCACAAGGGATTGGTTTTAAACTTACAGCGGATGGGCAGTATGATATGGGTGGAAAAATCATAACCAACTTAGGCGAACCTAAAGATGATGACGATGCTGTGACAAAACACTTTGTTAATAGAAAGTTTTACAATTTTGCAGTTGTAATATGTGACATATTTAACAAGGATGTCCTCCCCATGATATACAAAAATAATAGTGAGCCTAAAACAAAAATTGAAGTTATGCAGAAAATACTCTATCATCAGCCTTTAAATGACTCATTAAGCGCACTGTCGTACGACTCGACTTCAAAAAAAATCTAAAAAAAGCAGGTTAAAGAATAGGAGAACGCACTCCGAGTGGCATAGCCTTGAAGATAACGTCGTAGTCGTCGGTGAATTGGACCTTCCCTCCAAGAATATTGAAATGTTATTTATGTGTATGATGTTTTATTGTCATTGTTTTTAATAATGAAGATTGAAATAAAAAACTTTATTTTACAATATATTGTTTATTTATTTTACATTTTAAATAAAAAATATAGTCATACAATATGTTATTTAAACAATATTAGCTTTATCTATCCAAGAGTTGAAGTGGTTGGGAAATCCTAGCCATTTGACAAATAATTGTTCGATGTGATTTTTCTTGCGTTGTCTAAGGACCTTTTCTACTAGATAAACGTCAGGACTGCTTGTTTTTTGTAGTTCTGATTCGTAAAAACACCCTCTTATAGGCTGACCTTCTAACGATTCCAACAAGTAAGTAGGTGGATTTGTAACGTTAACTTTTACAACTTTAAACAATTCGGTTGACCAAGAGGGCGTATATCCTTTCTCGAATAAGCTTTTGTACTTGCTAATACGCACAATGTCACCCATGGAAAACTTAAATTTTTTAGGTACAATTTTTAAATAATCATATGCTTTAATATGTGTTTTTTCTTGCACGTCTGCAGGCTTCATTCCAATGGTGCGATGTTTCGAATGGTTATAGGTTTTTGTTACTGCCGATGATATATGTATCCATTTGTAAGATCCTCTTGTCGAGAATTGTTTATATAAATTATTTTTTAAAGTCCTTATGACTCGCTCAACAATTGCAGCTTTCTTTGTGCTGTAAGTGGAATAATGATTTATATTATATTTTTTCATCAGGGCTTGAAAGTTTGTATTATAGAACTCCTTTCCTTGATCACTTTGCAGATTCGTTGGTGTATATGATGCCTCTTCAATGATGCTTTTCATCGCATTAGTAACTTCTATACCAGTCTTGTTTTTTATGGCTTTGGTATAGACAAATTTCGAGTAACAATTTATACAGACCAAAATATAACGATAACCATCGTTTTCATCAGCATACTGTTGCATTTCAGCCAAATCAATTTGCCACAAATCTCTGTATCCTTTTATTATCGTGCGCCGTCTTACAAAATTTTTTCTAGCCGTTCTATGTAGTTCATTAACAATCTTGATTTTTTCTAGACTGGGCTCCATATTATTAATAATACTAAAGGTTTCAGATCGAAGGAAGAACTGAATAATATCATTAAATATTGAGCTTAATATATTATATCTTCTTCTCGTAATTCCTCTATGATTGACATAATTTCATTTTCGTGTCCAGTGTGACCGGCCATTTTGGAACTCCACAACAAGCGTAAACGATCCACCAACTCTTTAGCTTTGTTCCAGTAGACATATTGAAATTTTTTCGAAGATAATTTCTTTTTTGTGGGTAACTGTAGTTTTTCCGAGAGATTTTTTCTTGTAATAGTACCACCTAATTTTGTGCCCATTATCAGAGGTTTAATAATTCGTAAATATTTGTTCCATCTGGTCTCCCGTAAACCATCACTTTTTTTAAAATTGTTGTAGACAGCATTCGTTGATTCCAAAATTTCCTTGTACGTTGAAAGTACATTATCACTTAATTGTTGTTGTTCCTTGCCTACACTTGGGGGTGTTTTAAGAAATAACAAATCATAAAGTGCCGGTGATCCACCATATTCTGCAATATTTTTCCCTTTTTTGTATAAGACAATATTTCCATTTCGAAAACGCACCTCTAAATTACCAATAAAATTTTTGTTATGATCTGTTTTTGAACCAAAACGTACACCATATACAGTATCGTATAGAGATGGTTTCAAACGTAATCCTTTCAGGTGTGCGTTTAAAGTATCGGAAGTTGTGGTGTCAGCGGATGCGAGAGATGTATTAGTTGATGTCGAGGGTGTATCAAACACCGATTGGCTAATATCTTCTTTTGAAATGCGATGCTGCTGCTGCTGCTGCTGCTGCTGAATAGGTGTGGAGGTTTGAAAGGAATGTGTAGGTTGGGGAAAACCTGATATTTGAGTCGACTGCACTGATGTACTGAGACTATGTGGCTTTGTAACTGGATAATGTTGTTGCTGTTGTTGTTGCTGCTGCTGCTGCTGCTGCTGCTGACGTTGCTTAACCACATCAGATATAGTTGTCAACGGCTTAGAAATGGGTTCGTAAAACTTTTCCAATTCCACAACATTAAACTCTTTAGCCGCTTTAATTTGTTTAAATTTTTTTCTGACGGCATTGGTAGCTTCCACTAGTTTACGTTTTAAGTCGATCGCGTTATTCATGATGTTAACAAAGGACGTTTCAACAATCAAATGAGCGTTTTCTCTTATTATTACAGTAATATATAGCTATCAAATCCTTTGCGGTATCTTCCCGATTTCACATCACTGTCTTTATCAATTACTAAAAATCCATACTTATTATCCCAACATTTTGAGCACATTTCTTGAAATTGAGTAAAAGTTAGATCCGGTGAAACGTGGTCGGAAAATATGTGTTTCATATTCAACTCATCTTGTTTAAACATAATAATAAAATTGGCGTTGTCTCGCACAAGCTGTTTAGGCACTCGCGAATATGTTTGCGCTAGGTAAAAGGAGTCGATATTTTTATGACGTCCCATGCTAAAGTACGATCTTATAACATCTTGTTTTTCACATATAACATCATCAAAGATAAATATAGAGTTTGGTTTTGCATCGGACGGTTCCACAATATTACTGGAATCACTAAAGGCATAGTAGCCTAAACCTTTGATGGGCGCTAAAATTTTCCTTAAATACTCATATTTCGGTTGATACAGAGATTTCGAGTAAATATAGACATTTTCGAAACGTAGCCCAAGGGGGTGTGTAAGCAGCGAAATCATGACATTAGTTTTTCCACAATTGGATGGACCAATTAACAGGCCGCGAATAGAGGAAGGAAGTAAAGGACCGTGTCTCTTCATTATCTTCTTTTCAAATCCAAGTCCGACTTTTTCATCGAGATTGTCAATAGGAAGTTTTTGTTTAAGATCGATAACGCGCATCTTAGGAAAATTTGATATTTTATAGGCAATTTTTCACAAAAACTGTCATTCAGATGCCGAGCGTCAAACGAAGTGGACGGTCTCACGTTTCCAACAAAACTGGATACGGTATTGTGAATTCGTTAATAAATAAATTACCATTCGAGGTACACATTCCTGGTTATCAATATTGCGGACCCGGAACAAAAGTAATAAAACGTGTGACAAGAGGTGATCCAGGCATTAATCCTTTGGATGCCGCATGCAAAAAACACGATTTAGCCTATTTACATAATAAAGACAACATAAGTGCGAGACATCGAGCGGATTACGAGCTCGAACAAAGTGCTTGGAATAGAGTAAAATCGAAAGATTCCAGTTTAGGTGAAAAAACAGCAGCTTGGTTAGTTACAAACATTATGAAAGGAAAACAACGTTTTGGTATGGGTGTACCATCATCATCATTATCAACAAAAAAAACATCTAGTAAAGGCACGCGTCATACAAAAAGGAAAGGTGTTAATAAAAATCGACATGTTCGGAAAGCCAGTTTCGGAACAGCTATTCGACAAGCAGTTCGAAGAGAATTATTAAAAGCCGGAAGTAAAAATGTGTTGGAAAAAAATGTCATGAATGCATCTAAAATAGCTCTGTCGGCAGCACGTAGATCGGTAAAAGCGGCAGGTGGCAAAAGGAAGGTTCGTACACCGAGAATAATACCGATTCCTAAAACTGGTGGAATATTACCATTAATACCAATTTTTGCCGGGTTATCAGCTTTGGGTTCATTAGCCGGTGGGGCAGCGGGAATTGTGCGCGCCATAAAAGCAGTAAAAAAAAGCAGCGAAGATAAAACCGGTGCCGGCCTGTATTTAAAATCGAAAGGAAATGGTTTGTTTCTAAAGCCATATCGTAAAGGTATGGGATTATTTTTAAATCGTAGATCAAAAAACTAATTGAATCCCTACCTCGAAGACCACTATCTAACATCGATATAGAAAAATATGCCAAAAAGAAAAGAATAGGACACTTTCGAGGCGTTTATATGAGGGATTTATTACCTAGACAAGGTCCTCGACGTTACGAAGCAGCAATAGTGAATTTGGATAGTACGCGTGGTGCAGGGACTCATTGGGTAGCTTATAGAAAAAATAATTCTAAAGTAACATATTATGACAGCTTCGGCGATTTACCCCCACCGATCGAATTGGTACGATATCTACAAACGGGATCGGAACCATCAAAAATTATTTACTATACATACGATCGTCAGCAGGATTTTGGAACAGTCTGGTGTGGACATTTGTGCTTAAAGTTTCTTGTCGAATCATCAGCGTAAAAGATGTCATCATCATCATCGTCACCATTAACACCGCAAATGGATCGCAATAACTATACTAAAATGTTGCAATCACTGAAAGCATTTCATCTAGCCGGAGGATTAAGGAAAATGACCGTGAAACAGTTAGAAAACATGCCCAAGGAAGTGATGATTGCATTAGCCCCAAATGAAATTCCATTCGTTTGGGAAAAGTTGCCCGAGCACCTTAAAAGCGATATCGATATATTAAAATATCAGTGCGATTGCAAACATTATTTCAGCAGCAGCAGCAATTTAAACGAGGTTACGTCTGATGAGGATCTTACAGCTAGAAAAATATTTTGTTGTTATTGCAAAATCAGCGATGTGCGCATAAAAGCAGAAAATAGCATAAAAACATCACTATCTAATGCAGTGAGAAAAGGTGTGAAGATGAATCTTTTTAAATGTTGCCGCTAAGAATAAAACCGAGATGTGTGATGTTTAATGGTTAGTCATGTCTTATACGTTCACACTAACAGGACACTCGAGCGTCTTAAGCGCCGATTTTTATCCACCAGTCGAATTAAATAGAGAAAACAAATATGGTCTGGCATTGCTGGGATTTTACACATACAATTCAATTTTTAATGTGGACGAAAGCAACAATAAGTTTGCCTACATGAAGGAGGGTTACACCACCGAGTCGATACAATTGCAGATTCCACCTGGGGCCTATGAAATAGATGAGATAGGTAAAGCTATGTTGGAGGCTTTGAGGATTTCAACTGAAGAAAAGAACGATGGAATCTTTTACTTGGTTGCTAATAATAATACGTTGAAATGTGAACTGAAATCCCAATATACTATAGATTTCCGGGGAGAGGCGAGTATCGGTAAAATGTTAGGATTTAATCATACAGTGTTAAAAAGAGACAAAAAGCACGAATCAACCGAGATGGTGGAAATAATGAAAGTACGCATCATACGCGTAGATTGTAATATAATTTCCGGAGCATATATGAATTCGGTGGAAGGTCATACCTTGTTCGAATTCGATATCGACGTGGAGCCCGGTTACAAAATCAGTAAAGAACCGCAAAATAATATTTATATGCCGTTAATGCCGGCAGGACGTCAGTTTATCGACAACATTACTCTTCGCATCTTGGACGATAGCGGTGATCTAATCAATTTTCAAGGCGAGAAAATAATCGTGAAATTGGAACTGAAGAAACTTTCATAGAAATGGGTTTTTGCTTCAATCGTCAATTGTGTGTGCTGTCGACTAAGATGGGGGAACCGCCGAAACATAATAAAAGTAAAAGAAGAGTTAACGTCAAGGTTAGTCGTCGTCCAGACGTTAGATCACAAACATCTCAACAGTTATCTGCCGAAGACTATAAATTTTTAAAATCAATCGGTCTTAAAGTGCGAAAATGATTTCCACCACCAGCGATAAAATAGAGGTTTTCTCCGAGCCCATCTTGGACAATTCCATTATTAGTCTAGAAGAGCATACGTATAAACCATACGGATCTCCATCATTCAACAATTCGGATGAAGTCCGTATCCCCATTAATTTTCAAGATATTATACTGGATATCGCCGAAAGTTACATATATATCGAAGGAAAATTTAAACCCATAGACGCAACGAAAAGATGTTTTTTATCAAATAATGCCCTCGCATTTTTGTTCGATGAAATTCGCTACGAGATGGGAGGTGAACAGGTCGCCGTGGTTCGTAAACCTGGAGTTACGACGACATTAAAAACCATGGTTTCATTCGGAAGTTTGCAACAAAGATCTCTCATGACGTGCGGATGGGGTCTCGACGAAGCAAACCAAGATATCGTAGACACGGCAAGTAACGTATTCTCCGGGAAATTACCCTTAAAATATCTTATGGGATTCGCCGAAGATTACGCAAAAGGTGTTTTCAACGTAAAACAAGAGCTTATTATGATTATAGCTCGCACTTTTACCAATTGTTACGTCGGCGAAGTAGAGGCAGAAATTAGTATCGACAAAATCGAATGGAAAATTCGTCACATCATTCCAGACGACAAGCAAAAATTGAAAATACTGTCTCGCATTAATAAAGGAGGAAACAATGCCAGTATTCAAATGGCATATCGTAAATGGGATCTGTACGAATTACCAGCTTTAAGGCAAACATCTTCCGACGTGTGGGCCTTGAGAACGAGTACAAGTCTGGAAAGACCGCGCTATATAATCGTCGGGTTTCAAGACAGCAATAATTGCGACAAGAAAGAAAAAAACGCAACCCAGTTTACCCACGCCGACGTATGCGACATTAGACTGTATCTGAATTCAACCGTTTATCCATACGAAAGATGGAATTTAGATTTCGCCAAGAAACTGTACGCAGCAGCCTATTACAATTACGAAAACTTCCAAAGCAGCTACTACGGGCGCGAGATAAACGATCCGATGATAACGTTCGCGGAATATATGAAAAACCCCGTTTTTATTATCAATTGCAGTCATCAACCAGAGGCGATTAACTCATCGACAGTGGATGTAAAATTGGAGTTCCAAACGAGAAAGAATAAATTCCCCAAAGACACTAAAGTGTACGCATTAGTTATTCACGACTCATTTTTTAGTTATAATGTATTAAACGGTTCGGTGACCAATAAATCTATATTTTAATGTATCTATTATATGTAACACAAAATAATGTTCTTGAATCAATAAATTTGTAATGAGTGAAGTAGTAGTTTTATATTTATTTGAAACCCAACCAAAAAAAAAAAGCTGGCGGAAAAGCCCGCTCTTTAAGAAAAGAGTACGGGAATTTAGAAAATGGTGGTTTATTAAGTGGAAAAAAGAGCTTAAATAACACAAGAAAAAATTTTTAAGGCAAAATATGAAAACAACGATTTAGAAAATTTGTAGGAAAGTGACGGTTAGGAATAGGGGAAAAAGTTATAAGAAAAAATTATAGAGGAAATCGAGTACTATAAGCAAGCATTTTTCTCGATAGTAAAAACGTAAAAAAAAATTTTTTCAAAAAAAAAATTGAAAAATGGTGAATGCGCGCCAAAGTTGAAGTTTTGGAGCAAAATGATATTAGGAAATTAGAAAGAGAATTTTTTTCTACATATGGTAGTACTTTTCAAAATTCGGAAAGATGAAATTTTAAGAAAAGGGTTATAGTAAGTTAGTAATTTGGATTTTTTAAAGCGCTGTAGCTCGGGAACCGTTCAAGATAGAAAAAAAATAAAAGCACTTTGATAGCCCAAAATTTTGAGGAGAATGCGATGGTGTAAAAAAAATTATAATTTTTTTTTTTTTGAAAATGCTGAATACGCGCTAAAGTTGAAGATTTAGAGAAAAACGGTATTGGGAAATTAAAGAGAGAACTTTTTTCTACATATTGTAGTATTTTTGAAAATTCGAAAAAATGAAATTTGAAAAAAAGGGTTATAGAAAGTTAGTAATTTGAATTCTTTAAAGCGCTGTAGCTCGGGAACCGTTCAAGATAGAGAAAAAATAAAAGCACTTTAATTACCTAGAATTTTGAGTAGAATACAATGGTGAAAAAAAAATTTGGAAAATCTTAAAAATGACAAAAAATTTAGACGAAAAAATTGAAATTCTCGAGTTATGAGGCTAGGGCCGCCGAACGGGAGTATGTGGAAGTTGTAGGGGGAGGTTTTTTTTTTTTTTTTTTTTTTTTTTTTTTTTTTTTTTTTTTTCTAAGTCCACCACCGCCTCCCCCACCCTCCCACCCGCGGAGGGAAAAAAAATCGATTTTTGATGGTTTCAGAGCGATTGCGCGGCTCCTTCACCATTTTCTCGCAATTTTTGAGGTATCGATTTTTTTATTTGCGGTGACAGAAGTTCGGAAATTTTTTTTTTGGATTCTAGAGAAAATTTCCCACAATATATGTATTTTTCCAATTTTTTATCGTCAACCGTTACGATGCCAGAGCCCATCCAAAATGCGATGAAAAAATTTTTTTTATATTAGCGAATCGGGAAAAATAGTGTGATATACTTCAACTCTTCCTTATTACGATTCCGTCAAAACATTTTCAAAATTTTCCTTACCTTGCCTGAAAATAATTAAAATATATGCATAATTTGCATTTTTTGTAAATATGTAGCAAAGTAATGGTTAGAAATATCAAAAAAATTTATTTGAAAAAAATGTAGAGAAAGTCTAGTACTATATGCTAGAAAAGTGGAGGGGGGTAGTTTGTGTCCATACCAGAGATACGGTGAGTTATAAAATCATATTATTCTCAAACTTATATAATGCATATATGCACTCCACCTTACCCCCTCCAACTTTTTGAATGTATATAGAGGCCGGTATTAGAATTATTTCATCATTACACATTCGATCGGCAAGATGGAAGATATACCAAAAAGGATCATTGGCATTGTCAGGCCATTCGTGCCCGGCAAAATATGCAAGTGTGAGGAGTGCGGGGGTACCGCACCAGGAGCGGCACCTTCGGCACCGCCTGCAACGCCGACACCACCAGCGACGACGACGGTGCCGCCAATGAGAAGACCAAGGGCTGCACCTAGGTCGGTGTTAATATCGTTGGGTATTACTCCACGGTAGGCACCCCACCCTCCCCCCAGGCCCTTTTAGGGCCACAAAAACGGTCCTTTTCAGGACCACATTATATTTTGATCGTAGTTTAGTAATCGTCACTTATGGGGCGAGATATTCGTTTAACGACGATTTGTCTCGTAGCTTAAGTGCCAAGTTATATGCTTGAGAACCTATGAAAATGTTAACAGTTCAAACAAGGTTTCTATTATTTTTTTTTTGTAATGTATTCTTCACAAAATATTAAGAATAAGTCTTATTGTCTAAACAAATCTAATTCCTTATTTAAAGTTTTTGAAAAAAATCAATAATTCTATAAGCTCTCACCAATACATAACATTTAGAATCCGTTGGTGGGGTGGGGGTAGTTCTATATATATGAGACTGGGTCAGTTACACAGTCATATATTCATCAACCCTCATACGATAAACATGGAGGAAGAAAGACCCGCCAGCCGAGGCTCATCCATCTTTAGTGATGACACCGTAGCCGACAACGTTGGAGACCTGCAAGTCTTCGACGACGACGACGAGGTGGATTTTGAAATTGACGTCCTACGTTGGGACGACTTGGATGAGCCGATTCCGCTAGTATATGACCATGATCCGGGTCTAGTGGAATTAGACGACGCGGGTGATTGGGTCTTACAAAGACTCGAAACTCCGTCGCCGCAGCCAGAGCCGGACTCGACGGAAGATGCGGTGCTGGAAATTCCAGCATCACCAACACCCGACGACCCACAAGGCCCCTGCGATTCGTCAAGCTGGTGGTCGACCAGCGAGGATGGGGCACCATAAGCCCCACACTCTCCCTGGCCCTTTTTAAGGGCACACAACAACGGTCCTTTTCAGGACCACAAAATACTTTGATCGTAGTTTTAGTACATATTAGTACTTTGTTACTAATATTGTATGTATAGAATATACAATATTAGATACAAAGTATTAAAACTTTAAGTGCTGGTGGAACCCAGCTAAATCGTTCGTTCGTATTTGAGACCACAAACAACTTTTGGTCTCAATACGTAATATGACATTTGTTTTCACCCCCCACCATTAATTTGTCTCTATATATACGACCATCAATACTTATTACAATCATTTTAGTTCAACATGTCAGGGACTCAACAACAACAACAACAACAACAACAACAACAACCCATCCAATGCCCTGTGGTAGATTCTACCACAGAGAATTGTTTGGAGTGGGAGCCGAACGATCCTAGATGGGATGAACTTTGGCGGTTCATCATCGAATACACAGAGGACAGCACCGCCACCCCCGCTGATGATGATGACGGGCCGTGCGACTCCACAACTCAATAAAAGAGTCGCATGTTTTAAAACCAAACGGTCCTTTTCAGGACCACAAAATAATTTGATCGTAGTTTTAGTTGGTTATAATACTTTGTAACCAATATTTTATGTTTTTTTCATAAAAACATACAATATTGAGATACAAAGTATTAGAAGTTCTGGCGACAGAACCTTAACTTCATAAACCGAACCATGTTTTAGCATACTTGTAAATATTATCAGAAAATATTTACAACTATTGCTATTGCGTAGTTTTAGTGGATTATTCACTTTTTTTTTTTTTTTTTTTTATTACCTAATATTATGTGGGACAGGGCCTATATGAAATAACACACAAAAATAAATTTTCAAGTCATTTTTATTCTCATTATAAAATATAAAAAATTTGATCAAACACTTTTTTATTAACTACAATATATATATATATATATATATATATATATATATATATATATATATATATATATATATATATATATATATATATATATTTACAAACTTAATACTATAAATTAAAAGCTAATATCTACAACTACCTAACACCTACTACATAATTTATTAAAGTCCTCTAATTGTCTTTTTAACCGCGCAGATTTCACCTTTTTTATCTCTAATTGTTTTTCAAGTTCTATAATGTCACTGGCACACTCGTTCACTTCATTCACTAACCGTTTTTTCATGGCATAAATGTCAGTCAATTTGGTCTTCTGAGAGTTGGTGAAGTCTTCGACCCACTCCGGTTGTGATGGCTCGGAAGAAGACGCGGTTTTATTTGGTGAAGACGATGACGACGACGACGACGACGACGACGAAGCAGCGGAAACTTCATCGCCTTCAAAACACCGCTTAAACCGCTTCTTCATGGGTTTCCGGCACCCCAATATCGGCGACAGTGGTGCTGGCGCTGGGGAAGACTTCACCTCCGACACTATTACATTCTCGACGCTGGCCGGTGTTGGTGGCGTTGGTGGTGTTGGTCCATCGGGGCCTTCTATGACTTCCACTTCTACTGACAGTGGCTCTTGCGGTGCTGTTTTTAGGAAGTCGGGTAATGGAACAGGGGTGGAGGGACGCTTAAAGTTAAACTTTTTCTTCTTCCCTTGTCCCACACCTTTAATCGCCGAATAAAATGTTTTTTTATCGGCGATTTCCGACTTCCGCATAGTCAAGAGCTTTTGCAGTTTCGACGCTTTCGGAGAAGATTCCCTAGGCCGCGATGCTTTTCGCACAACCACATCACTAATCACATTAATTTTTGGCTCTTTCTCCTCCGTCCAGCATTCCAGGAATTGCGCTGCCGACTGAACCAACTCCTCGTCGCGACCATCGTTGAGGGCTCGGTCTTCGGCATCTTCATGCTCCACGCCATTCCAGTTCTCGAACACCCCCGGACTTAGCACCTCTAAACCACTCATGTTATCGAGCATGCCTTGCTGTGAACCGCAGCTCACGTCAAGAGCATCTAAAAGAGACCGTACACTAGACATTTTCGATATTCCAACTCACACAATTAACTTTTTCTTAGCACTGTACTGTTTGCTGTTCTGACGAACTGTGAAGAGCTCGAGCCAGCAAGTCTGCTTTTATGCCCATTTCCCCCACTACACCGCCTTTATTCCTTTTGTTCGATGCATTAAGTATAATATTTAAACTTGTCAGATGCAAGGCCAAGGCCAAGGCCGACGTAACCGGCAATACCAGGGTCGTTTTCAGGGCTGTAATTTTCATGGATTTTTTTTTTGTCCCTGTCAAGGTTATTTTAAAGAAGCATATAAATATAGTACTAAACTTGTTAGATGCGAGGCCAAGGCCAAGGTCAAAGTACCCGTCAATGTCAGGGTCGTTTTCGAGGTTGTAATTTTCAAGGATTTTTTTTTTGGTCCTGTCAAGGTTATTTTAAAAACAAGGACATTAATGAACGTGCCATCCAGAGAAGAAATTGGGTCATAGAAGAAGCTTACCTGTACAGAAGAAATTAACATGTATTTTATTTCTTAATTTTTAATTTTTTGTTTGTTATTTTTTTTATTTTTTTTTAATAATAAAAAGTAAACTCAATCTTTTGTTATATTTTAATTTTTTTTCAATAAAACAATAGTAAAATGAATCTGTATGTGTATTTATTAAACATCACCTAAAATACGTTTTGCAATCCATATTTTTCTGCAGAGTCCGTTTATTAATGAAATAGAACCATATATTAGGGTGAAATCTAATGGTTTCAAATCAGTCTCACATAACAATGTCAGAAGTAAACACTATTGATAAGTTCGGTCGCAAAAGAAAATTTAAGGATTTTAACTTTATGCGAGGTCCTTCAGGAATAGGTTTTAAACTTACACCTAATGGAGATTACGACATGGGAAGCAAAAGATTGTGCTATTTAGCAGAACCTCTTGAAGGAGACGATGCGACCACACGAAATTATGTTGATAATAACCTTGCTCAGTGTGTGCAAGATACGCAGAAAGCTTTACACGACTCAACAATTGTTATTAAAGATATATTCAGAAACCAACTTGAAGGTTACGTACGCAAGAAATTAATTGAAACCGGTCAAGAACTTAGAGGATACATTGATGATACTGTTATTGCAATATATGAACTTAGGCAAGACGAACTGCGTGATGAACTTAACTCTAGAATGTTGAAAATTGAAAAGACTATGGAGGATCTTGTCAGCAAACCTGTTTCACATTAAACATTTACTCGTAGACCTGTGCGTTTAATTTACTATTAGACAAATTTTTCAACAATAACTTTTACAGTTTGTTATTTGTCGACACTTCATTATATTTATAATTTTAAAATAAAGGTTCAATAAAAAAGCAATCAATCAATGAATACATGTTTTTTATTTAAAAAAAAAAAAAAAAAAAAAAAAAAATTACAATACTATCGTTACATATTAATGTTGTATGTTTAATAGAAATAATAAAAACAATACAAATAATGAAATATGGATTTTCCAGATTACGTGCTGTCCTGACTTAGAAATGATTCCAACACGGTGACTAAATTTGCTAAGTTTTCTTCCGGGTCTGTTTTGTAAAAATCTATGTCTGCATGCCCCCAAGGTAGAGTTTTGGTTGAACTGGGAATTACATAACGTTTATCATCGCTATGTGACAATGCTACTTTATTTATTATGTTGGTATAAATGTTATGTAATTCACTTCTAAATGTCTTCATCTTTCTTAATATCAAACCACCCCGTTCAACAATTCTTTGGTAGTCTTCCTGATGAAGGTCTTTCTCGATAACACATTTTTTGATACCTTTGGCTTTTTTTAATTCATTATTAATGGACTTTACATAATAAGCCTTCGCGCCGGTACCATAAAAACTTATTATCGGATCACCAGGAAACTCATCTTTCATTCTACCAACTACAGAATTACTTTTAATTATGTTGAAATTATTAATTTCGGGGTAATTTGATGTATCGAATTTTTCGGGGTTTTCTGATATAGTTTGATAAAAGTTTTCCGTATACACTTTTAATATAAGCGAGTCAGTATCGGTGTAAAGTAACGAAGCATCATCGCCAAACTTGGATTTAATAAAATTATAATAAAAATCGTATATTACAGTCTTTGATATATCTAATATGGAAAAACCGATATAAATTGGTTTATTGTACAATATTTTAACTTTATTCATATGTATAGCAACAAAGTTCTCGGTAAATATCGAGCTACTATTGAAATTGGGGCGGGATATTAGTGCTCTAGCTCCATTTCTGCCTACACTGTTCTCCCAATGTGTTACTAATTTTATATCCTTTCGATTTTCCACATTTTCCATAGTTTTACCAAATATCGCGTTATTTTTTAATTTAAAAGTGTCCTTCGCAAATTTTGTGGTGGCCTTGTTACGTAAATTGGTATTAAAATCAATATACGATTTTAGCCATTTTGATTGCTCAAACTGTAATACTCGATGGGTTTGCATTACCACTAAGCCGTTGGCGATGGCTTGTTTTAAAGTTCTATAGTGTAGAATGTATTTTTTTTTATCTTGTAAATTGGGAATTAATTTCGGTAATTTAGCGTTTTCTGTTGGCGGTATGATATTTTCTACTAGAAATGGAAGATCAGAATGTGCATCATGCAACTCAGTCGGATAATGCACATCCACTTCCAAAACGTAGCCATGTAAACTATCATCACCAACAGCCATAATATTTAAATCCAGAATTTCGCGCTCGCTTAACCATCGAAAACCACCATATGGTAATGCTTGTGACATACTATGACCATATAGATTTGTAGCATCAAGGTATGTTATAAATGAAGAAGGTTTTGTTGGGTCATAGTCTGGTAAAAAAATATTATTAGCGATGTGCTTCCTTTCTGTACACTGGCTTATGCCGCCGCGTATACCTTTCTTAAAAAAATGTATCATGTCTATATCAGTTAAGAGCTCTAACTCTACCTTAGTCATACGTAGCATACAATCAAATGATAAACTTGGAAGGGTATAGTAATGTGCTGGATCAAGTTTATCGAATTTTAAGCAATTATTCCGAAATTGCTCAAAAACATCACACAATAGCAACACATCTGATTTTAAATACACGTCCGAATAGTCCCCCAAAGTTTTACACCCAAACAAGCGCCATACTTCTTTTGCTCTTCTATAGCTTTCATCGCTAATATGTTCTTCCCGTAAATTATCATAAAATTCATCTTTACTTGGAAGACATGTATTTTCCATTTTTTCTATAGAGTCAATAAAGCTATAGGGAAAAACACCCTTTTGACGCATCAAATTAAATTGGTTGATATTTGAAAAATGTTTCCGCGTTTCAATAAAATCGTCGTCGTTTAAACCGCTGCCTAAATTTTCCAAAGACGTTGACAGAAATTTAAAACTATCAATAAATCGCAACTTTAAATATTTCCTCTTGACTTTTCCACATTTACTATCAAAATAATCGTGCACATAAATGCTTTTGGTAAATGATATGTACTTTTCCTTACTTTGAGCCAAAACACCAATTTTATCCCCATATTTACATAACTCTTTTATAAATAAATGGCTGTCGTAGCCGCTTAAGTTATGAAATATGATAGGGATAAAAGAGGGTAATTTATAATTTAAATTACAAACGGAATGTGCAGCACCAAATCTTTTTGCACCAGTTATGTGACAGTGGTCTCGTACTTTAATCTCACCCTCTTCAAAAGGGCCTTCACATATACCACATATTTTAGCATCATTAAACTCCCTTTTTTCTTCAGGCGTTAACGGTTTCATAGGCTTAATGTCTTTTAAATATGTGTTGTATAGAGCCCTTAAATCACACTCGATACGATCCACAAAGACTTGAGCTGCATTATTCCCCCGAAATAGCTCAAATTTCGAAAGTGAGTCGTCAAAAGAGCATTTAATTAAATAAGCAAAAGAATATGGTTCATGTTTAAAACTTTTTACAGTGTAAGAATTTTGTGGGTTTGGTTGTACCGTTTCAATGGGTTTTAAAACAGATTCGAAATCTGCATAAACCACGAATGGAACGCGCATTTGCTTTTCTATACCCTCGAATTTTAAAATATTTTCCGGCACACTCTTTCCAAATTTATCGATTTTTAAATCCACTGAGGGTGTTTGCGTGAAAATGTGGTTACAATCGTAGCTTTGATGTAAAGTTAAAGCTGACGGTGTACTAAAATAAATGAGGCAACCATCACAGAAATATATTTTATGTTGTTGACAACTAATTTGACTTGAAACTAAACGTGATAAATCCCGAATCCAACAATAATGACTCTTTGAACAAGTCGTATCGCAAAAATGTTCACCGCCATCTTTACTACTACAGTCTTTTGTAATTAACAATAAATTTACATGCCTATCCAACTTTTTTGACGCATACCTCAGTGGACCAATAACTTCATGTATTATTTCATTATTTTCATATTTAGATTCCAGACCGTATACGTTAATTGATATGTTGTTCATTTCCTCAAATTTTTTAATGTCACGTAATTTTACTGGAAAATCCATACCTGTTACATTTAGCACTCTAGAAAAATGGGGGTAGGATGTCTTCTGTGAAGGCTCTGCTGTTGGAGGAAACAATGCTGATGTTACAGCCCACGCAAAGCAAAATTCGTCCTGGTTAATCACATTGACGACAGCTCCTTTCTTTTCAATAGAACACGGCAACTTGATGTATGATGAGCCACCCATAGGCATATACTTGTTGATACCAACTTCCAAGTATAAAATTCGCACAAGAGCCCATCCTATAACAAGAAAAATAATATATAAAAATCAGTTTAATATATCGGGTTTTGATTTTTCCATACCTGAATCTTTCTCCTGGAACTCTGTCGCCTGCGTTTTTATTGATTCGGTGAAAGAATGGTAAACGGCATCCAAATCACTTTCTACACTAATTATTTGATTAGCAGTGTTGAAGGATTTTTCACTGAATATTTCTTGTGACGGAAGCATGTACTCGCCAACAGCTGTCATGTTAACTTTTAAAGCATGATGCACACGCAATAAATTATTAACAAGTTCCACCACCTTGGATTTAATGTCTGCAAAGAACATTACGTAATCGGAATGCTCCATATCACTGCTAACCCGATAGGTTGCAATTCTTCTTTTGAAGGCACATTGAACGAGTTGCACACCATGACATACCGGCAAACATGAATTATTTTTATGTTGTTGTGTTCGTTTATGCGCTGACATATGATTTATTGGAACATCTACATTACATGTAGCGCAATTAATTACCGGAATCGTCGATGTATACTCTTCAATTCGGAGCCGTTTTCCTCCAGGCACTTCATTAAATCTCGCCGCACACGATTCTCTTTTATGACGTCTCATATTATAACTCTTAGTAAACTTAGAACCGCAATTTTCACAAACATATGCCATGATTTGTCAAATATTAACACATGTACTACCTATACAAGTCAGAGCCAACTGATGAATGAAACTGCCCCATACTCTATATAAAACCATTCAAGGTCACCCCCAACCACGTAACATATCTTCAAGGTCACACACCCAAGATGACCTTCAACAAAGTCAAGGTCGTCTCGACCAAGGTCAAGGTCAAGGTCACACACACAACCTTGAACACAAGGCCAAGGCCAAAGCACACGTGCACTTTCAAGGTCAATGACAAGGACATGTGGGCGGGGCCAAAGAGGGGTGAAGCAAGGTCAAGGTCAAGGTCGAGGAGTGGGGGGATTGAGAGAATCGGGTTATGTTCACTACTAGGAACACATGTAATACATCTTCTCGACTTTAAGTATGTCCAAATCTATTTAACATTGTGAAAAATGTTACTTTGGGAAGACTGAGTAAATGTTTTGTAAGTCGTTTGAATAGTTTAATTTGGTTGCTGTCTTAGGTGTTTATATGTGTCATAGGGTATTTCCAATACATTTCCTAGAAGCTTAGAAAGTAACATTTCTTATTCTTAATACGGTTCACCTCATTTTTGAAAATAACAGGGGAAATTTCGTCTATTTTTTGATTTCCTGTGGGACAGAGGCAACCATAGTAGAAAACAGAATAGTTAAATTAAAAAATACACTACCGGCCTAAAGGATGGCATCACCCCCCCAAAAATGTAAAATAATCATAAGAAAAGTGCTTAAATATCTTTATTATGGATACTATTGCAATGGATTCTGTGAACATTTGTGAAATTAAACAGAATTGGTCGTACGGCGGATGCTGGTAAATATCATTTTCGACCTGATATTTAGTTTATGTTTTAGCACAAAACGAGCCAGGTGAAATCTGATATTTTGAAATAACTGAAATATGGCACGAAGATATGAAATTGGCAATGAAAAATGTGCTGTCATAAAGGCATTGCACAAGTTGGAGTACTCTACCCGTGAAATTGCGCGGCAACTCAATGTGAATCAATCTACTGCCATTTGAACGATTGAGTTTTAAGGAAACAAACTCAAATAACAGTTGTTTACGTTCCGGAAGGCCGAGAAGTAACTTTAAAAAGTGAAAATCAATTCATAGTGGTAAAAAGTAAACGTAAATGGACTCTTACAGCACCAAAAATCCGCGAACATCTGAATTCCAAACAACTCGTTTCTGTTACCGTTAAACTTCGTGAGCATAACTTAAAAGCACATATCGCAGCTAAAAAACCGTTGTCAGTTACATAAACAGAATAAGATGAAATGGTTACAATGGGCTCGTGACCACAGGAATTGATTGATAGAACAGTGAGAAAAAGTGCTATTCAGTTATGAAAGTAAATTTGACATTTTCGGTGATAAATGAAGAACACTTGTTTGTCGACTTCTTGGAGAACACATGATAAATCAGTACATTGTGCCTACAGTGAAACATGATGGAGAGTCTGTGATCGGTGACCGTCAGGTTGGTGATCTTGTCAAAATTGAGAGCACATAAAGAAAAAATCATTGTATGTTACAGAGGCCGGGACGAGACATTGGGCCGTGCATTCATTTTCCAACAAGACAACGATCCAAAACTTACTTCTTATTAGTGTAAAAATTATTTAATTAGTAAAGAAAGCCAAAAACATCTGTTAAATATGTACTGGCCAGCGTAGAGTCCTCGATTCAAATTGGATCGTTGTGGGATGAATTGGACAGAAAGGTGGGGAAAAATACAACTAAAGAATAAAACTCATTTAGGGGAGTGTTTGCGGAAATGCTGGAAAAAAATCCAGCCACATACATTGAAGAAACTCGTAGCCAGATTACCTCGTGTGTGTGCCGCTGTTATGCGGATATTTTGAAGAAGCCAAAATTTCAGTTTTTGTTTATATATATATATATATATATATATATATATATATATATATATATATATATATATATATATAATAAAACTTTTTTGAGTTCTCTGTTTTTATATTTGTTAAAAAAATGTAAAATTTACGTTTCTGTTGAATGGTCTTAAGTTTTTAACAATTAACTATCATATCTTAAAAGGTATCAAATTGTATTTAATTTTCTATATGTGGATGAAAATACAAAAATCCAATTCTTCAATGAAAAAGAAGCTTCTCAATTTGGGCCTATATAGATACATTACTAGCCAAAAAGATTGCATCACCCTCGGAAATGTCTTAATTGTTAAAAACTTAAAGACAACATTCAACAGAAACATAAATTTTACATTTTTTTAACAAATACAAAAACAGAGAACTCAAAAATGTTTTATTACGTATATATATATATATATATATATATATATATATATATATATATATATATATATAATTTTTTTTAACGCTTTCTTGGGATTAGGTTCATATTTAAATATAGTTTTCATCGCTCTGACGTTTCGTTCTTTATTTAGAACATTTTCAAAAATAATAGCCTTGAGATTTCGTCAAAACCATCGCTAACTTATTGTATTGTGTTGTATTGTTAGCGATAGTTTTGACGAAATTTCAAGACGATTATTTTTGAAAATGTTATAATATAAAAATAAATATTAACTGTTCAAGAAAATCATTACATATATATATATATATATATATATATATATATATATATATATATATATATATATATATATATATATATATATATTATATAATACCTCTTTAGATATGATAGTTTTTAAATACCGTGTTTTTAATAATTATTGTTTTTTTTCTATCCTAATCAAAATAAGTTTAGCAACATACGTCACCTTTTATCAACAGGAAAATTTTAAGATTATCAAAATACTTTATTAATAGAAAAATTACAGAAATTTTTATTGAGTGAAGTAATAAGTAAAGATAACACATGGAATAATTTCAATTATTTTTCTTTAATTTTTGATTTACAACAATCAGTAATGCAAGCTACTAGGTTTTCTAAAGTTGGACGCGTTTTGTTAAAAGATAGTTTTTTTCCTTTTCTACAAATTATACCTCTTTTAACTTTCTTACTTTTTTATAGATAAACGAAAAAGCTCCCCTTGACAAAGTATGCCTCCTTGGCTGCGGAGTACCTACAGGTTATGGCGCAGCCTTAAATACCGCTAAAGTCGAAAAAGGCAGTACTTGCGCTGTCTGGGGCTTGGGTGCTGTAGGATTTGCCGTAGGTTTAGGTTGCGAATTGGCCGGAGCCTCGAGAATTATCGGTGTCGATATAAATCCAGCTAAATTTGAAGTTGGTAAGTAAAATAGTAAACGGAAATCAATAAAATATGTAAACAAAATCCATATCTTTTTCCATAAACTCAAAATTTTTCTGTTTACAGCTAAAAAATTCGGTTTTACCGAATTTGTTAATCCTAAAGATCATGAGAAACCGTTACAAGAAGTCCTTGTTGAATTGACCGACGGAGGGTTAGATTTTACTTTCGAATGTGTCGGTAACGTTCATACAATGCGACAAGCTTTGGAAGCGTGCCATAAAGGCTGGGGAGTATCTACCATTGTTGGTGTAGCTGGAGCAGGACAGGAGATTAGTACTAGACCGTTCCAATTGGTTACCGGTCGGGTGTGGAAAGGAACAGCTTTTGGGGGTTAGTTTTGATCATAAATATAAAAAAATATGATTATTCTAATGTCTATCATCTGGTGCTATAATTTTTTGCTCTTCTTTAGGATGGAAGAGTATTGACAGTGTACCAAAGCTGGTGGATGATTATCTGGCCAAGAAAATAAAACTGGATGAATTTGTTTCTCACAATTTGCCATGGGATCAAATTAACGAATCTTTCCACCTTATGCATACAGGAGAAAGGTAGATATAGATTTAATTTCTAATTTAAGAGAGATTTTTATATATGTCCTAATTTTTTTCAGTATACGTACAGTTTTGACCATTGCCCAACAGTGAAGTATATGATTCCAGAAAGGAGTTTTTTCATGTTATAAAAGTATATTTTTTTAAGTTTAAGAATGTTTCAATGTTATCAAAGGTAAAAATTTAAATATAGTTTTCAAAATAAAGGCTTCTGATTTTTATTGATTTGTTTTTAATCCAAGCCATAGCTACATATAGTGACGTAAATTCCGAGGGTGTTGGGGTAATGTAAGAACCAACCCTACATAAAATGTAACAGCAGGAGTCAAGAGGGGGGGGGTCAAAGTTGGCTAAAACAGATTTTTTGAATCTATAAGCCAAGGAACACATTTTGGAAAAAAAAGTTTCAAATAAAAGCTGTAAAGATTTAAAAAACCTATAGTTTGCGCTTTTGTGCGATCATTTTTGTTAATTTGTTATTGCAAAAAGGCTAAAAACTTTTAAAATCGGAAATTTTTTTCATATATTTATTTGCAAAATTAATTTTTTTTGCACTTCTTTGCTTTAAAAGGCATGCCCTCGTCTTTCTGAACAAAATGATATTTTATATTCGTAAATTGGCTAATTTTTGCTGAGATATTGCTAATTTTTTTATCCCAAGACTTAAAATGTTGATTACTATAACTTTTTTTTGAGTGAACATTTTGACGTCCGCGAAGGTTCAATCTGTCCGTGAATGCGTAAACTTTCATATCTTGTTAGGGGCAAATGAAAAAATTAATTTTCAACCCCTTAAATATTGCTTTAGAAAAAGGGATTTTTTTTTTAAATAAAGAACTAGGGCTCTCGCGCGCGCGAGAAAACTGAACTCGCAGCTTCAAATTGGCAGCGCTCGAAAAAATTCGCCGTATTTCAGCAACGAATGGACCAATTTCCGTGTTTTTTTTTACCTGGAATAGCTCGAAAAATTATAAATATGGCACGCCCCCTTTTGTAGAGCGATATTTAAGGGGTTGAAAATTAATTTTCTCATTTGCCCCTAACAAGATATGAAAATTTAGGCCTTTACGAAGAGATTGATCTGTTGTGGAGGTCAAAATGTTCACCCAAAAAAAAGTTATTGCAATCAACATTTTGCGTCTTGGGATAAACAAGTAGCAATATCTCGGCAACAAATTATCCGATTTACTATTATAAAATATCATTCTGTTCAAAATGACGAGGGTTTCCTTTTAAAATAAAAAAAAGTGCAAAAAAAATTTAATTTTGCAATGAATGATTGATATGCAAAAAATGTCCAATTTTAAGGATTTTTTGCCATTTTTGCAATAACAAATTGACGAAAATGATCGCACAAAAGCTCAAATTGTAGATTTTTAAAATCTCTACAACTTTTATTTGAAACTTTTTTTTTCGAAATGTGTTCTTTGGCTTGTAGCTTCATAAAAACCTGTTTTAACTAACTTTGACCCTCCTCCCTCTTGTCCACAACCTATTTTTTGCTGTTACATTGCCCCCAGCATCCCTGGATAGGTCTCATCCATCTCGGAATTTACGTCAAAAACAGCACTAATTTTTCCCTAGGGCTTGGACTATTTTTCCTGCTTTAATATTTTAAAACATTATTACACCCATCTGTTTTGGAACAAGTATAGTAAAATGGGGTGCCTTTTAAAATTCAAATATTCATAGATCCCGACGCGAAAAGTATAAGAACATCAGTCTGCTAATATATATGAAACTTGTATCAATTTTTCATTTATAAAGGTTCGTGTATGTATGGCTCTGTGTAATTTTCTCAGTTAAGCTTATTGTAAACCCACTAAAAGGTTGACTGGCCAGCAAATATCGTTTTTGAAATACCAAATCCAATTTACCCAAAAAATATGCTTTATAATAATTTTTGTTGGAAAAATAAGTTAAATAAACGTGTATTTTCTAAAAAAAAACAAGAAATAACATTCCATCTAATATAAAAAATCTATATTTGAACATTTCGGTGACCTCAACAATTTCCCTGGATCCTTTATTTGAAGAAACGGCAATAGACTCCATGACATCTGTGGCTTTATACCACCAAATATCTTCTTTTACAGGTCATTTCCATAATTTTAATCCACAATGCACCATGGTCTTTATAAGAAACTTATTTTTAAGTTCATTTCCCTCCAAAATCTGTCCAGAATAATAGTTTTCTCATAGCTAATTATGACAAAAGATTCCTCTGATGCTTCGCTGTCTATGGGTGATGGTGGCTTCATTTAATCATCTCCTTCACCTTCAGATAACGAGGTGTAACTTAAAGAGGAATAGAATGGATCCTTTTCTTGTTTTTGTTCTTCCGATTCTTTCGTTATGATTTTGTTGACTTGCTCTTTCTTCAGGGTTTTCTTCAACTTTGTAAATATACGTTTTTAACACTCTTTCCAGGAAGCACGTTTCTCTGCGTCCTTTTGTTAATTTTAGACGTTTTCGAAACATTCTCCCTATACCGTTTTTTCTGAAGAAACTGCAAAAGTGATTCTTTTACAAAGTAGTTATGTTCGAGTCGTTCTCGGTCTTGATTTGGCAATCTCTAAAATTTGACTTCTATCGCAAGGAGATATGCCAACAAATTGAATAACTTCTGAGACAGAAATATTTAAGCTTTCTATAACTTGTTTTAAAAGTGTTTTATTCACCATGCAAGACTATGTTCATACTCTTCAATTATTTTCTGCCCTTTATTTTTAGTGGCTGAAAGAAAGCCACGCTAAGCGGCTGAGTTAAATGGATCATACTAGGGGGAAGACAAATGGAATGTTTTTTTACATAAATCAATGACATAAACACTTAGATATGACGACACATTAATGCTGCACCAATTCTGAAAAATGGATGCTTTAAACCACCTTAAATTATTGAGGTTATAGCTTGTTCTAGATGATCCCCGACTACGCCAAGAATCGTAAATATTTGCATGACCTCTAGCATTCGCTCAAAACAGGGAAGTTAATGCTTCGGACGAGTGAATTATTCTTTCCGGATACTTTGACCTCCTTTTTGTAACTACAAGTTTTTTTCTGGGGTCATCAATTAAATTACTTTCATCGTAATTGTAAATATTTTCGGGGGATCTGGTTCTTGGTCCAAATTATTGAAATATTGATTTAAAACTTCCATTGAGACTTGTGCTCTAACATTTTTAGTGTTACAAGCAAATCGCACAATTAAAAGTTATGTTTCTTTTTAAAAATGATTTAGTCCAAACAGCAATTTTTTTTTTAATTTGCAGAGTCGAATTCCTTTGCGATCTAAATAACTTTATACCACAACCCGAAGTTCAAGTTGTTAACAAATTTGGAAGTGGAAATTTACGAGCATGTTGAGGCTCTGGGGCTCTTTGGTAGGGGAGGGTGGCGATATCACAAGAGCAAAGAAAACATCGAAATTTGTATACAAGATAGTATGAGCGGAAGCGAGTTATTGATGAGGGGGGCGGCAACAATTACGTTCTAATGCAGCAGGTAGGCGAGTCTATTTTTTGAATTCGACGCTCTTGAAGGGGGGGGGGGCAATCGCTCTCACCGCCCCTCCTTGGATCCAAACCTGGTCTCTATACAAAGTGGTGCCTTCCTCAGCTTCCTGCAATAAAGTTGAAAGTCTGAAGATGCAGCTAAATTTAAAATAAAAAGTGACTCTTGGCTATACAAGAGTTGATATTTCAAAAAAGTCATAAGGAATCAAAATTTAATATTTATTACAATCATAACATTAAGCAATACAAAATAATGAAAAAAGCAGTGACAAACGTAGACATTTTCTTGTTATTTTTAATTTTTTAATTAAGTTTTAGTTTTCTATGTTGTTCGCTGAACTGGTGCAAGACTGCCTCAGAAAGGATTGTATTTTTCACTATTTTATGCTATTGCAGGCTAAATGCAGTGCTTAAGACGGATTATAACGTAAAAAGGATCTATTTCGAAATAGGTGTTATTTTGTTATCTAGACGCGTGTCGATCTGAGCTTTCCGGTTTTCATCAGCCGTCGCAAGCGCTAGACTTATAGGATGTTGTTCTTGAAATCGCTACAGTATACGATATCTTTATAACGCAGGAACCATAACAACCTCGGGCGAAGCGTATCCAGGTATAAATTTATTTCGCTAGACCGTAACGTGATGCGTGTTTGATCCCGTAACGAGTGCAATCGTGGTTCATTTCCACCAGGTCGATTTTTGCCGTCGGAAGAAGGTAGATTTAAAACGTAAAAACAGTTTTGTCTACCTTATTGAGCCGCAAGGCAGGGGGGTGCGGTAAGAGTCCCACTTAAACCACCTGACCAGTTAGGAAATCTGGCCGCCTCACCTTTCTTCTCGCCTCACCGGGACAGAGAGGAGGGGGTGATAATTGGGTTTATGTTTTCTTCTTCTTACTTCAGAAATTGAAGTAAAATTTGCTTCCAAAAATAAGTAACTGTCGGCTATGCATAAATGCATGATGAAGGTTTAGCTTGGAATGCTCCAAGGTTAAGGTCATAACATAATATTGAATACGGGTAAGCTAAGCATTACGGTGAGTAACACTTGACCAAGGGTGACTTGCAACTATTTTGGGGTTTTTAGGTCTTTTTGTTTGTTATTTTGCGCAAAGAAAATTAAATGAAATTTAAAAAGTTGTGCAACTTGCTGTATGAAAATGAAATGCTATTTCGAATGTAAAATCCGCTACTGGAAGGTAACGTAACGCGCAAAGATAAATAAAATGATATTTCCTATTACGCAACGAAGTTTTAGCATTAATTTTACCCATAATTTAGTTAACGCACGTCGCATGTGTTTATAAGTAACTGTACAGATTTTTCTTGTAATCTATTCTGTAACGTTGTGAAAAACAGTCCATTTAACTCACGCAATGGATAAATCTTATCACTAACTTTCTGTCTAAGTTACTTTTAATTCCCGCAGTAAAATTCGCTGAGGAGGGTGTAAAAATATCAGAGACAATATTCCAAAACCAATCTATTTTCCTGGGTATTTCCAACGATAAGAAGAAACATTTGGACGCACTGCAACAAAAACCAGTAAGGGTAACAGGAACCGAAAAACAGTATGGGTAGGTAAACGCTGTGAAGCAATTGTTGAAAACAGTACTAGAACTGTAGACTTGGAAACTTATGAAATTTTCTCTAAGTGAAAGATTGATATAATATTATGAAATTATAGGAATGATAAAAATGATTAAAAAATTTGAACTCGAAAAAATTGAATGGAAAAAATTCCAGGAAAGAAATATGATATAGGAATTTATATTATATTCTGGTAAAAAAGGTTATGTTGTTTAAGTGTATGGAAACTCGTTGTGATCCGATATCGCAACCTCAGTTCAGGTAACGATGCCGAATATCACCCGACTTTCGAACTGTAGTGTCTGAGGGCCCTGTAGTATCGAAACTTACCAAGGGATTCGTAAGCAGATATTCCTTCCAAAAGTCCTACACTTTGTTTCATATAAGAGAAATCCTCAGACACCGTATTTAAATCTAATTTATGCGTTTCGCTGTATGGTCTTCAGATACCCCAGCCTGTGGCAATCGCAATAAAAGCTACTAGTTCGTTCAGGGGTCTCGGAGGTAATTTAAATTTTGTTTTAAAATGCAGACATTTGGACGCTCTCCGAAGACTACGCCCGACTTCAAAAAAATCATCGTGGTTGATGTTTTGAGGTACTGGAACTGGTTTGCGCTGCGGCCGTTGCATGCTGCTTCCAAAGAATATGCTTCTTAGAGAAGTGATCCTCGAAGAATGGAAGAGGGTGATGCATGTGCATGAGGTATTTTATAGTAACTTTTAGGGCAACACCTATCCTATTTTAAATGTAGTGAAATGATATTTTTCACGTAGAGTATGATCTCTAGTAATTGAATAATTGTTTCGAGTATTGCAAACAGATATTTTCAATTGAACTATGAATACCGGCTATAGAGACTATATCTCGGGGCGGCACTTTGCGACGGATGGTAGGGTGGTGGAAGTGGGAGGCGGTATTGCTCGAAAGCATTTTCGCTTTTGCGCGTGTAAAGCACAGATTATGTGTAATTGTGTAAATACTAATAGCGATAATATTGAAGTGAAGCTTCTTAATGGATGTTTTGAATGGGGGCCAAAATAAGAAAAAGTGTAATGAACGAACGCGGCAATGTAACGCACCTCATTGGCTGAGCAGCCCCTATTACTGCCCATGTGATTAAACGATACGTTAACTAGTTGTTCTCAATCGGCTCGCTCCACACCAGTATCACTCTTCCATCTTTGCGTACAAATTTGCAGAGTACCGCGAGAACAACTGGTTTTTCTCCCTAATACGCGTAACTCGCTGCGGCGAGGACAAACATTCGCATTACCTTAAATTTGTTAATTCTCGGTATATATGAAAACATACATTTTTGTGAGATACACAATTCTTTTCTTGATTTTTTTTTAAGCTTGAAATGAATCTCATAGTATAAATAGTTATTGAAATATTGACTCTTAAGTTTGAAACACGTTTTAAAAGATCGAATTTTCAAAATAAAAAATTGCTTGGGAATCAAAATTTTTCTTTCGTCTTTAATAATAATGTAATGGAATGAAAATATTATTTTAATTTAAAAAATAAATATAATTATTATTTTCGTATTTGTAAAAATGTCTAGGTAATTGTTACTAAATCCATAGTAAACTATATTAATTAAAAAAATACATTCCCATTTAAATATTTTCTTTTCGATTATTTCTATTTTTATAGCTTATATAATTTTGATACATACAATGCCTAAGACGCTTCGCTTCTGTCGGGTGTCTCACGACATCTCATTCTTTTTTAGTAAGCAAGGGTTGGGATGATAAAATAATATTTACGAGTAACGGTATCGAATCTTTTTCTCAAGAGAAAAAGAATGTAAACTATATTTCTGCAATACTGTCGATTTTTCTAGACTGGGCAATGAGTTTTGTAGGATGGGCAGTGCCCACCCTTCCTTCCCCATACAGGGGCGGATCTAGCCGCTCTCTTTGGGGGGGGGGAGGGCAAAAGTACAGTATGGTAAGCTAAACCATGTTGTCGACGGGGGGGGGGGGGACACCAGCAACATTCCCATTTCTAGTGTAAAAGGCAGGGTCGGGTCTATTTTTCTGAATTTGAAGCTTTTCGAGTGGACACAAGAAAAAAAAAAGGTGATGACGGGGGGTGGGGGGAGGATGCGAGCAGCATACACATTCCTAATATAAGAGGCAGAATTTGTGTCTATTTTCCTGAATTCAAAGCTCTTGGGGGGGGGGGGCTATCGCAAGAAAAACAAGTTGTCAACGGTGGGGGAGTGCCAGCAGCATACATATTCCTAATATAAAATGCAGAATCGGTTCTATTTTCCTGAACTCAAAGCTCTTGGGAAGGAGAGGGGCAATCGCAAGCATACACATTCCTATACTCCATTCAAGAACTACAGAGAGTAATAAAACTTACCTCCAATGTACTTGCTCCAGTACCGCAGGTAACTGAGAACTGCCATAAATCTAATTATATTTAAATATTATAAGCTTTTATAAATTTACTGCAACAATAAAATTTTTGGTAGTTCAATTTATTTTCTCTCAGCGAGAAAAGTACACCTTACAGTGTGTCCTTAGTGATTTATCTTGTTTGTGCTTGTTTTTATATATTATTTGAAATTGGTGAGATACCCAAAAGATATGGCTTCCACATCTATATTTATTCCAAATTCATTAAACCAGGGCATTTTTTCCTCAACGAGAAACTTATTACGAGGAACGTTTATGATGCCTTAAGATATTAATATCTAGATAATAATGTTAAAAGCTCTGTTGAGATGTGTTCCAACATGACAGGAGTTGGAAAATCTACCATGTATCGAATACTGAAGGAGAAAAAAACGACTGGAACTGTTAGTACTCCCAAGCGACATTCGATCATGAGCAGACGAAAAACCTCGTTGAAAGAAGAGATGTAAACTGCAATACAAGGAGGTGAACATACATTTTATTATGAGAAGATCCCAACCGTCGACAAAATTCGAACTAAAATCAATGAAGATCGGGATTTACCTTAAATTAAAAGAACTGAGCTCAGGAAATTGCTCAGAGAACTTAATTTTTGATGGGAAAAACCAGATAGGAAATCTGTTCTTATAGATCGTCCGGAAAATGTCCGTTGGAGAAGGAAATATCTCTTTCAAGTAAAAGGTAGAATTGTTAGAAATAACACAACTTACAAAATTAGCAATTTAACTGAACTTTTGAAAGATTTTTTTGAATACAGTTGGTGCAGAAAATTGGGGCCAATCCGTATCATAAAAGAACAAAAGAAAATGTGGAAACTTTCTGTAACATATAAAAATTAATTACATTTGAAGCCCTTTTTAGTGTTTAATTTTAATTCTACAGATGGTTTAAGAAATAAATAAACTGAAACATCAAATATCCTAAAAATGTTTTTAATTAATAATAAAATGACCGATAGCCCCAAAAAAATTTTAATATTATATGGCCGAATTTGTTTTTTTATATATGTTTAACTTCTTGTATTTTTGACAATGGGTATTTTGTAAGTATTTAAATTATAACTTAGAATTTTTTAAGAGAAAAATGCTACGTTTTAGTGTGAATGTGCCTAAAACGATTCCTGTGCCAAAATTAAAAATAATAAAAATACAGTTGTGATTTGTGTTAAATATGTCAAAATTATCTATATTTTCAAATGTATGTGAATTATTAAGAAATCATAAGAAAGAAAATAATATTATAAAAACTTTTTATTTTAAGTTTCTAACCGAAATAATATTCTATGCCATAAATACTTAGTGATAAAATAAACCTTCTTCCGACGCCTATGACAAGGATTAAAATGCTTTTTAACACTTCACATCCAAATATCTATTGTTATCCAACTCAAATAGTCCATTATTATAGACTGGTATTTTTGATTATAAAATTTCTAACCCATTCCTATGAAAAATATATGCGTCTAATAGATTTTGTCAAAGACATCAGACTAAAGAACACAGGTAGTTTGCAAAGAGAAAAAAAGGATAAAAAATGATATATTACTCTCTCTACTTCTTGAATAAACTATAGTATAAGAAGCAAAATTGGGTCTATTTTCCATAACTCAAAACACATGGGGGGGGGGGCGATCGCCCCCCCCCTGGATCCGCACCTGTCTCCACACCTAAGCCCATGACTACCCCATATCTCAAAAAGTTGAGCAATGTTAAGAAAATTTCATGAATTATCGATTGTATGAAAAAAGAATGATTGCCACAATAAAATATCACAATCGAAATGTGTTTTTGTTCCTTCTGTATAATTATATGTGGTTTTAAGATATATAATTTTAAACTTTATTGTCTTTGTGATTTCGAGGAAATAAAACTAAAAACTATTTTAAAACATTCCGTTTTATTAAAAAAAGTATGCGTACAAATAAAAATGAAAAAAAAGAAAGTTTACTTTATAAATGCACCACTGCTGTTGATAAAGTGATGTAGATAGTTCACAGTCCGAGAGCGTGCTTAATGGAGCTGCGATAAGTAGCAACGTTTATAATACGATTATCTTTTCCACGTTCCAAGAACTTTTTGAGCGAGTACCTTACAAATTTGTTTATCGTTGATCATCACTATCCTTGCAACAAACTCCTTATCTTGGGCGAGAGACCTTAAGGTATCCTTGCGTAGAGTATGAATCAAAGACATGCCTTCTGTAGGTTTCAAGACGTCAGGGATATGTTTCATTAATCGACATACGTTATTTATGGTTATGATTTGATCTTGTGTTGATTGTTTCGCCTAGAAATTTATAAAACAATTTTAAAAATGGTTAAGCCAAGTTTTCGTTGAATGTGGTTTTTAGAAATATCGTAAACTTACCGACATTAAAAAATTACCATAACTTTGCAAACCCAATTTTAATGCTAAGATCATTTTGCTTATGCCATCTCCTTGAGTTCTTCCTTGGTTTTCAGTGATGTCGCACAACAAAATCATAATATCTGTGAGCGCATTGATAGTTACTACAAATCCACAATTATTATGTATATCTGTTAATAACATTTGCCATTCTGTGGATACACAACGTGGCAAAATCTGGAAAAAAAATCCAAATGATGAAATGTTCCGCGGCAGTAGTAAGAATGTTAATGCGTCTATTATTGCATTTTGAAAACGGTAAATTTTGTCCTCAATTTTGTGAATATTTTGGTGTGTTTAATATCATTTTACAGCGAAGGAAATATAATTTCCATTTTTAATAAATTCAATCACAAATAAGGAATGAAAGCTTTCAAGGCTTTGGTCAAGTTGAAAATCATGGTCTTTGAGTTTACACCGTGTCAAATCGGAATTTTTATCCGACGTTTCGCCTACGATTGTATGAGACACCTTTAGGGATATTTACTCTACGAAATTAGAACACTGAATGACCGTCGTATATATAGCGGCACGGACGGACTATGTGACAAAATTTGATTATAGACTCCTGCTATTGACATATTGAAGTAGCGTTAATCATTTTATCTATAATCATTTTTGCCCCATATTAATTAGTAACTATTTTAATAACCTACAATTAAATTTCACAGTAATAAAGACACTCTGGAAGTTTGGTCGTGCATCTTCTTCCTTGCAGCTTTAGTAACAAACAACTACGGTTATTTAAGCTTACCAACCACAACTCAGAACTTCAGGACTCAGGAAAGGCTGCTAATTAGTTGGTCAGAAGACACCTTTTGTTTTGTAGGTCTCGCAACAGCGCCCCCGCAAGTTAATTCGCGTGAAGGTTTTAATTAAATTGAATAAAACAAGTATCTCAAAACACTTAAATCTGTTTAACAAAAATAAATAGAAGAACGAACTATATACAATGAGAAACTTAAAACTAATAACAATTACAAAAAAACTAGCATAATTGCTCTTCTCGGCCGTTATTTTAACCAAAAACGTAAAACCTAATTTTGAAAAAACACGTATAAATAGCTTAATAAAATATTAAACAAAAAAAAAACGAAAAACAGCTATTTATACTACTTAATCAAACCGTATGAAAATCGCGAAACGCCCGACTAAAATAACACATGATACTCCCTTAACTTCCCGAATTAAATCAAAAACAAATCAAACAAAGAAAACCTTCATTCCCGCCGAATATACATTACGGCATTGGACTTAAAGAACGGTACGGATCACCCTAATTCGACTTTCAGATTAGTACTAAAATTTACTATTCCTTAAAAGAGTGTCTTCGAATCTTACACCCCTCTCCCTCTTTTTAGTGACTTTTTCGGTCGTACGTCCTGTAACCGACAATTTCATTCCCTTAAAGTTCGAAGGTTTCGATCGCTACGCGCTGAGGGCGCTAGCTATTTTATACCAGATGCTTGACTCCCGATTTGGCCTCTGAGCGTCTTAATCTTAATTTTTATATAAACACAGTTAATAAAACTATTCTATTTCTTTCTATAACTAAAAGAATATATGTTAAAAACTGCAAAAAAAAACTATTCACTTTTCTTGGCTGTTTTGGCAATAAACATCTTAACTCGTTATTTCTTGTGAATAGAAAAAACAGTGAATAATCAAAATTCTTTTTACAAATGGACAAACGATATATTTCTATTATAGTGAGTTCATTTGATCATTCTTTTGTTTCCTAATAATGGGAAAATCGTTCAATATTCTAAGACATTTTAACGATTTGTGCATATACCATATGTTATAAACCTCCCTTATCTTTCGGTTTTATTTACATAACCAGGGCAGGATTACTTAGACAGATTTATGGGCAATTCTAAGAGAGGGTTTTATTACGTCTTCATAAATTAACTGACTTTATGTATTTTTTTAAGAAAACATATAACGACAAAGATCATAAAAGTTAAGCTCGATAACTGATTTATTTTTTCTTTAGACTTTCGTGGATAGTGATAAAAAACATAACTACCCTATTCCCACGGGAAATCTATTCACAGAGTGATTATCTAATCATTTATTTTAACAGAATATAGTTCACATTGAACAGTGAAAAATAATTAACATTTGTTCCATTACAACTAGCTGTGCCACTCATCGACTCCATTTTTTTACGCCCTGTATGATAAGAACTTTGCACAACGTTTTTTGCATACCTTTAACTATTGATTACAAATCAAGTAATTTTCATTCATATCGCTGATCCTTACCGTTTTAGAAAAAACGTCATTTTATTTATATCATGTATTGGGCGTATTTCGATAAAAGATACATCTTTGTTCCTATCAAATGTTCAACCTTCAACCTCATGATAAAAAAAATCGATCCAAAATTAGAGTTTACCTCTTTAGTTAAAAACTTCTAATTCTGTGAATTGCAGTTCGATTTAGATTCGCAAAAAATGTGCGTTTTATTTTATCGGCACCAAAAACAAAGTGTTGTTGCAAACGTTGCTAGGTACGAAATAAATAAATATACTGCATTTTAGACCTTGTCAACTTTCACATCGCTGACACATTAACTCTTTACTTGAATACTAATTTACTGATTTTTGGATTTCGTTGTGAAATTAATTCTGAAATAACTGGAAATACGGAATACATGTTTATTGAGTATGCAGATATGCATCTGATGTATGGCCTAACATTTGGAACCCAGGAGGTTATATCATGACAGATATCCTAATCGTACTCTTTCAGACCAGAAAACATTTCAACGAGTTGATCAATGTCTAAGGGAGAATGGTAGGCGATTCCATTTAATAAGGTAATATTATTAAATTTTTTCATAATTTTAGGAAATGTTGGGAAAAGAAGTACTGATACTGGTCGGGGAAGAACAGTACGTACGCCGCAGTTAGAGGAAAATATTTTAAATGCTGTATATGACATTCCTTCAACGAGCACACCAAAAATTATCAGCGCAGTTTAATACGTTGAAAACAATAGTATATGAAGTTCATCAAAAACAGATGTTATATCCATATCATTTGAAACAAGTGCATAAACTGGCTAATGGATTAGCAACGAAATAATGTAAACTTCATTAACACTATTCTCTTCACGGATGAAGCAGGGTTTACCAAAAATGGTACCATAAATTTACACAATTCACATGTACGGGCTGATGAAAATCCTCATGCCAATATTGTTTTGCATCATCAACATCAGTTCCAATCAATCTGGTTTGGGCAACAATCTTTTTCAATTTTTTGATTGTGCCATTCGTATTGCCGGTACGACTGAATGGAGAACTTTATTTGGAGATCCTCCAGAACGCTTTTCACGATTTAGTAGAGAACTTACCAATTGAAACCCGACAAAACAGGTACTGCACGCACGATGGGACACCACCTCATTTCAGCGTTGCTCTGCGGGAGCACCTAAATAACGTATATTAAAAGCGTTGGATAGGTAGAGGAGGATCTATTGCCCGGCCTCCTCGATCTCCCTATAGCGCTGTTGGATTTTTACCTGTGGGGACACTTCAAAACCTTGATATATTCCACTCCAGTCGATAGTAGGGAAGAACTTCTACGGAGAGTCACGTTTCATTGTGATCAAATAAGGAACAATGCTGAGTTAATGTGGCGGGTACAGCTGTCCTCAATTCGTCGTGCCCGTGAGTGTGTCAGACTTTACGGAGCCCATGTTGAACCCTCTTACGAAGTTTTTAACTAAGCAGTTAGATCAAATTTTTATTGAAACTATGGTGACAGGGGAAAATTTCTCTTTTTCATATTCAATCCTACACAAGTTAAGGGACTAATAGTGTAAATAAAATGACGTTTTTTCGACAACGGTTAGGATTAGCGACATGAATGAAGAGTGCTTAATTTTTAGTCAACAGTTAAAGGTATGTAAAAAACGTTGTCCAAAGCTCTTGATCATACAGGGTGTAAAAAAATGGGGTCACGAGTGTCACAGTTATTCCGTCCCTGTGTAACAGAACAAATGTTAATTATTTTTCATTGTTCAATTTCAACTATATTTTGTTAAAATAAATAATTAAATAATCACTCTGTGAATAGATATTCCGTGGAAATAGGGTGGTTATATTTTTTTATCACTATTCACGAAAGTCTAAAGGAAAAATAAATCAGTTATCGAGCTTAACTTTTATGATCTTTGTCGTTTAAATGTTTTCTTAAAAAAATACATAAAGTCAGTTAATTTATGAAGACCTAAAAGACCCTCTCTTAGAATTGCCTATAAATCTGTCTAAGTAATCCTGCCCTGGTTAAGTAAATAAAACCAGACGTGATAAGGGTAGTTTTTAACATATGGTATGTGAAATACCGTTAAAATGTTTTAAAATATTGAACGATTTTCCCATTATTAGGAAACAAAAGAATGATCAAATAAACTCACTATAATGGAAATATATCGTTTGGCCATTTGTAAAAAGAATACTGAGAAATCACTGTTTTTTTCTATTCACAAGAAATAACGAGTTAAGATGTTTATTGCCAAAACAGCCAAGAAAAGTGAATAGTTTTTTTTAGTCTTTAACATATATTCTTTTAGTTATAGAAAGAAATAGAATAGTTTTATTAATTGTGTTTAAATAAAAATTATTATTAAGATGCTCACAGGTCAATTCGTGAATCAAGCACCCGGTATAGAATAGCTAACGCCCTCAGCACATAACGATCGAAACCTTCGAACTTTAAGGGAAAGAAATTGACGTTTACCGGGTTCCATCGCGTAATATGGGTACAAACGGGAAACATAGGGAGAGGGGGTGTAAGATTCGAATACACTCTTTTAAGGAATAGTAAATTTCAGTACCAATCTGAAAGTCGAATTAGGGTGATCGGTGCCGTTCTTTAAGTCCAGAGCCGTAGTGTATATTCGGCGGGAATGAAGATTTTCTTTGTTTGATTTGTTTTTCATTTCATTCGGGAAGTTAAGGGAGTATCATGTGTTATTTTAGTCGGGCGTTTCGCGATTTTCACACGGTTTGATTAAGTAATATAAATAGCTGTTTTTTCGGGTTTTATTTCGTTTTTTTGTTTAATATGTTATTAAGCTATTTAAACGTGTTTTTTTCAAAATTGGGTTTACGTTTTTAGTTAAAATAACGGCCGAGATGAACAACTATGTTAGTTTTCCGTAATTGTTATTAGTTTTAAGTTTCTCATTGTAAATAGTTCGTTTTTATGCTATTTATTTTTGTTAACAGACTAAGTTGTTTTGAGAAACTTGTTTTATTCAATTTAATTAAAACCTTCACGCGAATTAACTCGCGGGCGCGCTGTTGCAAGACCTACAAAACAAGAGATGTCTTCTGACCAACTAATTAGCAGCCTTTCCTGAGTCCTGAAGTTCTGAGTTGTGGTTGGTAAGCTTAAATAACCGTAGTTGTTTGGTACTAAAGCTGCAAGAGAGAAGATGTACGACCAGACTTCCAGAGTGTCTTTATTACTATGAAATTCAATTATAGAATATTAAAATAGTTACTAATTAGTATGGGGCAGAAAATGATTATAGATGAAAGGGTTAACGCTACCACAATATATCATTTGAAAGAGTCTATGATCAAATTCTGTCACACCTGCAGCTGTGAGTAATTCACAACACTTTCTTGGATAGTAATTTTAAGGGTTTTACCTGGTCTACATCATATTAAAAAAATTGAAATACACTTGGTGGTTCACTAACGATGCGAAGAGGAGGCCTATACGAAAAAAGTTTATATGAATTTGTAGTATTCCTTGCACGTGTTTTTTTTTTCATATCCGAGAGATTTTCCATATTTTTCCGGGCAGCCTGTATATATATATATATATATATATATATATATATATATATACATAATACCTAAAATATTGTTTGTTGCACGTAAGGTTTTTATCTTACAAAATTTTTTTGTTTCACAACTTTTAATATTGTTTGATAAATTGTTATAATACTATACGTTATTTTGACTATAGTTACGGTTGATTCTTTGTATGTAAAAGTTATTTCTGGATCGTGTTTTGTTTTTTTCTAGTAACACATTCTTGTGATATAGAAAAAATCCAGCTTATGTATTTAAAGTTTTTTCTAACCCCTACAGTAAACTCATCAGAGCTTGTCACAATATAAGGAACAACCCTGTACATCCGTTCGTTCATTTGGTTTCTTCATCTTCTGTGCTTGCTAATTGAAGACCAAAAGTTGATCTTCAACTAGCAAAATTACAAATAATTGTTTTTCATTTAAGATTAATTCTACATATTTCAATATTCTGAACACCCTGTATAATGTTATCACTACTTTGATCACTGTGTTTTGAAATTTAGAGGCAAGCAAAATTTTTGATCAAAGATGACTTTCCCTCAAAAAAATTCTCGTTTACTAGAACGTAGTATCCCATCCATGGACACACTGCATTCACACTTTTTCTTTCAACTTGTTCGATATTTTATAAGTTATCTTTTGTTGACGATTTTTTTGTAGTTGCTGAATTTCGACATATCTCTAGCTTTGTTAATGGGTATTTTGGTCAGGACAATAAAACACTGTGAGTTTGTGACGCGAAATTGTTAAATGTTTCAGTGTCATATAACCAATCACCGTTAACTAATGTAGATATTTACTAAATTTAATTTTTGCGGCGTCGACTTTGACTTACTGACTACTTCCTGGATATCGACTGGAGCTTTCTGCGTTGTAACAATATTGATTACGCAGTTGAAATGTTTTATACGGTTTTAAACATTGCGTTTGATAAAGAATGAAAGCATTCACGGCTTTAGTTAAGTTGAAAATTATGGTTCTTGGGTTTAGACCGTGTCAAATTGGAATTATTATACGACGTTTCGCCTACGATTGCGCGAGGCATCTTCAGGGATCTTTACTCCACGAGATTCGAACACTGAATGACTAGTGAGGAGCAATAGCCCGGAATTTATACCCGACTGGTGCTCAGCGAACGGGGATTCAACGTTACAATCGATTTCCCTCACATCTCTAATTAACGCCCCCAGCCTCACTCCAGAAAAAAACAAAGCCGATAAACCAAGTAGTTCCAAGATTCCACGCCTCCACGGACTGCCTAAAATACATAAAGAACATGTACCTCTACGTCCAATCGTCAGCGCAATAGACTCACCAACCTACAAAATAGATAAATATCTGGCCAAACTTGGATATCCCTTTACAGGAAAAACTGAATCCTTTGTAAAAAACACTTTCTCTGAAGATTAAATATTCCAAATGACTTTGAACAAGAGAATAACATAGGGATTTTTAGGACTTGGAAAACTCCCAGCAGCGTCTCATTATGAATCCAGCCATTTTAAAAGAATTTTTAGAATAGAATAGAATAGAATAAAAAAGTTTATTCATGTTAGTCACAACAACTGTATCATATGTCAAAGGTAGCATAAAATAAGTATAATAGAAATCTATATAAAAAGAAAAATTAAAAACAAAGATATACATTTTAAGATAGATTAAAAATACAAACACAGTTTAAAGATTAAAATTACACAAATCACATGGTTAAAGGAAAGCATACAAGATGCAAGTTACAAAATAAAAACATTAATAAAATATACACACTATGGCACAAGGCATCGTGGATTGAAAGTACAGGGTGTCTCAAAAGAAAGTACACATTTGTTTTGCTTATTGCGTGAACGCAACTATTCCGAGCGGCGCGGGGGGTATGTCAATCGGTAGCCTGGCTCTTGGGAATTTAGTCGCTATGGAGCGTTTCTCGGGAGCGGACCGTGCTTTGTGCGTACGTGAGTTTTACAAAAATGGTAATTCGGCGACTGTAGCGCGTAGAAAATTCTGCAATTTTCGACATATTCGTCACTTAAATGATGCGCCAAGCGCTCGGCTTATTGGAAAACGGGTCCAGAAGTTTGAAGAGACCGGTTCAACACTAGATAAACCAAAATCCGGGCGTCCGAGGTCTTCGAGAACGGTCGAAAACGTAGAGAGTGTTATTCAGTCTGTTCGTGACGACCCAAACGTTTCAATTCGTAAGCGTGCTGTTGCTTTAAATGTGCATAGGTCATCATTATTCCGCATTTTACACAAAGATTTAAAGCTGAACCCCTATAAAATTCAGTTGGTGCAAGAATTGAAGCCTCAGGATGTGCTGGTCAGAGGCTTGACTTCGTAAACCAGATGACTGAACGCTTTTCAACGTTTACCAACATTTTCTTTTCAGATGAAGCCCATTTTCATCTTAATGGTCATGTAAACAAGCAAAATTGCCGCTATTGGAGTGCAAACAATCCAAAACACAAACATCATAAACCTCTACATTCGCCGAAAGTGACTGTATGGGTTGCGATGTCGGTGCGAGGAATTATCGGCCCGTACTTTTTTGAAGATGAAAGGGAACGCAAAGTAACAGTGACTTCAGAGCGGTATGTGGAGATGTTAGACGACTTCTTCGTGCCTGAACTGCAAAATTTTCCTGGCTATAACCAAAGAACATGGTTCCAGCAAGACGGAGCAACTTCACACACGTCCAACATGTCTCTGCCACGAGTGCGTGAAATTTTTCTTGGCAAATTGATCTCAAAGAAAGGTGACATAAGTTGGCCTCCACGCAGTCCTGATTTATCACCTATGGACTTTTTCCTATGGGGTTATGTCAAATCAAAAGTTTACGCCAACAAACCGACTTCCCTGGCACAATTAAAAGAAAATATCCGCAACGAAATGGCAGACATCACGGAGAATACCTGCCGAGCCGTCATGGGCAATTTTAGTGCTCGATTAAATGAATGCCGTGAGCGCAACGGATTACATTTGGACGATATCGTTTTTAAAAAATAAATTCCCAAACAATGTATTTTAATATGTAATAAACATTTTTTCAATAAAGTCCTGACTTTCTTTTAAATCAATTTTTTAAATGTGAACTTTCTTTTGAGACACCCTGTAGTTTAGACAAAATGGTAATTCAAAAATTCTTCTGTGCTGTAAAACGCATTTTGAACTAAAATACTCTTTATGGTTTTTTCAAAGTCATCTTCATCCATATAGTTAATTTCTTCCGGTAATATATTGAAACATTTTATTGCCCAGTATCCTGCTCCAGTTTGGCACCTCTTTAACCTCCAGTAAGTAGGAACAATGTTTTGTTTGTGTCTAGTCTCATATGTGTGAATGTCATGGTGAGTTTTGTAGGTCATAATATATATATTTTTTTAAATTACGGAGGTTTTCAAAAATATAGTGTGCTGGAACTGTCAAGATTTTAAGATTTTTAAATACCTCACGACAGTCATCTCTAAACTCAAGAGCTGTTAAAACTCTCACTGTCTGACGTTGAAGGGCAAAGACTCGCTTGGCGTCTGCTGCGTGTCCCCATGCCAAAATAGAATATGACAAGTGAGAGTGGAATAAAGAGAAATACGGAGTCTTCAATGTCTCCCGAGACACACTATTAGAGATATTTCGCAGAAGTAAAAGATACTTATTTAATTTTTTGCATAATAGCTCGATGTGAGGTTTCCAAAGTAGTTCTGGGTCCAAGTTCCAAAACCTAATTTCGTTCTCATCCACTTCCTCATTCATATTTCTCAGATCTCTTAGTGAGAAGATGACCCTGTTGGTTTTGTTATTATTGAGGATAAGCCTATTTGCTGCAAAGCACTCTTCTGCTCTCTGTTGTGCCTCCATAGTACCCTCAAGCACCTCCCATGCAGTACCAGACATACAGGATATTGTGGTGTCATCGGCAAAAATGTGTATTCCGCCCCAGAATCCATCTTGGGTACATCATTTATATACAACAGAAACAATATTGGTCCCAATACCGAGCCCTGAGGAACTCCTATATTTAAGACACTTTCCGCCAAGGACACCCCGCACGATTTGGACTCTGTCTTTTAAATAATATCTAATAAGGTTAATGCTGTTAAAAGAGAAGTTGTATTTTGTTTTTGCAGGAGGATACCATGGTCTACACAGACAAAAGCTTTACTAAGTTCGCAGAGAAGAACTGAGCTATATTGAATTCGGTGGAATGATTCAAGTATGTAGGATACAAGATCGAATATACACAGCACAGTGTTCTTGCCCTTTCGGAATTTGATAAAACATAATTGATGAGATCTTTAAATCTCAATTCTGAATCAAAAATTACACCTAAATCATTAATTAACTGTACTTGAGAGACTGGAGTGTCTGAGATAAACTAAGTATGTGATATTGGCACTTTCTTCTTTGAGAACGAAATGATTTTGCATTTAGAAATGTTTAACTCCATCCGGTTTTTATTACACCAGTCATCTATTTACGATGTTCAGATTGCAAAATTAAGCAGTCATTAATACTTATAACCCTTCGGAAAATTTTTAGGTCATCTGCATAGAGAAGAAATTGACAACCCCCAAACATATCCGTGAAGTCGTTGATGAAAATAAGGAACAGAATCGGATCCAAGTGTGAACCTTGAGGCACTCCTGAAGTTACCCTGATTTCATTGGAGAGAACATTGTTTAATTAGTTGTGTACGGTTATGAAGGTAACTCGATAACCATGCCAATAAAGAACCTCCCACACCGTATGATTTTAATTTATCGATGAGAATACTGTGGTCGACTCGGTCGAAGGCTTTTTTAAAATCGTGGTATACGCCCAGATAGCACAAGATTTCCATTGGATATCCAGAATAGGTACATATAATGTCCTGTATGTCCATGGACCGTTATGGATGTCCATTAGATGTGATGACATGTAATCTATATGGACGTCCATATCTGGATGTCCAGTGTAAGTCCATCAGACGTCCATTAATTAAATTTAGGGTTGTCGGTAAAATCGGATACTGCAATATCGGCCTGTAGAATTGTCATTTCTTAACCACAAAATATCCCTTCAGATATTTTGTGCCCATTATTGTGTTGAGCTAAAAAAGACCTTTGGAGTTTTAGTTGAGCTAAAATCCAGTGTACTTTTTATTTGAAGAAGATGTCACCGTTAAAGGTAAGTATAGTTATTTTTAATTTAATTTTTTTTAAATTATACTTACAGACATGCCCGATGAAAAGCTGATAATTTAGTATCAAACTCGCACAAATTTGAAAGTGAACAAAATATTCAGTATCAAAACACGTATGTTAAAATATAGCTTTTGTAGCTATACTTTTTCATACAATCACTTATTTAAATGGAAATTAATACAAATAAGTGCAAATATTTTGATAGACCAATGAATTTTGTATCTTGGTGGTTAAAATGGAGCATAGATAGAGTTGTAAATTTGTGTAATAATAAAATTGTAAATTTTGGAGAAATTTCTCTCTGACAAAGTCATTATTGAGTAATCAGTCTAATAAGATTGCTGGCATTATTAAATGTTATCAAAATTTATAATGGATTAAAAGCTATAGCAAATTTGAATAATTATATTAATTTTTTTATGACTATTTTGGATTAAACGCTAGTACAAGTTTACATTCATGTGTATTTTTGTGCAGTATAATTGTTAAAAAATATATAATAAAGGTTTGACAGTTCGACTCTAGGTTTAGACTTATAATTTAATTTTTTTTTTAATTATTTTTAGATGAATTTTCCAAAGATTGGTCCAAATAAAATTCCTATGTGAAAGCCAATTTGTACCAAATTAGAGAAGATATTCAGGTAATCTTAAATAGGGAAAAAACAACAAGTATCTACAAAGAATTTTCTGCAGGAGTTCAACTATCCTTTTACCGAAGAAAATCATCAGCTGCCTCAAGTCACATAAAATCTTCAGGACAATTTAAACTTTAAAGATGCAGTAAGTTTATTACACTTCTCCTGAAATAAGAGCTGAAACTTATTCGAGTAATGCTTCTTTATATGTATGAGTCTATTGATAAAAAAAAACTTAATTTTTTGAAAAAACAGAAAGTTTTTACTTAAGAAGTGCCCATTTGGATGTTTTTAAAAATGGCATAAGAACTTACTTACCTGTGGGGAATTTAAATAACGTTTTTTTTCCATACATGAGGAAACAATACTAAAATCAGTTTCATTTTACAGGATTATTTTATATATATTTTTTTACTTTGATTCTTAAAGTCAAAAATATTCTTAGCTTAGCATATGTGGAATTAACGTTTAATTATCTCAATAATGTAATATAATTTTAGGTTCTACAATTAGCGAAAATTGGAGGAAAGTATACCTATGAACTTATTAAAAGTAACAATGACAGATAGCCTTTCCAAGAATTATACATATGATGGAACAGTAAAGTGCTTTTTAAAAGTTCACTATTTGTAGGTAAGTTACCACTTAAATATAAAAATTTGATGAAAAAAATTTCTCTGTTTTATTTGTCATATTCGTAAATAATAAGAATATATTGGGTGTCAGATTTTACACGTTAAACTCTAGATCCCCTTGTTCTGATAATACCCTGACAAAAAGTGTGTTAAAATTTTTTTTCTGGTCTGTTGGTTTAAGCACTCTAAGCAATTACGATGCATTTGGTTATATATATATATATATATATATATATATATATATATATATATATATATATATATATATATATATATATATATATATATAGAGACAGAGAGAGAGAGAGAGAGAGAGAGAGAACTTTCTTTTATAAGTAAAATCTAAATTTCATTTTCAATTCCTACAAACATCTCTGACTTTAATAGGATCTTGAGTTTTCAAATTAATATTTCTGTTGTAATCGTTATCATTGTTTGTGGCTTTCTTATACTTTAATGTTTCTTGTTATGGAAAATTACTATGGAACATTAAGGCTTGAAACAGCCCCAACGAACAAGATTAAATACGACACTCGGAATTTGTTAACTATACAAAGCCATAAAATACTAACGTTGAACCTTATTAATTTTCAGCTGCGGTAGAAGAATGGGGGGCCGATAAAAAACAGCCGAAGACGAGTTTAGACAATGGCTGAAGAGAATAAACGACAGAAATAAATCTAGAAAAAATAATCATTGTAACAATAAAGTCTTTATTTAAATAATTGGTATATTTTCTATTACCCAATTGAAATTGTACATATTACTATGGAACCAGATACCTTATTCATAGTGATCCTTCTATAGCTTGAACAATTTAAATCAATTCAAGCTATATTTTGTAGCACTTGCAATTCGACTAATTATAAAATTTTATATTCTTATATAGTGTTGTATTAAAAACTTGATAATTGTAATCAATAAGTGTAATATGTGGATCCAGTTCCTGTTACCTGGTTCGCTCATGTAATTTATATCTGTTTAGTTTTTGGGACTAATAGGGCCATCTATGGTTACTTGTTATCGACGTTTTGATGACATAAGTGGTCTGTATCTTCAGAAGTGCAGATTAGTTAGGTACTGTAAGCTCTCGGACCCTAAGCAAATTCTGAAAATATCCACCATTCATGTTAGCCGAACGTCAAGAAGAGGGAACAATAGATTATGACCTATTAATCCAAAAAACACAATACCGTTGGATAATATGTCCATAATCGGGTCAAGAATGTACATTATATGGACATCCAAAATTAGTCCTATTAATATCCAAAAATGATCCATACCTGGACAATATATGGAATCCAAAAAGGCGTCCATGAGTGGGACAAACGTATAGTCTAGTGGATATCCATAGGATGTTGGTGGACAAATTCTGGACATCCCATGGATATCCAGTATGTCCAGCTTTGGATAAACGATGGATATCCAGTGGACTGAAGTGTGCTATTTGGGCGCAGTCGACTTGAGCACTCAAATCGATAGCGGATGATAGATATTGAGAATAGATACATAAATTTGTTTGACAGGAGCGACGAGGCAAAAATCCGTTGACGGTCAGAGCGAATATTTTTTTGATTAAAAATGAGTTTGTCGACGACTATAGATTTAAGGACTTTTGTCATACACTCTAGATCAGATATCGGACGGTAATTGTCCACATCAGCTCTATCTCCACTTTTTTGGATCACGGTGACATAAGCTGATTTCCATATGTTAGGAAATAGACCTTGATTTAGGGAACGTTGATAGATATAACTAAGTGAGGAAGCCGAAGTTGGACTGCATTTTTTTATGAAGATGGGTGGAATATCGTCTGGTCCAGCACCCCTAGTAGAGCTATCAATATCTATGTTCTGTAGACTTATGTTATTCAAGTAGGCTTTGAGAGGGTCAAACTTCTTGAAGTAAAGACTGACTAAAAGAAGTCGGTGAATAAATTCGCAATTAAATGTGGGTGAGTGAACTGTGTGTCATTGAACTTCATATGTGAAGGATGTGCAGCAGCGCTTCGTTGAGTTTTGATATAAGACCAGGAAGCTTTAGTGTTCTTCAGGATATTATTTTGAGTTGAATGGATGAAAGTATCATGATCCCTTTTGATTGAAGCTTTGGATTGGGATCTTAATGTTTTCCACGTAGTCTCGTCAGGTAGTTGACGTGTATGACGAAATTTCTAGTAAGCTCTATTTTTCTCCTTTATGAGCCGAATAGTAGCTTTTGTAAAATAATTAGGGTATTTAGGGGTGAGTCTGGGACATACAATTGCAAGATAAAGAATTGTATAAAACATCTCCATAGCGCCGTCAATGTCACCATAACACAAAAAGCTCCAGTCGATGAGTTCAAAGTGGTTATTCAATTGGTTATAGCCAGCTTTATGAAAATTGTAATTAATAAATTGCGACTCCGATGTTATGTCGTGTACAAAATTAACACAGAAATTAATTAGTAGGGGTGGTGTCTATCTGCATTAATTAAAGGTAAATTACAATTAGAGGCCATTATATCACAATAATTAGAAAAAACCAAATCCAATATTACATTGCAGTTGTTGCAAATATTGTTATGTTGAGTAAGGTCATAAAAGCAAACACAGTCATAGAGGATTTGTTCACTTCATTGTTGGAAGTAAATACAATGTCTGTATTTAGATTGGTATTAAATAAATTTATAATTAAATGTTGGTCGCTACCGAGAGTATTGCGGAAATCGACCTGTAGAGAAGAGTTCGTGTAGTTAGGCAAATTAAAATCACCAAGCAATAAAACTTCGGACGTCGGAAAGTGATCAAATATATAATTGACAGAGTTCACACTATCTTCATAAACTGGTTTATTAGATGATGGCGGAATACAAACTGCGCCGAAAACGCTCCGGAAGCCATCAATCGGGACACTCACTTACAGACCTGGTCAACACCACAGCCTGGAACAACACATATGAAAGACTCTAGGGAACACTCCACGGCTATCAAGACTCCTCCACTTCTGGACTGATCAGGATCTCTATCCTTCCTGTATACTTTGTAGTTTGGTGGAAATAGTTCCCGACTAGCAATTCCCTCATTCAACCGCGTCTCAGTTAAAACGATAATGTCGTGATTGTTGTTTATTACTTCTTGTTGGAAATGTACAGACTTAGTCCTTAATTCACGAACATTCTGGTAATATAGAGAGATAAGTGTTTTACGCGGTGTACGATCTATTTCGGAGGACTCGCTGAAATTTGTATGAGGTATGGCTATTGAGGATGTGGCCGAAGGACACCTCGCGCACCACCGCAAACATTCTCGCAACCAATCAGCTCTGCACATATAAATTTGGAAATTCTACGTTTGCCATCAAAGTTCACTGTTCTCACCAATCTCTTTCAAATGTGGACATAAAGCTGTCTGAGCAAATATAGATGCATTTAATCTTGCTTTGCTGAATACGTTTTATTTATGTAACATACCATAACAAATGTACTATTTGGATTTACTCTGTGATGTACTGTTTGATATAAATAAATAAATAAAAAAAAACTAATAAAGTCTACAACTGCTACAAAACTCTAATGTAATGCTCTCCTACTATGTTCATGGTCAGGTTTTTTATTTCTGTATTTTCGGAGAAATTACAACACAGTAAACTATTACAAAATATTAAACCTACCCTCAATAATCGCGTGAAATTTTCATCTGACTTTTCTTGCTTGTAAAGAGTCAAATTAAAATTGGGAAGCAAGAAATCAATAAATTCCATATCTTTGTTCTTTGTAAACTGATTTTTGTAGTAATTTGTCCAGGGATCATCTAAATTTCGACCTAGAAATTAAATATTAGGTAAAGTGTTTGATCTATATCAAAAACCTGGTTTATAAACGAGTGTGTAAAAGAAATAAAAGAAAAAACTGAACTGAAAAATATTTTATTCAATACGAAGAAGCTTGTTTTCTTTTTACCTAAGACAGATAAATCACCAAGTCTTCCAAGTGGTATTTCCATTATATCACTTTTTGTTAAAATATATTTCACACAACAAGAAGTAATTTCATCTTTCAAACTATTAAACTCTAAAAACGATTTGCACCTGTTTTCGGAGGCACAAATCATCAGATATTGCAGCAATTCTATTTCCCTTGATACTTCACAATCGTTATTTTCAAAATGCTACAAAAATATCTAATGAGAAAAAGGTAAAAGTTTGTAAGTGATATCTTAGCAAATGCACCAGAGCGTTTCTCGATTATTTGTGCTTAATTACAAAACAAAGAATAAATAAAATAACCTTTAATATTTTTATGCAACAACAGAATTCCTCCAAAGTACTTTCTTCTTTTTTAAAAGTCTCTAATAATTTCAACAGTATCTCCGAAATAATACAATCCCAACGAAAATATTCACAGGTTATCATTACATCAATAAGTTCGCAGTAATTACTCATATTTTGAAAATTAGGGGGATTTTCATACAGGACTTTCATCAACATTTCCATTCCTACATTGTCAACCTCGACGATATCTCTAACTAATTCAAAAACCCCGTGAAATTTAAAACTACTTTTAAATGCTTGTGTATAAAAATGTATAAAAAACTGTCTAGCATTTTGTATTATTAGTAAAAGGATCTCCTTTTCTTCATCTTCACTCAGATCTAGTTCTATCTGATTGAACAAAAGAATAAGCTTCTCTTGAATGTCCTCCTGCCATACAAATTTGTGACTATAGAAATGCATGGCTAAAACCCCACGCAGGCTTTCGACAGTAAGGTTGGAAGCACATTTAATTATTAGTCTTCTCTCTTTCACATTAGAAGGCATAGGAAGTCCTAGCAGTCTGATAACGTCAGAGTCTGAACATAGCTTCCACCATCTAAGAAGAATGATTATTATATATCGAATAGCACAAGTAAACCTTATCTTCAATATATTTTTTAAAGGTTTTAAAAAGAACTTAAAATTTAAAAATTATTAATCTTTAAAAAGGATTTTTTCAATATTTCTGTCTTACCTGTCTATACAGTCGATGATCTTATCATCGTGATATACTGGAGTAAATAATAAGGCCTCAAACCACAAACTTTGGTTGTCATCGTTTTCATCTACTTTTTTTATAATTGTCGATATGTCTGCTTCATTTATAAGCTCATGAATAGTTTTTGGTTTTCTTGCTATAGAGCTGAGCATACTTACGAGCTCACTAGCCAGCTTATTTTTTTGGTATTTTTCTATTACCAGGTATGCTTTACCAGCTATGATTGTTTGGAGAGGTTGATGTTCAAATTGAACCTGAAAATAAGTTCAGCGTCTAAATATATATTTTTTTTAAAGACAAGGATTCAAGTTTTTGTAAATATGTTTACTGCGTGCTTACAAGTTTTTATCGCTTGAGTGTATTTTTTGTTGATTTAATGTTCAAAAATAAAAATAAAAAACATGGGTGAGAAAAGTGAAAGAGGACTTTATAAGTACTATTCCTAAAAATAAGACACTAATTAAAACAAAACTGCAAAAAACAAGAAATAATTCATTAGGATCTATAACTATATCAAAAATGGAAATAAACAAAACTATTGGTGTTGAAGATAAAAATCTAATTCCTAAGCTAACAAGAAACTGTGATAAAAAGGTCGGACAAAAAAATTGCGTTGAGTGTAATCAATGAAAACATGAAACTAATATACAGGGATATTTTAATAATAAGGATAAGAATATCAAAATTATGGATAATGACAAAAATGTTTTTGAACACGTTTTTAAACCCAATAAGGTTTTCAGAACACCAGCATATCAAAATTAAAATTACATAAAGAAACAGAACAAGTCTTCAATAAAAGACTTAAGATTAGATACACTGAAAATGAAATAAGTTCTAAAAGACAATGTGATCAGATTATACCATTAGAGGAAATTGATTTAAGTGAAATTTTAGATACTGAATTAGAGGAATAAAATTTTCAGCAGACCTTCTTAGCTTTGGAAAATATGAGCACGGTAACTTTAAAAATATATTCTGAAAAAAAAAAAAGATTTTATGAGTGAAGATAAAATATGCCTTAAAGAAACACACAAATCAACTTGCATAAAATATTTTCTACGAACATTTTCAAAATGGGAAAAATGGAAAAAGAAAATATTTATTTAAAATATAAAATGGAAAAGTTTGAACAATGACCAAATTATAAAGAATACATGTTTACAGAAAGAAAAAGGTAAACTTAAGCCGACATAGTAAAGGTGGAATCTATAACAAAAAATGACATCCGCATTCAAAAGGCACTAGCAAACCAAGAATGGGATACACCACCAACAGTCAAAAAACTAGAAACATTTATTAGAATTGATGACATAAATGATTCAAAAAAGCAACAGAATATTTTAAAACGGAAATAAACCCAAAAGAGATTGGAAGTTTTAAAACAATTAAGTAAACAAAAAAGATACAATGATAACTGAAAGTCACGCTAAGCATCAACAGGAACAACTAAAAAGAGCAATACTAGACAAAATGAAGTTTAAATAATCTCAAAACATTTATCCAATGTTTATACTATCAGGGCTTGAAAAAGGATTTTCAACTAGAGAAAATTGAAAGGCTGAATCATGAGATTGTAGAAGAGCTTGGTTACGGGTTTTTTTGATAAAATCCAAGTGGTAACCAAAATACAGTGTCGCAATCCAACAAAAGAAAATTGAATTTTACAAGCGCCACCACAGATCGCCAAATGTTTGCAGTGAAAAAAAATGCTATAAATGAGGTAAGGAACATTCAAGTAAAAATTGTTATAAGTTAAAACTAAATGATGCAAATCACTCTGCTTGAAATATGAACTCTCCGGTATATATCAGAATATTACAGAGATACAAAAACAACATCAGTTATATTGTTTTCTTACAGAAAATGAACGACCATTTGAAGCTGTCAAAACGAAAAATAAACGCAAAGAAAATATAAAGAAACGTCAGCTGCCTTACAGTCCTGAGGGGGACTCAGCATATACATAGGACACCTGAAAACCTTTGATTACACATCACACCCTGGGAATATCCGACAGTCGATTTGCTTACTGGACGTCCACCTGATTGTGAAGCAACTTGGGAAGACTACACCAACCAACTCAGTAAGCAGCTTCAGGTGTTACACAAAGAAGTCCGCCAAAAGTTACAAATGGAAAGCGACAGAATGAAGACCCGCTATGACCTCAAGGCCAATACTGGTGGATTCATGGTTGGTGAAAGTGTTTGGTTGTACAATCCGAAAAGAACCAAAGGGCGTTCACCAAAGCTTCGAAAGTCATGGGAAGGTCCGTACAATGTAGTGACTCGACTAAACGATCTAGTGTACCGAATTCAGAAAAGCCCTCATGCGAAGATGGAAGTCGTGCATCTGGACAGATTGGCCCATTATCGAGATCAAAATGGTTGATCGGGACGATCAAGGCTTGAAAGGGGTGCAATGTTACGAACTTTGTAGCGTTTTATATTTCTTAGTATTAGTTTGTGTTCGTAGTTTGTAGGGTTTTAGGTATATTTTCTAATGTAACGAACTTTGTAGCATTTTATATTTCATAGTATTAGTTTGTATTTGTAGTTCGTAGGGTTTTACGTATATTTTCTACGAGTTCATAATGTATTTAAGTAATTTTACCTCTGTTAATTTCCTCAGGAGACGACTATGAAAGAAGGTCTGGAACTTTTTAGAGAATTCGATTTCCTTATTTTAACATGGAACGCCTATGATGGAAGGTCTAGAAATCGCCGGATTATTCCTTGTTCTTATTTTGATTACCCCATGTAGTATGGAAATCCTTCTAGAGAATTAGGGAATCTTCCGGTATCAACCAAAAGGGTATATAAAGGGTCCAGATCGACTTTCTTGGTCAGTATATTCTGAGAGTTTGTCGACGCCAGTTGAATTAATTTGACAAGTGTCAAAAGTAAGGTTGACAATAAAAAGTGATTAAAATTATACAGTGTGTGTAGTTTGTTTGGAAGACCGGCCGTCCGGAACAATATATATATATATATATATATATATATATATATATATATATATATATATATATATATATATATATATATATATATATTTTGACAAAAATTCCGAACCAACAACCTCAGAATCACTAGTGAGAGTACTTAATAATGGGCGTAGCCATGATAGAGACACAGGTCCAAAACGGAATAAGACAGAACCAGGGGAGATGAATGAACATCAAACCGTTATAACAGCATACTATCAGAATGTAAGAAGTGTAAATAATAAGACATTGGACTTGATGTCCGCAGCAGTGAATGATGAATATAATATACTCTTCTTTACTGAGACATGGTTAAAGAATGATATTAACAATAGTGAATTAAAACTCTTTGACTATAACATATATCGATGTGACCGTTCAATGGATACCAGTGTAAGTCAACGTAGCGGTGGAGTTATGATTGCCGTAAGAAATCTCTCATTTAACCAGCTCAAATCACCAAATAAAACTGTCGAACAGGCTTTTGTTATGGTCACCATAAATCGGTATAAATTAATTTTGGGTTGTGTATATATTCCTCCACAATCACAACTAGAAGTGTACGAGGAGTACTGTTCATCTGTGGACTGTCTTTTAGAGGAGTACAAGTGTGATAATTTTTTGATGTGTGGCGATTTCAACTTGCCAGGTTTGTCATGGAGTAATAATGAATTTGGGGCGATTCCCATGGGAAACTTAAATAAACAATCAGAACTTTTATCAGATTTGTCAGCATACTTAAATATGTACCAACTGAATTCATTTCCGAATGGCTCGGGCAACATATTAGATTTGGTGTTTAGCAGGAGTTCAGATGTTAAAGTTGTCATTTCCACAGAACCCATTACGCGTTGTGATATTTATCATCCAGCTCTATATTTAGAAATTCCGTTACCGACAAAATTTGATGAATTTAATTTTTAATATTACTATAATGATTTTAAACTCTGCAATTATTTGGAAATGAGCTTTTTCTTGGCAAATTTTGACTGGGCCTCATTAATGACGCAAAATAATGTTGATATAATATTAAATACGTTTTATCAGTGTTTGAATTGTTGCTTTGATATCTATGTCCCTAAAGCTAAAGCAAAAAATAAAAAAATTCCGCCATGGTTCAGTCCAGAATTGAAGTCTCTGATTTAAAAAAAAAGAAAGCCCATAAACAATATAAAATTTCCAATTCCAATTCTGCTTACATTTTATTTTCAGAATTACGTAAGCTATGTAAGTACACATATAAATACAATTATCAAAACCATATATCTGGCACTGAAGACTCTATAAAGTCTGATAGTCGGTTTTTCTGGAGGTATGTTAATGCTAAGAATACGAAGTTTTCTCTTCCAAGTAGTATGTCACATAATAATGTTACAGCGGAAGACTCAACCACTATAGCAGAGCTCTTTAGAGCTTTTTTCTCCACTGTCTACACGCATGAACATTGCGATACCTGTACTTTTAATTACACAAAAACTGTAAACCTTAGTTTCCTTCAAGTTGAGCCGGTGGACGTGTTTAATGCAATAGATCACTTGAACAGTAAATTGGGTACCGGTCCCGACGGGATACCAGTCATATTTGTCAAGAATTGTCAGGGTGTTTTGTCTGCAGTGTTGGCTCAGATTTTTAATATCTCTTTATCAACGGGTATTTTTCCAAAAGTATGGAAAACTACTTACATTACGCCAATCCATAAAAATGGAGACAGAGCTAACGTCGAAAATTATCGTGGAATTTCGAAATTTTCACTATTTAATAAAATTTTTGAGGGTATTGTTTACCAAAAGATGTTTCCTCTTTTTAGACATGTGTTAGCGACTTCACAGCATGGTTTTATGGCAGGTCGATCAACTACTACTAATCTACTTGTTTATGAGCAGTACGTGGTGGGGGCTTTGGAGGGGAGGGTCAAGTGGATGCTATTTACACTGATTTCTCCAAGGCTTTCGACAAGGTTAACCATCAACTTCTTATTTACAAGCTGGAAGGCTTGGACATCCATGGATCATTTTTACAATGGATAAATAGTTACCTGTCTGATAGAGTACAGCGAGTAAAAATTAACAACTGTGAATCATCTGATATACATGTTACCTCTGGTGTTCCTCAGGGTGCTCATCTCGCCCCGCTCCTTTTTAACTGCTTTATTAACGACATTGAGGACATCATAACTTTCAGTAGATGTCTTCTTTATGCAGATGATTTAAAGATATTTCGGGTTGTCGGGAGTAGCAACGACTGCGAGGGCATTCAGCGGGATCTAACTCGATTCTCTGAATGGTGTAAATTAAATTTTATGCACCTCAATATTAATAAATGCTCCATTATAAGTTTTTATCGTAAAAGGGATTGGATAACTTTTGATTACTTTCTTGATAATAACACGATTAATCGTGTTGACTGTGTGAAGGATCTGGGTGTTACATTTGATAGGGCCCTTCACTTCGACACACATATTGATAATATTGTGAACAAAAGTTTGAAGTTGCTCGGGTTTGTGAAGAGAATGCTTGCAAATTTTAATAATGTAGACTGTTTTGAAGTGATATAATGCTCTGTAGTTCGATCAGTCTTGGAATATGCGTCCCAAGTTTGGTCACCTCATTATTTCACACACAAAGAAAAAGTGGAAAGAGTACAAAGAAAGTTTTTAAGTTTCACTGCCTTTAAACAGGGAATGCAGCAGGAGCGGTCTGTATATGATGATACTGTCGATGCTTTGAGGTTGCTACCATTGTGTGTGAGACGTATATATCTTGACCTTGTTCTACTTTATAAGATTGTTAACTCTTGTATTGATTCTCCCGAACTACTCAATAATATTGGATTATCGGTTCCTCAAAGAGCTTTTAGAGCGCACAATTTGTTTGAGGTGATATATTACCGAGCGAATTATGGCATTAACAGTCCTATTTCTCGAATGTGTAGGGAAATGAATTCAGTTTCTACTGACATTGATATTTTTCATTTGCCAGTTAATGTCTTTAAATTAAAAATATTGCAATTCTTGAAAAACTAGTTAATATTGTCAACTGTCAATACTTGTCTTTTGAAGCACTTTAATGCTTTCTTAGATTTGTAAGTTTCTTAATTCTGATTCTGCTTTAAATAGTGATTGTATTTTTATTTTTGAAATGGATTGTATTTATTTGATCCGTTAATATACTATTTATTTATTTATTTATATATATATATATATATATATATATATATATATATATATATATATATATATATATATGAAGTAAAATGCGAAACAGTAACTGCAAACTTCTCTCCATCATCACATCCTTTCTGTGTTAGAGGTTGCACAGTTAGAACAAATTGTTATAAAACACAATTTATCTTATTCCACTACCATCGAGATGGTGACCTACCTATACCACCATACCGAGAAGAAAGTCAAAGCTTACCCTCCCGCCACAGTGAAACGGAAGAGGTACATGTTTCGTCTCTCACTAGACTCTTCAGGGTACCGACATGCACCTGGTTGTGCAAAGGACAGATCGGAAGGAAGCATGCAACACTGAACGCGGCTTCGCCGACCTCTCGTCGAATGGGGTATATATGTTTATACGGCTTTCACCGATTCCTCCGTGTGAGATGCATTAGCAGTGGTTATATCCACATTATGCTGTTGTAGTGCTGGAATCACATTCGGCAAACGTACAACTATATGCAACTCCATATGTAACTGAAGTAAAATGCGAAACAGTAACTGCAAACTTCTCTCCATCATATCCTTTCTGTGTTAGAGGTTGCACAGTTAGAACAAATGGTTATAAAACACAATTTATCTTATTCCACCACGATCGAGATGGTGACCTACCTATACCACCATACCGAGAAGCTTACCCTCCCGCCACAGTGATACGGAAGAAGTACATGTTTCGTCTCTCACTAGACTCATCAGGGTACCGACATGCACCTGGCTGTGCAAAGGACAGATCGGAAGGAAGCATGCAACACTGAACGCGGCTTCGCCGACCTCTCGTCGAATTAGGTATATATGTTTATACGGCTTTCACGGATTCCTCCGTGTGAGATGCATTATAATAAGATAAACTGTGTTTTATAAAAATTTGTTCTAACTGTGCAACCTCTAACACAGAAAGGATATGATGGAGAGAAGTTTGAAGTTACTGTTTCGCATTTTACTTCATTTACATACGGAGTTGCATATAGTTGTACGTTTGCTGAATGTGATTTCAGCACTACAACAGCATAATGTGGATATAACCACTGCTAATCCATCTCACACGGAGGAATTCGTATATATATATATATATATATATATATATATATATATATATATATATATATATATAAAATATGTTTGTTTTCTTAAACCATCTATATTTATTTTTCTAAAATTTCTTGGGTATGTGGTTTTTTGTTTTTAAAACAATCTAATTAAAATTTTAACGTTTCGCCCATTCTTTTGGGCTTTATCAAAAATATATTGTTAGTTCATGGATAAAATCTACAAAGAAAAACAGAACAATCAGCAATCACTTAAACAATTAAATGCACTTAAAATAGACATACATGTTTTATAAAACGAACACACTGTACAATATCAAAAATGTAAATTTAAAATTCTTTGCTAGATACGCAACCGTTGTAGCTGTGCCGTATAAAATTCAACCAAGAGTATACATTGCCAGTATGAAGGAATTGGGGTTATCAGAAAAGGTTTTTTTTTTTTATATATTATTATTAATTATTTGTGAAGCAATTATTATATTATTAAAGACCCAATTATTTATTTTTTTTTGATATTTTAGTATTGCATTAGTTATAATTTTTAATGGAGTTTTTAATTAATTAGGTTATTATATATTTGGCTAAGATTTTTTATATCTTGTTTGTCGTTACTATATGAGCCTGACCTAACTATTGATCATGATTATGTTTATTATGACTTTAATAATGGAAATTATGTAGAAATCAATACCTTTTTGGGGAGTTTTGATTGGGACCAGTTACTTTCCTCTGAGAATGTGGGCACAAATGTCGATATATTTTATAATATTATCTTTATGGCCTTTGATATGTTTGTTCCCGTTTGCACGTCAAAAAGGCCAAAATTCCCCAATTGGTACACAGAAGAGTTGAAGCAATTGATTTTTCATAAAAAAATAGCTCATAAAAATTACAAAAAAACTGGATCACTTGCAAGTTATTGTATTTTCTCTAATATGAGAAAGAATTGTAAGATGTTATCTGATTTGTGTTATAAGAACTATATAGCGAGCATAGAGGATTCAATTAATAGTGACTGTAAAAATTTTTGGAAATATGTAAGTACTAGGAACAGGAACTTTGAGGTGCCGCAGGTTGTATCGTATCGCTCTGAATTTACTGAGGATGCTTTCCAGGTAGCCAAGTATTTTTCTGAGTTTTTTGCCTCTGTATACTGTGATAAAGAATGTGATAGTTATAATATGGAAAATATTAAGTGTGTTGAAATTGAAAGTTTCGATATTAATGCTGTGGATGTTTATAATGCGATAAATAATCTGGATAACAATCTCTCTGTTGGGCCAGATCAGGTTTCAGTGTTATTTTTGAAGAATTGTTGTTGTGTTCTTGCGCATATTTTGGGACTCTTATTTAATCTTTCTGTTTCCAGTGGTAAATACCCAGATATTTGGAAACTGTCATATGTCACACCAATTTTCAAGAATGGAGATAAATCTTTAGTGACTAACTATCGTGCTATTAGTAAAATATCATTGATTGCCAAAATTTTTGAATCAATAATTGACTCCAAGATTAAGCCTTGTTTCCGGAATGTTATAGCTGAGTTCCAGCATGGTTTTGTAGAGGGGCGTTCGACGGTATCTAACTTGCTTATCTATGAGCAATATCTGGTAGGGGCTTTGGAGGGAGTGTGTCAGGTGGATTCAATATAAACAGATTTCTCAAAGGCATTCGATCGTGTTAACCACAGTCTACTGGTAAATAAATTACAACAGTATGGTATTTCTGGAAGTCTGTTAAGTTGGTTCCAAAATTATCTGTCAAATCGAAGACAAATAGTAAAGATTAAGGGTTACACTTCTGAGGAGGTTTTGGTCACATCAGGTGTGCCACAGGGTTCCCATCTAGCTCCACTCCTCTTTAATTTGTATATTAATGACATAGGTAATTTTGTTACTGATTCTAAATTTTTATTATATGCTGATGATCTCAAAATTTATAGAGTGATTAATAAGTTAAGTGACTGCGAGGAATTGCAAGAGGATCTAAGGAGATTGAATGAATGATGCAGAATGAATGGTATGGAGCTGAATACGGATAAGTGTAAAGTAATGAAGTTCTACAGGAAGAAAAATTTTATACAATATGACTACATGATTGGTGACAGTCTCTTGGAGCATATGAATTTCATAAAGGATCTTGGAGTATTCTTTGATAAAGATTTGAATTTTAATTATCACGTTAATTACGTAACTAACAAAGCTTTGAAATTGTTAGGCTTCATTAAGAGATCACTGACTGATTTTTCTAATGTCGAGTGTTTTAGAATGTTGTATTGCACATATATAAGATCAATTCTCGAATATGCTTGTCCCATTTGGTCCCCATATTACCAAACTTATATTGATCAAATTGAAAAAGTTCAGAGAAAATTTCTGAGGTTTGTAGGCTATAGGTTGGGTATTTTGAGTGAGGATATTGTTTATGACGAAATATTGCAACTCCTAAGTCTTCCCTCTTTACAGGATAGAAGAAGCTTTATTGATGTTTGTACATTGTTTAAGATAATAAACTGCCATATTGATTGTTCCGAATTACTGAATGCAATCTCTTTGCATGTTCCGCCGAGAGTTCTGCGTGGGAGTGATCTATTTCATGTTCCGTTCCATAGAACAAATTACGGTGTCTCGTCTGCTGTCACTAGATGTTGCATTAATGCTAACAAAGTGGCTAGGGAGACCGACATTGATTTCTTTTTTGATGGGTTATGGTCTTTTAAGGGAAAGGTTAAAAAATATCTATTTTAGCATTCTCATCGGTATTTTAAAATTGTGTTAGGGCTTAAGTGATTATATATAGTTTTACTTTTAATTTTTATTTTTATTATATTGATTAATGTTGGTGGTGTACTCATTGATTTGTATTATTTTAAGTAATTTTACTGTTTTTCATGTAATTTTAATTATTTGTAAAATGGCTGGTCCGTTAATATACATTGTTATTTGATTTACAAGCCAAACGGCTTCGCACTCCCTCCAGGGATTATTCACTCATACCAGGCATACAAAGACGCCAAAAGTATGAAGCTCTGTGGGAACCCTTTCCATGTTATCGGGTCCTAGGTGACGTTGTCTGCTGCATTTCCCATGAATTTTCGGACGGTTCGCGCGGTTGCTAGGAGAATTGCTTTCTGCATCGGTTTATAAAGATGCTCACTAAGGCCCAGTCCCTTGATGTTCTGCAGGAGGTTCTTCGGTATCACTCCAGTTGTTGACAGTATTATGGGAATCGTTTGGACGCTGTTCATTGCCCATTGTCTTCGGATTTGGACCTCCAGATCTCTGTATTTGGCGATCTTCTCGTTATATTTTGGCCTTGGGTTGTTGTTGTTAGGCACCGCAATGTCGATTAATGTAGTTCGCCTAGAAATTTTATCTATTAGTATAATGTCTGGTCTATTATGAGCTACTGTTTGATCCGTCAGAACCGTTCGGTCCCAATATAACTTGAACTGGTTGTTTTCAAGAATAGGCTCCGGATTGTAATAGGCTCCGGATTGTTATTTATGATTTACAAGCCAGACGGCTTCGCACTCCCTCCAGGGAATATTCACTCATACCAGGTACACAGAGGTACCAGAAGTATGAAGCTCTGTGGGAACCCTTTCCATGTTATCGGGTCCTAGGTGACGTGGTCTGCTGTATTTCCCATGAACTTTCGGACGGTTCGCGCGGTTGCTAGGAGAGTTGCTTTCTGCATCGGTTTATACAGATGCTCACTAAGACCCAGTCCCTTGATGTTCTGCAGGAGGTTCTTTGGTATCACTCCAGTTGTTGAGAGTATTATGGGAATCGTTTGGACGCTGTTCATTGCCCATTGTCTTCGGATTTGCACCTCCAGATCTCTGTATTTGGCGATCTTCTCGTTGTATTTTGGCCTTAGGTTGTTGTTGTTAGGTACGGCGATGTCGATTAGTGTAGTTCGCCTAGAAATTTTATCTATTAGTATAATATCTGGTCTATTATGAGCAACTGTTTGATCCGTCAGAACCGTTCGGTCCCAATATAACTTGAACTGGTTGTTTTCAAGAATAGGCTCTGGATTGTATTTGTAATAAGGCACTTTTCCTACCTGTAATAGGTTCAACTTTTCTGCTAACTCTTGGTGGAGTATCTTAGCGGCTGAATCGTGTCTTTCCTTATACTCGGTTGCGGCAAACGCTTGGCATCCTCCAGTTATGTGCTGGACTGTCTCCGATGTTCGACAGCCATATCTGCACTGGTCATTCTCTATTGAGGGATCTCTAATGATAAATTTCCGATAGTTCTTCGTCGGAATAACCTGGTCTTGGATAGCCAACAAGAAGCCCTCCGTTTCCGGAAACATCTGTCCTGATATCAACCAGTAGTTCGACGCTGAGTTGTCGACATTGTCCTGATTGACCTCATTTGGATGCCGTCCATGAAGTGGCTTCCGTAGCCAGGTTTGTAACTTCTCTTGGTCTGTTTGGTGGTGAGAAGTAATATCTTGTTCCCTCAACTGTAGCGGCGTTGAGTCGTCTGCCTCGCATATTGCTCGATGTAGTGTGGAAGAGTCCGCTAACCTGTGGAAATATGAACGTAAGTTTATTATTTGTTGATCGAGCTGTTTACCAATATCCATCAATCCTCTTCCTCCTTGGTGTCTTGGAAGCATTGTACGTTCAATGGCACTCCGAGGGTGATGTTTTTGTGCTTTTGTTAGGAGTGTCCTTATTTTTCTTTGCAGGTTTTGGATGTCCGTCCTGCTCCATTTTACAATTCCAAAGGAGTAGCTCAGCGCTGAGCAAGCATACGTGTTGAGCGCCTTAAACAAATTTCTACTATTTAAATTAGTTCGTAGTACCCGCCTTACCCTCCTGACAAATTCGGTTGTCAATTCAGCTTTCATAGTGCCATGGTCAATTCTTTTAGCCTGTTTCATACCTAGATATTTGTATGTTTGGTCTGCCTCCATTGCAGCTATAGTTTCACCGTTCTGCATTTCAAAAGCCCCCGGTTGTATCTTCCCTTTAACGATGTTCAAAATACGGCACTTGTCAAGTCCAAATTGCATTCCGATATCCCCGGAGAACTCCTCTACAATTTTAAGCATTTGTTCCAGCTGGTTTCTGGTAGCAGCCATCAGTTTAAGATCATCCATGTATAGAAGATGATTCACTCTGACTACCTCTTCGTTGTTATTTCTAACACTAAAGCCGTATCTGGTGGAGTTCAAACGGCGTGATAGTGGGTTCATTGCAAGGCAGAACCACAATGGGCTAAGTGAATCGCCTTGAAATATTCCTCTTCTTATCGGAATGGTGTTAGTTTCGATGGTGTCGCTGGATGGCACTTGCAATTGGATCCTAGTTCTCCAGGTTGACATGATGCGTTCTAAAAAGGAAACAAAATTATTATCGACCCTGTACATTCTCAATATAGTTTTGAGCCACTCATGGGGCACCGAGTCGAAGACCTTCTTATAATCCACGTAGGCAGCAAAGAGGTTTCTTCGGTTGGTACAGGCTTGGTTACATATGACAGAGTCAATAATCAATTGTTCCCTGCATCCCATTGCTCCCCTCGTGCATCCTTTCTGTTGAGTTGCAATGATGTTATTTTGCTCACAATGTGCATAGATGCGTTGGGTCAAGCAGGAGGTGATCACCTTATACAGTGTGGGTAGGCAGGTGATCGGCCTATACTTTGCTGGGTCATGTGTGTTATGTTGGTCCTTTGGTAGGAGGTACGTAATACCTTCGGTCAAGAACAATGGCATTTTTGCTGGGTTAAGAAGAACATCATTAATAAGATCAGCCAGCTGATGGTGCATACACCATAATTTTTTGAGCCAGTAGTTCTGGATCCCGTCGAGACCTGGAGCTTTCCAGTTATGGGATTCCTTGATTATTCTTGAAATTTCTTCGGTGGTAAATGGCTCAAACTGCATCTGGCTGTAATCTTGGCAGATTTGGTGCTCTTCATTGATCCAGCCAGCTGCGATGTTACAATCGGCTGGTGTGGAAAGTTGGTTTCCCCAAAACTCTTCTACCTGCTCTCTATTGGGATATCTATTATCTGCTATATTAGGTGGAGAGTTTAGCTTACGGTAGAAAGTCTTTTCTGATCGTTGGAAGAGCGCATTGTCTCGTTTTCGGTTATTGCTGGTCTTGTACCTCTTTAGCCGTCCTGCAATAACAGAGAGCTTCTGTTTCAGCGAATCAAGGCATTGCTGAGCAGTAACATTCGCTGGATCTTGTTGCGAATGATATCGGACACGATTCATGATGTCTTCAACTCGCCTTTGCAGTCGAATAGTCCTTGTGCCCCTGATGTACTCCGTCAGCTGTCCTATATCTATTCGAAGATTTTCAATTTTCTTATTTAGACGTCTTTCCCATGGTGGTGTGTTGGGTTCTGTTCTTGCTGGTCGGCGCTCTGTTGTAACTTTAATTTCTAGAGCTCTAGCTATAGCAGTCGCGGCACAGTAGATGGTCATATGTAAGGACTCCAGAGTGTAGGCATCTGAAACATAAGCTGGTAAAATCCGATTGTTCATGATGTCTAACATGGCACCCAGTTTTTTGGATGAATTAATTTTTGGCAGTGCCGGTCTTCTTAACGGATTGCTTCCATCATACTCCAACACCGCAGCACTCATTTCCGTTGACAGTTTTTGATAAAAGAGTTCAGTATTGTCCTGTTGAGTTTCGTCATTCAGCTGTTCCTGTTGTTCTTGGACCTCAGGTTCCTGTTGTGGCTCAGGTTCAGCGATCAGATTGTTGTTATTGTCAGTGCCTCTGATCTCACGTTCAATTTCCTCTTTGATGCTATTAAGCCGAGCTTCAGAAATTAGGCTGTTTCGGAGAATAACTCTATACTGGTCAGCTATTCTCTGCTGAGACACTTGCATGTGTGGGTACTCTCTGCAAAATTCGGCATGTAGTTGTTGTCTGTAGCCGATCATCTCTCGTCCTAGTTGAGTCACCCTATAAAATATGCGCATTATTGTCTCGTTCATGGACACAGTCCATTTCATGCGCTGTCTTGGTCGTCCCGCTTGAGTAAGAGTTGGTTGGGGTTCCCGCACAGCATCTTCGGCGGGTAGAGCTCTTGGAGTTATCTGATCCTCGTGTTGATGTAGTTGTTGTTGCCTGTCCACAGCTATGTCAACTCTCATGCTATTGTTTGGTTGTTCTGGAGTCTCTGGGTCTGGCTGTGGCGCAGGCTCTGCGGTTTGTTCACTGTTATCATCGGTGCCTCCCATCTCTCGTTCTATTTCCGCCTTGATGATGTTAAGTCGCGCTTCTGAGATTAGTTTGTTTCGGAGAATAGCTCTGTATTGGTCTGCTATTCTCTGTTGTGACACTTGTAGGTGTGGATATTCTCTACAAAATTCGGATTGTTATTATTATTATTATTATTATTAACGACATGCTTTCCTTTTTCAATGTGGATCATCTCCTTAAAAAGCAGTTTGTGGTAGTTTTGGTCTTGGACTAATATCCGTGTATTTGCGAAATTAAATTGGGGTTTTTGAGAGGATTCATACTTATGTAATGCAGTTGAAGCATTTTTGGTGTATTTGTGACCATTCAAGCTATTATCCAAATATTGCGTTGTCAGGCCTATAAATTTTTTTGGGCAGTTAAGGCAAGGAACAGCATATATTAAATTTGACTTATTTTTGGTTGCTACTTTTCTTTTTAATGGAGTGAAAAGCGAAGACAAAAGATTTTGAGATTTGTGGCATACAACAATGTCGTGTTTTTTTAAGGTGTATTTTATTTTTTCTGAAAGTCCCTGAGTGTACGGCATTCTACGTATTTTTTGTTACCATCTGGGTTCGCTGATTTTTCTATATTACTATTATTATAAAATTTATGAATTCGTTGTTTAATAATTTTATTAATTTGATATTCTAAAAAGTTATTTTCAATCAGAATCTTTATGACTTTCTTAAGTGTTTCGGTTCGATATTCAGGAGACGTTAATGTTAGTGCTCTGTCTGTTAGACCGATGACAACGCTGTTTTTTTGAGATAGAGGATGGTGTGAATTGTAGTTCAAGTATCGACCAGACCATGTTTCTTTTGTATACCACTTCGTTTTAAGGCATTCATCAACATTGTTTCTTATTACTCTTAAGTCCAAAAAGTTAATCCTACTGTTTTGTTTGATTTCTGATGTAAATTGTAATTTGGGGTGAAAGTTATTGAAACAATCTAAAATGTCTTGTACATGGATTTCTGGAACGGCAGTAAGGCAATCATCAACATACCTTTTGAAAAAAGTCATAGGGATATTAGTATTATTTAAGACAGTTTCTTCCAAATATTCCATTACAAGTTGTGCAACTGTGGAAGATATGGGTGATCCCATGGCACCGCCATCTAATTGTTGGTAAAAAGTATTTTGGTATTGGAAGTAAGTATTAGTTTGGAATGGTTAAAAAGGTGTTTTACTTTTAATAGCCCTCGCCAAGACCGATACCTCAAGATATATCCTAGTTTCGTTACACACAAATTATATATATATATATATATATATATATATATATATATATATATATATATATATATATATATATATATATATATATGTAAAAAAAAAATTTTCAAACACAATGTTAATTAATGCTTAAGTCATTCAAAAGAACAAAGTTGGGCTCAGCTTTACAGCATTGAAAATTAGGATGTAAGCAAAAAATGGAATGTTTTCATGAAAGATTTTTAAATTATCTATTATCAATGTTTTCTACTAAAACTTACATGTAAAAAGACCAAATAAAAATCATCCAAGAGTAAAAGAGTACAAAACTAGATTAAATATTTTATTAGTTCTGTTTAGAAAAATGTTAGTTTCAAATCAGAATATAACAAAGTAAAAACAGAATATGATGTAACTTGAAGGCAATTAGGTCAGAATAGTACAACAGAAAAGTGAGGTTTGGAAATTATAAATCAAAACGTATGTGGTTTCTACATATAGAGAGAAAAGGTTGAGATAAAAATTATGGCGCTATTGGAATGAAAGGTGATCCACATGACACTGCCTATGGTTACAATAACTTTTTACTATTTGTTGTACCAAACTTACTGTATATGAATTCGCAAATCAAATAAAAAATAAACGTAGTTGTAGGATTGAGGATATATCAGCAAAAATTGCTGAAATTAATAATGTGCTATGCTATTTATTAAACAATTCTTTTAAACAAGGTATTTTTCTGGATCAACTTAAGGTGCTTCATTTAAACCTTTGTTTAAAAGGGGTGATCCCAAACTATGGAATCAGAGTTAAAGGTTACTATATGAATGAAAAAAACTCAAAAAAGTATGTATTCTGCAAATTTTAAGTCACTTAAAAAATATGGCATAATTTTTTGGGGTAGAAATGGTTTGATGGAAAATGCATTTGACATTCAGAAATGAGTACTTAGGTCCATGAAAAAATCAAGCACTGTGAAAGTTATCGAGGGTTAATCCAAGCTGAAGGTATAATGATAGTGCGTGCAATATATATTTATGAATCTTTGGTCTTCTTTTTTAGGAATAAAAATTGTTTTGAATTGCAGACATTCCACGAATACAAAAGAACATTAAATGTGAACAATCCAATCCACTGGTGAACATTAATGGAAAAAATCCAAGTCATATATGTCTAAAAAATTGTAGATTGATATAGAACCCTACTTAATTAAAGACTTTGTAATTAAAATGTAAAATTTTTTCATAGTTGGCGTCACCATGTGACACTTTCGATTTTGTGTAATTATGTTCCTTGTTAAATTTATTGCATATCAATTTGAAATAATGTCACTTGGTTCTTTAAAAATTTAGAACCATACTTGCCGTAAGCCCTGAAATATCTAGTTCTTTTTATTAAAATATTTTTTTGACTGAAAAATTGTATTTTCTATTTGTTCTTACCTCAGCCCAAGCACAAAATACGTTAATAGTAACACATTTAACCAGACTACTAGTAGTGTAGAGAAGACATTCTAAAAAAGAGTTGACAGAAGAAACATTTTCATTGATATAAAGCAATAATTCAAATAAGTCCATTAAGGTATAACCCATATGTAGGTAAATTGTTTTTTTACTCATATTTTTAGCATCTTCTGAAGAAAGACTTAGTATGTTTTGAAGAATAATGTTTACTATTTTGACTATTTCTTCTATTGTATCTTCAGTCTGGAAAAGAAAAAAATAAATATTAAACCAATTTTACTAACATAATCTATAAACATACTTTATATGACGTTTCTACAGCAGAGAGTTTATTAGCAACAGCTTTTAAAATTACAGTGGCACTATTTAGATGTTCTATAGGTGTTCCTTTCCTTAAACATTCTATCATTTGATCTAACAGCTCTTCTGTTAATTCTAGTGGAAACTTTTCAATGACATATCCATACTGCGTAACTAGATCAAGTCCAAAGCATATATTAGCCAGTAAGCATTTGGATAATTGTGGAATTATGTTTGTAAGGTGCGCATATTCATCTAGAATTTGAGTTTTTTTAAAGACTGTATTTAAAGCTAGAAAAAATACTATCTCATTTAATTCATTTGTGCATTGTTCTCTTGATTTGTGCTCTTCTAAGAATCCCTTGTTGGTTAAAAACTTGCTTAATTCTGTAGTGATCTTTAAAATACTTTTTTCGTTTCCTAAAAAAAAAGAACATTGTTTTTGTCACACAAGATAAGCGGGTAAAGAAATTCTTACCGCCCCTATAATTAATCCTAGTAAATTCACCGGTCTCTTTTAAACAATTCACAAGAACCCCCTGAACACCTATTAAATTATTATTTAGTTCCATAACTGTCGACTTTTATTTCAAATTTTTGAATTTACAATACCGACATTTAGCCGCGATTTGACAGCTAAATGTTTGGTTATTTTTTTCTTCTACTTTTCTTCAATATGAGTTTTACTACTAGGCGTTTATCCAATTATTACCGGTCTGGTGCTTAATTAGAGCTGGTGCCACGCACTTATAAAGTATATGTACTGATCGTCAAATAAACAGAAAATGTCCGGACCATGCTGTGCGCCATTTTGGGTAAGGTGAATTATTTTTTGAAAAATCAGTTGAAATGTTAATTAGGTAGTACCCCCGTTATTTTAAGTATTTTCTAATTAAAATTTCCTTAGAAAGTTGAATGTTTCGCAAATTTCAAGTAAATTTGAGATTATAGACATACAAAATTATTACATTAAATTCTGTTCATATCTCAATAGTATAAGCGTGTTGTTTAAAAATTGTTTTTCTACGGCTAGTTCTAATTATGGATTTAACATAAACACTTGTGTCCCTATATCCCCAAACGGTCGAGTATCTTACTTTGAAACAGTTAAGTGTAACATAATGGTTTTCATCAACACAACTTATAAAAAATTGGAGAAATAACAATTTTTAAGATATTTAAAACTTTTATTTAAATAAATAACATTCAATTTTATATTTAAATAATATTAAATGCAAGATTTTACTTCCTTAGACTGTGTTAAACACTATACTACACTACAACTAAATAAATATTATTGATTATAATTTATTAGGACATATAAATTTGAACCCTACAAGCCAACAAACGAGTTCCTTCAGAATAAAAAAGCTTATTTATAGCACGTTTGGTCTTCAAGCCCCTACAAATCTTCACAAAATAATAAAAAAAGTATATTAAAGGTTGAATAGTATTATTAATGGGGGGTCTTCGGGCTGGCCTATGGTTCCGGCCCCTGGTCGTGCACAGTTCCTATATCACCGGTCAAGTTTCAGGTTTTCTTTCAAACTTGTCAGGACAGGAAGTCTTGCAATAATCGGCTAAATATTTAGTGAATTCATACAATAATTGATTGGTGGATAGCTAGGATGATGGATTTTAGTAATACTACATAGAGCAGTGGTTTCTACCGTTTCAAGTTTTATGAGTGCTGGCTTCCTGCAATTACTGTATATAGGATGTGTGTATTCTTATTAAAGTCAGTACATTGCTTTGTATATATGAGTTGTTTTTCTTGATATGCCTTTTACTTTGTATGGTATATATTTTTTGTTTAACATTTCCAAAGTGCCAATTGAAGATAATTTTGTGGTCTATATTTACACCTAAATATTTGACTGATGGCTTGGTGCATATTACTTGGTTATTAAGTTATTTAAAATAAATTTAATTCAAGGAAAAACAAAGATTATTTCACAATAATAATAACAATGACACTATTTTTTGACTTTTGACGATTAATTTGACGTGCCAAAACGTCACTTTTACCCAAAATGGCGCAGAGCATACTCCGGACATTTTTCGTTTGACAGCTCCATTACCACCTGTCATCCATTTATTTTCAGAAATCCGTGGCTGGTGCCCATTCTTTCGTTTGGTGCTATTCGTTGAGCCTCTGGATAAGTACGCACTTTGATCATACCAGAATATTAAATTTATTTGAAGATTATTTATGGTCGGTGAGGAGGGACTTTTTTGATGTTTACTAAACATAAGTATTTCTATTTAATATTAATTTTTTTTGCTTGTCGTAACTCCTTTCAGTGTCTTTGAATGTTAGAAAGTCACACAAATGCGAAGTTTACCGTTAATATAAGCAAAAAAAGGATTTAAAAACTAATTTTTATCAGTAAATATTGTTACATATAGAAAATAATAGTAATTTAGGCAACAACAAATTCACACATTTACTTTATTCTAGAACTGACATACCGATTAGTATGTTATAATAATTTAAATAATGCAATTAAAAAAGGACACTATAGATCTCCTATTGTTTATCAACACCTTTCCAAATATAAATAAAAATATTATATTATTCAGCCTTTAAACAACCGGGCTCCTAGTTCTGACGAAATGTTAATTCTACATGGGTTTTCGTTGGGTATGTATCTCTGAAAACTCTGAAACAATTTCATTATATGTGTGAGTAACGTTCGATACAATATGTTCGATCTTTGCAATGCATGAAATTGTTGAATGCAGAGTTAACCGTCCATCACAGGTATATATATATATATATATATATATATATATATATATATATATATATATGTATATATATATATATATATATATATATATATATATATATATATATATATATATATATATATATATATATATATATATATGTCCAGTAAGTACCTTTCAATTTTTCGGGAGCATACAGGAGAGGTTAAAATAACCCAACTTTATCATAGAAAAAAATTCCTAAAGGGCCCCTTAACGGGGATACACAACCCTAAAGGGGTACCCAAAGATTTAATGAACTTTTATAAATGTTTTAGGTCATCAGAAACGGACTTGCAGCCACACTCGTTGGACCTAATTTTTGACAGGTGTCATTTTACAGGGCTGAAAACTGATTTTTTAAATACTTTGGTAATTCCTCTTCAAAAAAAGGGACTCTTATTTTATTTCGGTAAAACTGGCGGTTTTCGAGATAAATCAGTTTTTATGCGAAACACTCAAAATTTATTAATGCTAAACACAAACAGGTAAAAATCAGGTTGTTATTGTTAATATCTACATAATAAATTACTATTGACGGAACTTGTTAAAGCCGCCTTCAAGTATAAATAATTTTAAAAAATGAAAGAATATTCTTACCCAGAGTATGCTGATATGCATTTAATTTATGGTGATCCGTTGTCAAATTCCTCAAAGGCAAGAAGACTTTATGTTGAAAGATTTCCAGCTCAAACATTGCCAGTCCAAAAACTTTTCAGAGTTGATTGAAGCCTAAGGGAAACAGGTAAAAGATGATTAAAAACTAATTATTAGAGTTAACCAATTAATTTTTTACATGTTTTATTTAGGGTCATTATTGTTCCAACGTGGCGGTGAGGGCCCTCCCAGGAGAGCATGAGACCCTCAGGTAGGGGAATAGATTTTGCAAGATATCATTGAGGTCATGAATAAATAAATAAAAATATGCCTATATATTTTATGTGTCTGTTTTTATGCGAAAAAGAGATCTCGACGAGCACTTACTAATAACCCAGAGTTATAGACCCATCAACATCCATCCAGAAAAATACACCAAGAATGAAAATTAAAAGACAAAGATTATTTAATGAATAAAGAAAAGCAAGATGAAGAAATTGTTTCCTATGTTCATATTTATTTTTACTTGGGATTATAATCTGACATTGTCTCGTTTTGACATATTAATTTTTTTTTTCGATGGGGGAATCTTGCATAGACACCAACACGAAGTGTGATGGTAGTGCTGGATTCTTACCGGCTAACCCCCCCCCCCCCTGGACTGAAGGTCCCCACGGCCTACTTCGGTTTGCTATGGTGAAGCCATAGCCCACAGAAGTGCTCAGTGAGTGTCCATTGGTTTCCGGGCCTCGGCCTTTTTAAACCTCCGGTCGTCACTCATTGGTGTTTCCGCTCCAGGTGCCGTTGCACCCATTGCTTCGCACCGCCTTACGTATCGCATACAACGTAAGGTTGATCTTCTCATTCATTCCATGCGTCGTTCATTCATACCTGAAAAAACTGATCTGGGCTCCTTTTGTTCCCTTGCTGTCGGTGCCACCCTTGAGGTATTCCTCTTGGCTCTGCATACCGGTTTTTCTTCTTTCCTCCCTTGTACTTCCTTTTCTTCTACTTCTACTTCTACTCGTGTACTTTTCTCCTCTTCTTCTTCCTTTCTTGCTTCTTCTTTCTTCTTCTATCTTCTACCTGATATTCTGTTTTTTCTCCATCTCCTGCATTCTGTGCCTAGAGTTGCATTCTAGGTCTTTTATGTTTTCTTATCTCCTCTGGGTTGTAATCCACTGCCTGTCTTATCAGTGGATTATCATGCTCTTCTGCTTTTTGGAAGTCTTTTTCTGCCTTTTGTCTAAGGACCTGTCTTAGAGGGGTCCAGCTCAAATCTTGACGTATTTGTTCGTTCCTGACGAACCACGGGGCGTCTACGGCCATCCTCAGTACTATGTTTTCCTGAGCTTCCAGCCTTTTAATGTGTGAATCAGCAGCGTAGCCCCACGCTGCTGACCCGTAGGTCAATACTGGCCTAAGCACTGTTTTTATCAATGTCAGCTTATTTTTTAAACTCATTTTACTCTTCCTGTTGAGTAAAGGGTAGAGTTGTTTTCTCACGTTTTTGAACTTTTTTATTGTTGCAGTGATGTGTTGTCTCCAACACAATCCTCTGTCTATCGTCACTCCGAAATATTTGGCTTCATTTGTCCATCTGACGTCTTCGCCATCAATATCAATCATCTCGCCCGGTGGTCTCCTTCTCTTCGTCAGGAAGAGTGCTTGACTTTTCTTGGCATTTACTGCTATTTTCCAAGCTATGAACCAGTCATTGACATGGTCCATTTCTTCTTGCAGATATCTACTTACCATCATTGGATGGGTAGATCTAGCCATTATTGCTGCATCATCAGCGAACAGGGCCATATTCGTATTTCTGGTCTTGGGGATATCATGTGTGAAGATATTATAGAGGTGCGGTGAAAGTACGGACCCCTGTGGTACTCCTGCCTCTGTTCTTCTCGGTTGTGATGTTTCTTGGCCCACCTTGACTATGAACTCACGATCCTGTAGATAGGAATCTACGATCTCGCAAATCCATGCCGGGTAGCCAGAGTTCCGGAGTTTGAAGATTAGGCCCGCATGCCATACTCTATCAAAAGCTCTGGCTACGTCTAACAGGATGACTCCTGTTGACTGGTTCCTGTTGAATCCCTCTGATGCGTATTCCGCGACACGCAACAGTTGCAGCTCTGTGGAACGTCTTTCCACAAATCCGAACTGCTCCTGTGGGATAACTATGTTCGCTTCTGTCTCGTCTTTTAGCCTTTTCAGAATTATCCTTTCTGCTATCTTGCTCAAGGAAGGCAACAGACTGATAGGCCTATAGTTCTGAGGGAAGATGTGATTCTTACCCGGTTTGGGTAGCATCACAACTTGCGCCTTTTTCCAGGCATTAGGAAAATGCCTAAGTCTCATCATTGCATTGATTATGTTTGTGATCGCCGCTATTCCCTTTCTGGGCAAAAGTTTTAGCATTTGATTCGATATTCCATCTATTCCAGGAGCTTTCCTATTTTTCTGCCTTTTGATGACAGCTTTAACTTCTGCTGGTGATGTTGGCTCTGGTAAGATGTTGTCCTGCCTCTCTCTGGATCGAACTCTTCTGGCCTCTCTCATCACCTCTTGTTCATGAATATCATCTTCCTCCGGATGGTTATTTAATCTACACTCGTGTTCGAGAGCGTCAGCAAATGCTTCTGCTTTCTCATTTGGAGTGTAGACAATCCCATTTCTTCCATGTAATGGTGGTATCGCTTTCTTTTCTGTTCTGAGTACTCTTTGCATATTCCACAAAGTATGGTCTTCAGGATTCAGCTCCTGCAACTTATCTTCCCATCTTTTCGTACTTAAGTTGGCTAATTCTTTCTTCAGTATGGCAGAAGCTCTATTCAGAGCTATCCTGTCCACATCCGACCTAGTCACTCTATACCTCCTCTTGAGGCTTCTTCTATTTGCTATCAATCTTTTTTAAAGCAACTTTAAGATTTATATCTGTTTTCTAAGCGTCCTAAGCCGCGTCCACATGAGTAATAATTTACGTTGTGTGTGGCATGCGGCAAAATTTGTGAGCGCATATACAATTTATGCGAGTGCGGACTTGCCGCAACGTAAATTTTTACTAATATGGACGCGGCTTTAAAATAAAATATTTTTGAATTAATTACTAGATATAGTTTGTGGTTACTAATAACACTAACTTTACAAGAAAAATTTCCCAGAAAAATTATTAAAACTTGACAGCGAAAATACAATTTCATAATCATAATGTCATGAAAAAATTCAGAAAGTTACATTGATCTCTAAAATAAAAAAAATGTCTCAGCAATTCTATACATTCCAAAAGTTACGTTATTTAATATCTTATGATATTTAAATAATAAAAGATGTCAATAAAAAGTAAAATATCTTTAAATCCTAATAATTTCATATTTTCTTATAATCATCGAGCAGATTTAGGGACAAGCCAGATCTTCACCTGGGGCCCTATCCTCGAATTAGCGAACGTGAAGTGAACGGCGAAAAGGTGGTAAACGCGTATTCTTGAAATGTTCATTACTCATATCCTCGTTCGCCCGGTGGAAGGTAAGCGAACGGTGAATCATGCGCAAATGAAATGTCAGCCGCTAAATGACATATTTAATGCATGGATTTCAAAAAATTAAATAGAATTAAACATTTTTATTTTATTTTTGGTTCTTCACAATAACTCGCATTAAAAAAATAATATGTTGACGAACCGTTTCTCTAAGACGTTTTATTTTCTGAATAAACAGTTGAAACGTTAATTAGGTGGTACCCCGATATTTTCAATATTTCAAATATCCTTAGAAAGTTGAATATGTCTCGCAAATATTAAGCAAATTTTACAGACATATAAAATTATTACAGGAGATTCTGTTTATAACGTTTCACTAAGACGTTTTATTTCCTGAATAAACTTTCAATATTTCAAATATCCTTAGAAAGTTGAATATGTCTCGCAAATATTAAACAAATTTTACAGACATATAAAATTATTACAGGAGATTCTATTTATAACTCTGAGCGTGCTATTTAAAAATGTTTTTCTAGGGCCAGTTCTGCTTATGGATTGTGTCCATAACAGCCGAGTATCTTAGTTTTAAACAGTTAAATCTAACATAATTCTTTTCACGACACAACTTATAATAAATTTTAGAAATCACAATTTGTAAGCTCTCTGAAACTTTTATTTAAATAAGTAACAAATTTTATATTTATATTATGTTAACTACAGCACTTAACTTAATTAGACTGTGTTAAACACTATACGACACTACAAGTAAATAAATATTATGATTATAATTTATCGAGGCATATAAATATGAACCCTACAGACCAACGAATGAGGCCCTTCAGCATAAAAACCTTATTTATGGTACATAAAATAAAAAAAAATATATATTTAGAGTTGAATGTGCGATCCGCCAGTATCTTTAATGGACGTCTTCTGTCTGGCCTTTGGTTTCGGTCCCTGATCATAAACAATTTCACTATCATTAAGTTTCAGGTTTTCTTTCAAATTTACTTGTCAGGACAGAACATCTTGAAGTAGGAGGCTGGACACTTTGTTAATTCATACAATAAATTACTGATTGGATATTTTCCGTAGTGGATTGGGATGATGGCTTTTAGTCATACTACGTAGAGTTGTAATTTCCACCGTTTCAAGGTTTATCAGTGCTGACTTTCTGCAATTACTGTCAGTATATTACTTTGTATATATGATTGCTGCTTTTCTTGATATCCCTTTTTCTTTATATATTAGAATCTTCAAGTAATTGGCTCTTTGTATGCATTTTTGTTTAACAGTTCTAGAGTGTCAATTTAAGATAAATTTAATCCAGGCAAAGTACAAATATTGTAATGGCAATCAATAACTTCACAAAAACCACCGAACTATTTTTTTTTTACTTTTGACGATTAATTTAAAGTAACAAAACTACTTTTTGCCTAAAATGGCAACAAAATATACTACGGACATTTTCGGTCTGACAGGTCAATTCAATCTGTCATCCGTTTTTTTTAATTCTCGGGTTTTAGCACGTTCATATCTGGCAACATTGGCTTTTCAAGAATACAGCTTTTACTGTCAAAAAGTTCACATCGCCATTCCCATCGCCATTCACATCACCTTTCACATCACACTTTCGAGGATAGGGGCCCTGGCGGTTAGCATAACCATTGACGAATTATACTAAGACGGCTCATTCTTATGGGAGGATTGGAAGCACTAAGTATTAAAACTCGGTCATTGATAAATCCGAAAATTTAAATCTTTTATACTTGTTTCTAACAATAGTATGTATAACACATTAAAATACTGATATAGATATCAGTTATTGACAATATTGTAAATTGGCTTTTATGAATGAGACGGCGTACCAGTTTGGCGTACCATTTAGGAGTGTCAAAATTATAGCACAGGATAGGAATTCTTGGTATATTTCTTCTATGGCATAACTACCTTTAAAACCGTTTTAAATTAATAGCAGAGTGTTTAAACTGACAAGATTAACAATAAGTCAAGCAAGTTTTAAACCTTAAAAATACAAGCATAAAAAAATCATTTTCTTTTCTGACTGAACCGGCGAAAGTGGAGAATTTTATTTATTTTTAGGATATATTTATTTCTCATATATATTTCAAGGCTTTATAGCTAGGTTTTTATCCTTAATATCCCTATATAAGCGATTATTTGTTGACGTATAAAATATAAATTATGAGAATATTATAAGCAAAACATTACTGGCCCACTAAAAAATTTATTCTCCATGGCAACTAGATCAGGTTTAAGTTTTAAACTTTCTTAGTAAATCGTGCTATAAGTATTTACATAGGTCGGTAATTTTGGACAGAGTTTTTCTTGTCTGTTTTAACCTAAAATCTCCGAGTCATAGTTAAAGAAACACTAGAGAATTTATGAATGAGGTTGTGTAGAAATTAACCTTTTTGTTGTTTTGGTTATAAATACAATGTTAAAAATAGATTTGCACTGATGAAGATTTCGGTAGGTTCATAGAGTCGCGAACAGTGAAAGTGCAAACATGCGAAACAAGTTTGATATAAAAGGGCTATTCTTTTGAGTTATTATCACTTTCACTTCTATCACTTGAAGTAATCATGATCACTTCAGTCCAATGACAAGTAAATGCATATTCAAAAGAACATGAAGTTATCAGTTTCACTTTGTTCACTTTGATCAATTGATAATTACTCAAAAGAATATAGCCAAAGTCATATCTCCTGGTTAGGTTTGATGTCATGTTTAATCAATTAGAATAGGGATATTGACTGTATTCAAATAAAAATATAATTTTTCCTTAGATAGGGTAGTTTCCATAATAGAAATCCTAAAAAATTCAATATTTTCCTTCATTTTTAAGGAATTTAATATTTATTTAATAATCAAAAGGTAATTAAATCACTTTCAAGTCATGTGACTACGAACACTAATCAAAGTGCATAATGTCACTTGTTCATCGCTGTCAAAGGCTACGTTGTTAGGTTAACATTATTTTATAGCGATTTCGGAACAACTTTTTTCGAAATTTGCTTACTATTATCTTTGAAAACGATTCTATGAAGTCTTTCCATGATGGAAAGTGGATTTATTAAGGCAAATAGTTCGAATTTGCCGAGAACTGATTGTTCAACGGTGGCCAATTTTTTCGCAACAAACAGTAACTTTTGCTCTGAATTCAGAAATGTGAAAACCTCCATGTAAATAATATATCAAGAATTGTTATTTCTGCAAACGATAATGAATACATAATAGTAATGATGGATATTCATAAGCTCCAAATTTAACTGAATAATTAAAAAAAAGAGTACGATTTTGAGGTTGAGTTTTGTCTTTTATGAAACAAATTGCTTTAGTCTATGTACTTTTACTTGCTTTATAAGTATTTCACAGTAAATGTAAGTTTTAACGTAAATCACTAATTTTATACAGCATTTCTACTAATATTTGTACATTGTTTTTTTTCTTTTTCAGCAAATAAATAAAATACTGTATTTATTATTTATTGGTATAAGTATATTGTTTACCTGAGCTGGGATCTGGTTGAACCTCAGCCATGGAAATATTTTGTGTAGAGTAAGCTTGTTCTCTTTCTCTTTCATATTCCGCTATGGTTTCTCATTTCCCCTTTTGTCTGCTAGTGGTCGAGTATGTAAAAATTACCGAGGTACTACTCTACTAAGCCCCGCCTATTTATTATTCTCCAGCATTCTCCTTCAACGTCTCTTTCCGTATACCGAGGAGATTATCGGAGACTACCAATGTGGCTTTCGAAGCGGAAGATCAACAGTTGACCAGCTTTTCACTATCCGACAGATGCTGGAGAGATGTTGGGAGTTTAACAAAAACTTACATATCTTGTTCATAGATTTCGAGCAAGCATATGACAGTGTTATTAGGATAAGGTTATGGGAAGCTATGGAATAATTTGGAATCCTGCACAAGCTGATTAGACTGTGTAGAGCGTGCCTAGAGGGGGCAAAAAGCTGTATCAAAATTGAAGGAGAGTGTGGCCAAACATTTTCTATCAACAGAGGATTAAAACAGGGAGATGCTTTGTCGCCAGTACTGTTTAACTTTGCACTGGAGAAAGCCGTAAGAACAGTATCAGTTGACGCGGAGGTTTTTGGACCAAGTGGCCCTAAACTTATTTTGGCCTACGCGGATGATATGGGCGCGATAGGAGAAAGCACAGTCAGTGTGAAGGAAAACTTCATAAAGATAGAAAAAGAAGCTCAGAGAATAGGGCTCCGAATAAATGAAGGAAAGACCAAATACATGCACGTCTCCTGCAACCCCGCCCGAGACAGAATCAGGCAGAACGTCACCATGGATGACTATAATTTTGAGCATGTGCGAGTTTTCAAGTACCTGGGCTCAGTGATAACGGCAAACAATAATATGCAGGAAGAGATTAAACAGCGCATCACACAAGCAAATGAATATACATTTGCGATACAAACCTTGCTGAAGTCAAAATTTATCACTAGAAAGGCAACAACCGAAATGTATCGAACAATAATACGACCAGTAGCAATCTACGCCAGTGAAACATGGATCCTGACAGTCCACGATACGGAGCTGCTAAGAAGGTTTAAGAGAAAAATCCTGCGTATATATATACGGAGTCAGTCAGTCAGTCAGTCAGTGGTCGAGTTATTATGTTTTCTGTTCGTCTTTTTCTGTCTGGATGACATTCACTAAACAAGCAACTAAAATAAAACAATTATAAAACATTGCTACCCTACTTTGATTACTTTATTTCTAACCTTAAAATTCCAATTTTCATCTTGGGAAATTGAAAAATAATAACTTTTAATATAAGAAAAATAAACAAAAATTTTCAAAACTTACATCAAAATGATCTTCACAAAAATACATTTTAGATTGTGTAAGGCACAAGTGCCTCATCCCTGCAGGCTAGCTGAAGCTACATTTTCCTATTATTTTCAGAAGGAGGAATGTCAATAAATAACTTTTCAGGTGTTTTAATTGTAGTACTTGTACACTGAGGCACCGCACAATACCTATAAAATTTAGAACTCATCTTTTATTACAAAAATTACGAAAAAACTTTGTATCACCAGTAGTGAACATAACCCGATTCGCTCGATCCCCCCACTCCTCGACCTTGACCTTGACCTTGCTTCACCCCTCTTTGGCCCCGCCCACATGTCCTTGTCATTGACCTTGAAAGTGCACGTGTGCTTTGGCCTTGGCCTTGTGTTCAAGGTTGTGTGTGTGACCTTGACCTTGACCGTGGTCGAGACGACCTTGACTTTGTTGAAGGTCATCTTGGGTGTGTGACCTTGAAGTAGTTATTTGTGCATTGTAATAGTGTGGGATGATCTTGAAATGATTTTGACCTTGCAAATTGTTCTATAAATTGTGTGAGTCTACTTGCATTCATTCAGTGTGAAATGTCAGATACGGAACTATCTAAAGAAAAAATTATAGAGCAAGTCGGCAGAGTAATTTGTTTATATCAGAGTAATTTAAAAAGTTTGTGTGATTTTGAAGAGAAGGATCTAGCATTTTTTCCTCTCGAATATTTAAAAACTTGCGTTGATACGCTGAGTTTACGGCAAATTTGGGATAAGCTGCCAGCGTCATATCGGTGTAACAAGGAACTACAGTTAAGCTTACCCTGTTACATTCACTATGAACAAATATATCGTCATCATATAGATGGGCCACCACCAGCAATAAAAAAGTGTCGTGAATGTAAAAATGAGTGAATAATATGAATAGTGCTTTGCAAGAGACAGTAAAAAAATTGGGCGATGAGTTCACTGAAACGGCTAATAATTATTTCAATGATGCAATGAAAAGTCGAGCAGAATGGGCGTCGCGCTATTGTGATTTGGCTTATGAATATGAAAAGGCTGCGAATGCATGTCGTAAATATTGCAGCAAAACAATAAATTTACAAGACTTTGTTCGTGAGATAAAAAAGTTGGGGTTTAGTGACTGTTTGGAAAAACTGATTAGGTTCATTGCAGATCCGGTTGTGTTAGATGAAATTAGAGTGTAGGACTTAAGTTTAACGTAGTAGTAGTTAATATGGAAAGTTTAGTGCGAGAAATGTACGAGGAATTTCTAATTTCTGCAGCCTGTTCGGAATTTTACGCATATGAAATGCAAGATTCGGAGGCTCAGGACTTTAGTGTATTTTTTAAGTATATGGACCATGCCGAAGTGTGTCTTTTAGCTAGTATAGTTTGTAAGAATTTTCTTAGATATAAAAACAAACAATTATTATTGAACAAATTAAGGAAATTAGGTTTAGGTGATAATGTTAAACGCATAGAAGAATGGCAGAAAAAAATCAATGAATAAAGTACATAAAATGTAGTTATTTGTTTCATTATATTTTGTCCTTGAAGTTATCCTTATACCAATTTAAATGTGTGACGTCATTTGACCTTCAATACTCCTCCCACTATTTCTATCGTTAAGCTACCCCCACCATTGTTACAATTCGACCTTGAAACCCCGCTATAAAGGTTCGTGGGAGAAGAAGTGACTTCAAACAGTCGCAGATATCAGTGGCATAAACATCAAATATTGTGTTCGTGTAGTGTTCTGAAAGTGCTTTTATATTCACGGTAATTTTTGGATTTATATACCATTTTTTTCAATAATGAGTATTGCAAAAGAAACTCTAGATGAAATTAATGAAATGTTTAGCAAAGATTTCGAGGTTTTAGAGAAAAAAAAGGTTACCGAAATGATTGTAGGCAAAGTGTATAAAATTGTAAAGATGGTTTCAATGACTACACGATTTGGTAAAACTCTTTTAGTGGCTTTACACGATGACGGTGATAATAGCACATTTGAGACTTTTTTACCAAAACGTGTGGCCGAAACACTATCTGACGATATTGTAGATATTATGAGTAAAACTAAAGATAAATACACTCTAACTTATTTGGGGCAGGGCACTAGAGTTTTTGGAAACAATACTCGAACATTATTACGTTTTGGCTCATTGGAGTAAATTGTATGTAAATTGTTTGAAAAAAAGGATGTAATTAAATTTAAAATATAGTTGCACATGTCAGAATACTTACGCGTGTTCATTATTTCTGTTAAAGATGTCTGCTGATGCGACGACGACGACGACGACCGCCAACGAATGTGTAGATAGATACATATTTTGGTTGGGGAGAGAATTAAGAAATAGGGCTCACGATATGTTAGATAGCGTAAATGATTGGTCGCATATTGATGTAACCAAAGATCAATATAAGAACGAGATCAGGGATACAATCAATTTTATGGCTGGGGCACATTTGTGCGACAAATTTTTATATGGTTCGATAGACATGGATACATTTTATGCTGAAATGGTTGAAGAAGAATTAAAAGAATACCTCGTTAATATTCCACATTTACCAGGTTAGCTTGCTGCAAAATATGAATTGGTTTCTGCAACAGCAACAGCCCAAGACGTTGACGATCGAAATAGTGTCGAATGGGATAGAATTTTGAGCAACGAAAACGAAGACATGGAAAATTAATTTTTTATAATTTTTGTATTTGTGCAATTAAATAACTGTAAGCAAATATCTGATACAATCACAGTTTTATTTTATTTCTTTTATAAACATACCAACCCAGTAGATCATAGTCAGTGTTTCTTTTTCTCAGCTGAAATATTTAATATAAGTAGGGCAAATAAAAATAAAATAGTTTAGTAAAGATTGAAAATGAGTCGAGGAAACAACACAATTGATAAATTTGGTCGTCAGAAATATAATGAAAAATATCATATATTATCTGGGCCACAAGGGATTGGTTTTAAACTTACAGCGGATGGGCAGTATGATATGGGTGGAAAAATCATAACCAACTTAGGCGAACCTAAAGATGATGACGATGCTGTGACAAAACACTTTGTTAATAAAAAGTTTTACAATTTTGCAGTTGTAATATGTGACATATTTAACAAGGATGTCCTCCCCATGATATACAAAAATAATAGTGAGCTTAAAACAAAAATTGAAGTTATGCAGAAAATACTCTATCATCAGCCTTTAAATGACTCATTAAGCGCACTGTCGTACGACTCGACTTCAAAAAAAATCTAAAAAAAGCAGGTTAAAGAATAGGAGAACGCACTCCGAGTGGCATAGCCTTGAAGATAACGTCGTAGTCGTCGGTGAATTGGACCTTCCCTCCAAGAATATTGAAATGTTATTTATGTGTATGATGTTTTATTGTCATTGTTTTTAATAATGAAGATTGAAATAAAAAACTTTATTTTACAATATATTGTTTATTTATTTTACATTTTAAATAAAAAATATAGTCATACAATATGTTATTTAAACAATATTAGCTTTATCTATCCAAGAGTTGAAGTGGTTGGGAAATCCTAGCCATTTGACAAATAATTGTTCGATGTGATTTTTCTTGCGTTGTCTAAGGACCTTTTCTACTAGATAAACGTCAGGACTGCTTGTTTTTTGTAGTTCTGATTCGTAAAAACACCCTCTTATAGGCTGACCTTCTAACGATTCCAACAAGTAAGTAGGTGGATTTGTAACGTTAACTTTTACAACTTTAAACAATTCGGTTGACCAAGAGGGCGTATATCCTTTCTCGAATAAGCTTTTGTACTTGCTAATACGCACAATGTCACCCATGGAAAACTTAAATTTTTTAGGTACAATTTTTAAATAATCATATGCTTTAATATGTGTTTTTTCTTGCACGTCTGCAGGTTTCATTCCAATGGTGCGATGTTTCGAATGGTTATAGGTTTTTGTTACTGCCGATAATATATGTATCCATTTGTAAGATCCTCTTGTCGAGAATTGTTTATATAAATTATTTTTTAAAGTCCTTATGACTCGCTCAACAATTGCAGCTTTCTTTGTGCTGTAAGTGGAATAATGATTTATATTATATTTTTTCATCAGGGCTTGAAAGTTTGTATTATAGAACTCCTTTCCTTGATCACTTTGCAGATTTGTTGGTGTATATGATGCCTCTTCAATGATGCTTTTCATCGCATTAGTAACTTCTATACCAGTCTTGTTTTTATGGCTTTGGTATAGACAAATTTCGAGTAACAATTTATACAGACCAAAATATAACGATAACCATCGTTTTCATCAGCATACTGTTGCATTTCAGCCAAATCAATTTGCCACAAATCTCTGTATCCTTTTATTATCGTGCGCCGTCTTACAAAATTTTTTCTAGCCGTTCTATGTAGTTCATTAACAATCTTGATTTTTTCTAGACTGGGCTCCATATTATTAGTAATACTAAAGGTTTCAGATCGAAGGAAGAACTGAATAATATCATTAAATATTGAGCTTAATATATTATATCTTCTTCTCGTAATTCCTCTATGATTGACATAATTTCATTTTCGTGTCCAGTGTGACCGGCCATTTTGGAACTCCACAACAAACGTAAACGATCCACCAACTCTTTAGCTTGGTTCCAGTAGACATATTGAAATTTTTTCGAAGATAATTTCTTTTTTGTGGGTAACTGTAGTTTTTCCGAGAGATTTTTTCTTGTAATAGTACCACCTAATTTTGTGCCCATTATCAGAGGTTTAATAATTCGTAAATATTTGTTCCATCTGATCTCCCGTAAACCATCACTTTTTTTAAAATTGTTGTAGACAGCACTCGTTGATTCCAAAATTTCCTTGTACGTTGAAAGTACATTATCACTTAATTGTTGTTGTTCCTTGCCTACACTTGGGGGTGTTTTAAGAAATAACAAATCATAAAGTGCCGGTGATCCACCATATTCTGCAATATTTTTCCCTTTCTTGTATAAGACAATATTTCCATTTCGAAAACGCACCTCTAAATTACCAATAAAATTTTTGTTATGATCTGTTTTTGAACCAAAACGTACACCATATACAGTATCGTATAGAGATGGTTTCGAACGTAATCCTTTCAGGTGTGCGTTTAAAGTATCGGAAGTTGTGGTGTCAGCGGATGCGAGAGATGTATTAGTTGATGTCGAGGGTGTATCAAACACCGATTGGCTAATATCTTCTTTTGAAATGCGATGCTGCTGCTGCTGCTGAATAGGTGTGGAGGTTTGAAAGGAATGTGTAGGTTGGGGAAAACCTGATATTTGAGTCGACTGCACTGATGTACTGAGACTATGTGGCTTTGTAGCTGGATAATGTTGTTGCTGTTGTTGTTGTTGTTGATGTTGTTGTTGCTGCTGCTGCTCACGTTGCTTAACCACATCAGATATAGTTGTCAACGGCTTAGAAATGGGTTCGTAAAACTTTTCCAATTCCACAACATTAAACTCTTTAGCCGCTTTAATTTGTTTAAATTTTTTTCTGACGGCATTGGTAGCTTCCACTAGTTTACGTTTTAAGTCGATCACGTTATTCATGATGTTAACAAAGGACGTTTCAACAATCAAATGAGCGTTTTCTCTTATTATTACAGTAATATATAGCTATCAAATCCTTTGCGGTATCTTCCCGATTTCACATCACTGTCTTTATCAATTACTAAAAATCCATACTTATTATCCCAACATTTTGAGCACATTTCTTGAAATTGAGTAAAAGTTAGATCCGGTGAAACGTGGTCGGAAAATATGTGTTTCATATTCAACTCATCTTGTTTAAACATAATAATAAAATTGGCGTTGTCTCGCACAAGCTGTTTAGGCACTCGCGAATATGTTTGCGCTAGGTAAAAGGAGTCGATATTTTTATGACGTCCCATGCTAAAGTACGATCTTATAACACCTTGTTTTTCACATATAACATCATCAAAGATAAATATAGAGTTTGGTTTTGCATCGGACGGTTCCACAATATTACTGGAATCACTAAAGGCATAGTAGCCTAAACCTTTGATGGGCGCTAAAATTTTCCTTAAATACTCATATTTCGGTTGATACAGAGATTTCGAGTAAATATAGACATTTTCGAAACGTAGCCCAAGGGGGTGTGTAAGCAGCGAAATCATGACATTAGTTTTTCCACAATTGGATGGACCAATTAACAGGCCGCGAATAGAGGAAGGAAGTAGAGGACCGTGTCTCTTCATTATCTTCTTTTCAAATCCAAGTCCGACTTTTTCATCGAGATTGTCAATAGGAAGTTTTTGTTTAAGATCGATAACGCGCATCTTAGGAAAATTTGATATTTTATAGGCAATTTTTCACAAAAACTGTCATTCAGATGCCGAGCGTCAAACGAAGTGGACGGTCTCACGTTTCCAACAAAACTGGATACGGTATTGTGAATTCGTTAATAAATAAATTACCATTCGAGGTACACATTCCTGGTTATCAATATTGCGGACCCGGAACAAAAGTAATAAAACGTGTAACAAGAGGTGATCCAGGCATTAATCCTTTGGATGCCGCATGCAAAAAACACGATTTAGCCTATTTACATAATAAAGACAACATAAGTGCGAGACATCGAGCGGATTACGAGCTCGAACAAAGTGCTTGGAATAGAGTAAAATCGAAAGATTCCAGTTTAGGTGAAAAAACAGCAGCTTGGTTAGTTACAAACATTATGAAAGGAAAACAACGTTTTGGTATGGGTGTACCATCATCATTATCAACAAAAAAAACATCTAGTAAAGGCACGCGTCATACAAAAAGGAAAGGTGTTAATAAAAATCGACATGTTCGGAAAGCCAGTTTCGGAACAGCTATTCGACAAGCAGTTCGAAGGGAATTATTAAAAGCCGGAAGTAAAAATGTGTTGGAAAAAAATGTCATGAATGCATCTAAAATAGCTCTGTCGGCAGCACGTAGATCGGTAAAAGCGGCAGGTGGCAAAAGGAAGGTTCGTACACCGAGAATAATACCGATTCCTAAAACTGGTGGAATATTACCATTAATACCAATTTTTGCCGGGTTATCAGCTTTGGGTTCATTAGCCGGTGGGGCAGCGGGAATTGTGCGCGCCATAAAAGCAGTAAAAAAAAGCAGCGAAGATAAAACCGGTGCCGGCCTGTATTTAAAATCGAAAGGAAATGGTTTGTTTCTAAAGCCATATCGTAAAGGTATGGGATTATTTTTAAATCGTAGATCAAAAAACTAATTGAATCCCTACCTCGAAGACCACTATCTAACATCGATATAGAAAAATATGCCAAAAAGAAAAGAATAGGACACTTTCGAGGCGTTTATATGAGGGATTTATTACCTAGACAAGGTCCTCGACGTTACGAAGCAGCAATAGTGAATTTGGATAGTACGCGTGGTGCAGGGACTCATTGGGTAGCTTATAGAAAAAATAATTCTAAAGTAACATATTATGACAGCTTCGGCGATTTACCCCCACCGATCGAATTGGTACGATATCTACAAACGGGATCGGAACCATCAAAAATTATTTACTATACATGCGATCGTCAGCAGGATTTTGGAACAGTCTGGTGTGGACATTTGTGCTTAAAGTTTCTTGTCGAATCATCAGCGTAAAAGATGTCATCATCATCATCGTCACCATTAACACCGCAAATGGATCGCAATAACTATACTAAAATGTTGCAATCACTGAAAGCATTTCATCTAGCCGGTGGATTAAGGAAAATGACCGTGAAACAGTTAGAAAACATGCCCAAGGAAGTAATGATTGCATTAGCCCCAAATGAAATTCCATTCGTTTGGGAAAAGTTGCCGGAGCACCTTAAAAGCGATATCGATATATTAAAATATCAGTGCGGTTGCAAACATTATTTCAGCAGCAGCAGCAGCAATTTAAACGAGGTTATGACTGATGAGGATCTTACGGCTAGAAAAATATTTTGTTGTTATTGCAAAATCGGCGATGTGCGCATAAAAGCAGAAATAGCATAAAAACATCACTATCTAATGCAGTGAGAAAAGGTGTGACGATGAATCTTTTTAAATGTTGCCGCTAAGAATAAAACCGAGATGTGTGATGTTTTAATGGTTAGTCATGTCTTATACGTTCACACTAACAGGACACTCGAGCGTCTTAAGCGCCGATTTTTATCCACCAGTCGAATTAAATAGAGAAAACAAATATGGTCTGGCATTGCTGGGATTTTACACATACAATTCAATTTTTAATGTGGACGAAAGCAACAATAAGTTTGCCTACATGAAGGAGGGTTACACCACCGAGCCGATACAATTGCAGATTCCACCTGGGGCCTATGAAATAGATGAGATAGGTAAAGCTATGTTGGAGGCTTTGAGGATTTCAACTGAAGAAAAGAACGATGGAATCTTTTACTTGGTTGCTAATAATAATACGCTGAAATGTGAACTGAAATCCCAATATACTATAGATTTCCGGGGAGAGGCGAGTATCGGTAAAATGTTAGGATTTAATCATACAGTGTTAAAAAGAGACAAAAAGCACGAATCAACCGAGATGGTGGAAATAATGAAAGTACGCATCATACGCGTAGATTGTAATATAATTTCCGGAGCATATATGAATTCGGTGGAAGGTCATACCTTGTTCGAATTCGATATCGACGTGGAGCCCGGTTACAAAATCAGTAAAGAACCACAAAATAATATTTATATGCCGTTAATGCCGGCAGGACGTCAGTTTATCGACAACATTACTCTTCGCATCTTGGACGATAGCGGTGATCTAATCAATTTTCAAGGCGAGAAAATAATCGTGAAATTGGAACTGAAGAAACTTTCATAGAAATGGGTTTTTGCTTCAATCGTCAATTGTGTGTGCTGTCGACTAAGATGGGGGAACCGCCGAAACATAATAAAAGTAAAAGAAGAGTTAACGTCAAGGTTAGTCGTCGTCCAGACGTTAGATCACAAACATCTCAACAGTTATCTGCCGAAGACTATAAATTTTTAAAATCAATCGGTCTTAAAGTGCGAAAATGATTTCCACCACCAGCGATAAAATAGAGGTTTTCTCCGAGCCCATCTTGGACAATTCCATTATTAGTCTAGAAGAGCATACGTATAAACCATACGGATCTCCATCATTCAACAATTCGGATGAAGTCCGTATCCCCATTAATTTTCAAGATATTATACTGGATATCGCCGAAAGTTACATATATATCGAAGGAAAATTTAAACCCATAGACGCAACGAAAAGATGTTTTTTATCAAATAATGCCCTCGCATTTTTGTTCGATGAAATTCGCTACGAGATGGGAGGTGAACAGGTCGCCGTGGTTCGTAAACCTGGAGTTACGACGACATTAAAAACCATGGTTTCATTCGGAAGTTTGCAACAAAGATCTCTCATGACGTGCGGATGGGGTCTCGACGAAGCAAACCAAGATATCGTAGACACGGCAAGTAACGTATTCTCCGGGAAATTACCCTTAAAATATCTTATGGGATTCGCCGAAGATTACGCAAAAGGTGTTTTCAACGTAAAACAAGAGCTTATTATGATTATAGCTCGCACTTTTACCAATTGTTACGTCGGCGAAGTAGAGGCAGAAATTAGTATCGACAAAATCGAATGGAAAATTCGTCACATCATTCCAGACGATAAGCAAAAATTGAAAATACTGTCTCGCATTAATAAAGGAGGAAACAATGCCAGTATTCAAATGGCATATCGTAAATGGGATCTGTACGAATTACCAGCTTTAAGGCAAACATCTTCCGACGTGTGGGCCTTGAGAACGAGTACAAGTCTGGAAAGACCGCGCTATATAATCGTCGGGTTTCAAGACAGCAATAATTGCGACAAGAAAGAAAAAAACGCAACCCAGTTTACCCACGCCGACGTATGCGACATTAGACTGTATCTGAATTCAACCGTTTATCCATACGAAAGATGGAATTTAGATTTCGCCAAGAAACTGTACGCAGCAGCCTATTACAATTACGAAAACTTCCAAAGCAGCTACTACGGGCGCGAAATAAACGATCCGATGATAACGTTCGCGGAATATATGAAAAACCCCGTTTTTATTATCAATTGCAGTCATCAACCAGAGGCGATTAACTCATCGACAGTGGATGTAAAATTGGAGTTCCAAACGAGAAAGAATAAATTCCCCAAAGACACTAAAGTGTACGCATTAGTTATTCACGACTCATTTTTTAGTTATAATGTATTAAACGGTTCGGTGACCAATAAATCTATATTTTAATGTATCTATTATATGTAACACAAAATAATGTTCTTGAATCAATAAATTTGTAATGAGTGAAGTAGTAGTTTTATATTTATTTGAAACCCAACCAAAAAAAAAGCTGGCGGAAAAGCCCGCTCTTTAAGAAAAGAGTACGGGAATTTAGAAAATGGTGGTTTATTAAGTGGAAAAAAGAGCTTAAATAACACAAGAAAAAATTTTTAAGGCAAAATATGAAAACAACGATTTAGAAAATTTGTAGGAAAGTAACGGTTAGGAATAGGGAAAAAAGTTATAAGAAAAAATTATAGAGGAAATCGAGTACTATAAGCAAGCATTTTTCTCGATAGTAAAAACGTAAAAAAAAAAATTTTTCAAAAAAAATTGAAAAATGGTGAATGCGCGCCAAAGTTGAAGTTTTGGAGCAAAATGATATTAGGAAATTAGAAAGAGGATTTTTTTCTACATATGGTAGTACTTTTCAAAATTCGGAAAGATGAAATTTTAAGAAAAGGGTTATAGTAAGTTAGTAATTTGGATTTTTTAAAGCGCTGTAGCTCGGGAACCGTTCAAGATAGAAAAAAAATAAAAGCACTTTGATAGCCCAAAATTTTGAGGAGAATGCGATGGTGTAAAAAAAATTATAATTTTTTTTTTTTTGAAAATGCTGAATACGCGCTAAAGTTGAAGATTTAGAGAAAAACGGTATTGGGAAATTAAAGAGAGAATTTTTTTCTACATATTGTAGTATTTTTGAAAATTCGAAAAAATGAAATTTGAAAAAAAGGGTTATAGAAAGTTAGTAATTTGAATTCTTTAAAGCGCTGTAGCTCGGGAACCGTTCAAGATAGAGAAAAAATAAAAGCACTTTAATTACCTAGAATTTTGAGTAGAATACAATGGTGAAAAAAAAATTTGGAAAATCTTAAAAATGACAAAAAATTTAGATGAAAAAATTGAAATTCTTGAGTTAGGAGGCTAGGGCCGCCGAACGGGAGTATGTGGAAGTTGTAGGGGAGGGTTTTTTTTTTTTCCACCACCACCTCCCCCACCCTCCCAACCACGGAGGGAAAAAAAATCGATTTTTGATGGTTTCAGAGCGATTGCGCGGCTCCTTCACCATTTTCTCGCAATTTTTGAGGTATCGATTTTTTTATTTGCGGTGACAGAAGTTCGGAAATTTTTTTTTTGGATTCTAGAGAAAATTTCCCACAATATATGTATTTTTCCAATTTTTTATCGTCAACCGTTACGACGCCAGAGCCCATCCAAAATGAGATGAAAAATTTTTTTTTATATTAGCGAATCGGGAAAAATAGTGTGATATACTTCAACTCTTCCTTATTACGATTCCGTCAAAACATTTTCAAAATTTTCCTTACCTTGCCTGAAAATAATTAAAATATATGCATAATTTGCATTTTTTGTAAATATGTAGCAAAGTAATGGTTAGAAATATCAAAAAAATTTATTTGAAAAAAATGTAGAGAAAGTCTAGTACTATATGCTAGAAAAGTGGAGGGGGGTAGTTTGTGTCCATAACAGAGATACGGTGAGTTATAAAATCATATTATTCTCAAACTTATATAATGCATATATGCACTCCACCTTACCCCCTCCAACTTTTTGAATGTATATAGAGGCCGGTATTAGAATTATTTCATCATTACACATTCGATCGGCAAGATGGAAGATATACCAAAAAGGATCATTGGCATTGTCAGGCCATTCGTGCCCGGCAAAATATGCAAGTGTGAGGAGTGCGGGGGTACCGCACCAGGAGCGGCACCTTCGGCACCGCCTGCAACGCCGACACCACCAGCGACGACGACGGTGCCGCCAATGAGAAGACCAAGGGCTGCACCTAGGTCGGTGTTAATATCGTTGGGTATTACTCCACGGTAGGCACCCCACCCTCCCCCCAGGCCCTTTTAGGGCCACAAAAACGGTCCTTTTCAGGACCACATTATATTTTGATCGTAGTTTAGTAATCGTCACTTATGGGGCGAGATATTCGTTTAACGACGATTTGTCTCGTAGCTTAAGTGCCAAGTTATATGCTTGAGAACCTATGAAAATGTTAACAGTTCAAACAAGGTTTCTATTATTTTTTTTTGTAATGTATTCTTCACAAAATATTAAGAATAAGTCTTATTGTCTAAACAAATCTAATTCCTTATTTAAAGTTTTTGAAAAAATCAATAATTCTATATGCTCTCACCAATACATAACATTTAGAATCCGTTGGTGGGGTGGGGGTAGTTCTATATATATGAGACTGGGCCAGTTACACAGTCATATATTCATCAACCCTCATACGATGAACATGGAGGAAGAAAGACCCGCCAGCCGAGGCTCATCCATCTTTAGTGATGACACCGTAGCCGACAACGTTGGAGACCTGCAAGTCTTCGACGACGACGACGAGGTGGATTTTGAAATTGACGTCCTACGTTGGGACGACTTGGATGAGCCGATTCCGCTAGTATATGACCATGATCCGGGTCTAGTGGAATTAGACGATGCGGGCGATTGGGTCTTACAAAGACTCGAAACTCCGTCGCCGCAGCCAGAGCCGGACTCGACGGAAGATGCGGTGCTGGAAATTCCAGCATCACCAACACCCGACGACCCACAAGGCCCCTGCGATTCGTCAAGCTGGTGGTCGACCAGCGAGGATGGGGCACCATAAGCCCCACACTCTCCCTGGCCCTTTTTAAGGGCACACAACAACGGTCCTTTTCAGGACCACAAAATACTTTGATCGTAGTTTTAGTACATATTAGCACTTTGTTACTAATATTGTATGTATAGAATATACAATATTAGATACAAAGTATTAAAACTTTAAGTGCTGGTGGAACCCAGCTAAATCGTTCGTTCGTATTTGAGACCACAAACAACTTTTGGTCTCAATACGTAATACGACATTTGTTTTCACCCCCCACCATTAATTTGTCTCTATATATACGACCGCCAATACTTATTACAATCATTTTAGTTCAACATGTCAGCGACTCAACAACAACAACAACAACAACCCATCCAATGCCCTGTGGTAGATTCTACCACAGAGAATTGTTTGGAGTGGGAGCCGAACGATCCTAGATGGGATGAACTTTGGCGGTTCATCATCGAATACACAGAGGACAACACCACCACCTCCGCTGATGATGACGGGCCGTGCGACTCCACAACTCAATAAAAGAGTCGCATGTTTTACAACCAAACGGTCCTTTTCAGGACCACAAAATAATTTGATCGTAGTTTTAGTTGGTTATAATACTTTGTAACCAATATTTTATGTTTTTTTCATAAAAACATACAATATTGAGATACAAAGTATTAGAAGTTCTGGCGACAGAACCTTAACTTCATAAACCGAACCATGTTTTAGCATACTTGTAAATATTATCAGAAAATATTTACAACTATTGCTATTGCGTAGTTTTAGTGGATTATTCACTCTTTTTTTTTTTTATTACCTAATATTATGTGGGACAGGGCCTATATGAAATAACACACAAAAATAAATTTTCAAGTCATTTTTAATCTCATTATAAAATATAAAAAATTTGATCAAACACTTTTTTATTAACTACAATATATATATATATATATATATATATATATATATATATATATATATATATATATATATATATATATATACAAACTTAATACTATAAATTAAAAGCTAATATCTACAACTACCTAACACCTACTACATAATTTATTAAAGTCCTCTAATTGTCTTTTTAACCGCGCAGATTTCACCTTTTTTATCTCTAATTGTTTTTCAAGTTCTATAATGTCACTGTCACACTCGTCCACTTCTTTCACTAAGCGTTTTTTCATGGCATAAATGTCGGTCAATTTGGTCTTCTGAGAGTTGGTGAAGTCTTCGACCCACTCCGGTTGTGATGGCTCCGAATATATTAACGAAGAAGACGCGGTTTTATTTGGTGAAGACGATGACGATGACGACGACGACGACGACGAAGCAGCGGAAACTTCATCGCCTTCAAAACAACGCTTAAACCGCTTCTTCATGGGTTTCCGGCACCCCAATATCGGCGACAGTGGCGCTGGCGCTGGGGAAGACTTCACCTCCGACACTATTTCATTCTCTACGCTGGCCGGTGTTGGTGGCGTTGGTGGTGTTGGTCCATCGGGGCCTTCTATGACTTCCACTTCTACTGACAATGGCTCTTTTGGTGCTGTTTTTAGGAAGTCGGGTAATGGAACAGGGGTGGAGGGACGCTTAAAGTTAAACTTTTTCTTCTTCCCTTGTCCCACACCTTTAATCGCCGAATAAAATGTTTTTTTATCGGCGATTTCCGACTTCCGCATAGTCAAGAGCTTTTTCAGTTTCGAAGCTTTCGGAGAAGATTCCCTAGGCCGCGATGCTTTTCGCACAACCACATCACTAATCACATTTATCTTTGGCTCCTTCTCCTCCGTCCAGCATTCCAGGAATTGCGCTGCCGACTGAACTAACTCTTCGTCGCGACCATCGTTGAGGGCTCGGTCTTCGGCATCTTCATGCTCCACGCCATTCCAGTTCTCGAACACCCCCGGACTTAGCACTTCTAAACCACTCATGTTATCCAGCATGCCTTGCTGTGAACCGCAGCTCACGTCAAGAGCATCTAAAAGAGACCGTACACTAGACATTTTCGATATTCAAACTCACACAATTAACTTTTTCTTAGCACTGTACTGTTTGCTGTTCTGACGAACTGTGAAGAGCTCGAGCCAGCAAGTCTGCTTTTATGCCCATTTCCCCCACTACACCGCCTTTATTCCTTTTGTTCGATGCATTAAGTATAATATTTAAACTTGTCAGATGCAAGGCCAAGGCCAAGGCCGACGTAACCGGCAATACCAGGGTCGTTTTCAGGGCTGTAATTTTCATGGATTTTTTTTTTGTCCCTGTCAAGGTTATTTTAAAGAAGCATTTAAATATAGTACTAAACTTGTTAGATGCGAGGCCAAGGCCAAGGTCAAAGTACCCGTCAATGTCAGGGTCGTTTTCGAGGTTGTAATTTTCAAGGATTTTTTTTGGTCCTGTCAAGGTTATTTTAAAAAGTAATACATAATTAGAGTACCGCGATTGAAAAGTACAACATATTCAAACATCATGTTGCCAACCGATGAACAACCTAGTGAAGCAGTCAAAACATACAGTCATATACCAAAAGCTTTTTATTTAACTTGTCATCATTGTAAAAGACTAGGTATCTGCTGGCGAAATGATCTTACGTACGACTTCAACTACATTGACCTTTTCAGGGTTAAATTTGTACAATGCGGCTTTTGTGGACTAGTTTACTACCAGTTCAAGGACATTAATGAACGTGCCATCCAGAGAAGAAATTGGGTCATAGAAGAAGCTTACCTGAACAGACGAAATTAACATGTATTTTATTTCTTAATTTTTAATTTTTTTGTTTGTTATTTTTTTTTTTATTTTTTTTAATAATAAAAAGTAAACTCAATCTTTTGTTATATTTTAATTTTTTTTTCAATAAAACAATAGTAAAATGAATCTGTATGTGTATTTATTAAACATCATCTAAAATACGTTTTGCAATCCATATTTTTCTGCAGAGTCCGTTTATTAATGAAATAGAACTATATATTAGGGTGAAATCTAATGGTTTCAAATCAGTCTCACATAACAATGTCAGAAGTAACCACTATTGATAAGTTCGGTCGCAAAAGAAAATTTAAGGATTTTAACTTTATGCGAGGTCCTTCAGGAATAGGTTTTAAACTTACACCTAATGGAGATTACGACATGGGAAGCAAAAGATTGTGCTATTTAGCAGAACCTCTTGAAGGAGACGATGCGACCACACGAAATTATGTTGATAATAACCTTGCTCAGTGTGTGCAAGATACGCAGAAAGCTTTACATGACTCAACAATTGTTATTAAAGATATATTCAGAAACTTGAAGGTTACGTACGCAAGAAATTAATTGAAACCGGTCAAGAACTTAGAGGATACATTGATGATACTGTTATTGCAATATATGAACTTAGGCAAGACGAACTGCGTGATGAACTTAACTCTAGAATGTTGAAAATTGAAAAGACTATGGAGGATCTTGTCAGCAAACCTGTTTCACATTAAACATTTACTCGTAGACCTGTGCGTTTAATTTACTATTAGACAAATTTTTCAACAATAACTTTTACAGTTTGTTATTTGTCGACACTTCATTATATTTATAATTTTAAAATAAAGGTTCAATAAAAAAGCAATCAAGTAATGAATACATGTTTTTTATTTAAAAAAAAAAAAAAAAAAAAAAAAAAAATTACAATACTATCGTTACATATTAATGTTGTATGTTTAATAGAAATAATAAAAACAATACAAATAATGAAATATGGATTTTCCAGATTACGTGCTGTCCTGACTTAGAAATGATTCCAACACGGTGACTAAATTTGCTAAGTTTTCTTCCGGGTCTGTTTTGTAAAAATCTATGTCTGCATGCCCCCAAGGTAAAGTTTTGGTTGAACTGGGAATTACATAACGTTTATCATCGCTATGTGACAATGCTACTTTATTTATTATTTTGGTATAAATGTTATGTAATTCACTTCTAAATGTCTTCATCTTTCTTAATATCAAACCACCCCGTTCAACAATTCTTTGGTAGTCTTCCTGATGAAGGTCTTTCTCGATAACACATTTTTTGATACCTTTGGCTTTTTTTAATTCATTATTAATGGACTTTACATAATAAGCCTTCGCGCCGGTACCATAAAAACTTATTATCGGATCACCAGGAAACTCATCTTTCATTCTACCAACTACAGAATTACTTTTAATTATGTTGAAATTATTAATTTCGGGGTAATTTGATGTATCGAATTTTTCGGGGTTTTCTGATATAGTTTGATAAAAGTTTTCCGTATACACTTTTAATATAAGCGAGTCAGTATCGGTGTAAAGTAACGAAGCATCATCGCCAAACTTGGATTTAATAAAATTATAATAAAAATCGTATATTACAGTCTTTGATATATCTAATATGGAAAAACCGATATAAATTGGTTTATTGTACAATATTTTAACTTTATTCATATGTATAGCAACAAAGTTCTCGGTAAATATCGAGCTTCTATTGAAATTGGGGCGGGATATTAGTGCTCTAGCTCCATTTCTGCCTACACTGTTCTCCCAATGTGTTACTAATTTTATATCCTTTCGATTTTCCACATTTTCCATAGTTTTACCAAATATCGCGTTATTTTTTAATTTAAAAGTGTCCTTCGCAAATTTTGTGGTGGCCTTGTTACGTAAATTGGTATTAAAATCAATATACGATTTTAGCCATTTTGATTGCTTAAACTGTAATACTCGATGGGTTTGCATTACCACTAAGCCGTTGGCGATGGCTTGTTTTAAAGTTCTATAGTGTACAATGTATTTTTTTTTATCTTGTAAATTAGGAATTAATTTCGGTAATTTAGCGTTTTCTGTTGGCGGTATGATATTTTCTACTAGAAATGGAAGATCAGAATGTGCATCATGCAACTCAGTCGGATAATGCACATCCACTTCCAAAACGTAGCCATGTAAACTATCATCACCAACAGCCATAATATTTAAATCCAGAATTTCGCGCTCGCTTAACCATCGAAAACCACCATATGGTAATGCTTGTGACATACTATGACCATATAGATTTGTAGCATCAAGGTATGTTATAAATGAAGAAGGTTTTGTTGGGTCATAGTCTGGTAAAAAAATATTATTAGCGATGTGCTTCCTTTCTGTACACTGGCTTATGCCGCCGCGTATACCTTTCTTAAAAAAATGTATCATGTCTATATCAGTTAAGAGCTCTAACTCTACCTTAGTCATACGTAGCATACAATCAAATGATAAACTTGGAAGGGTATAGTAATGTGCTGGATCAAGTTTATCGAATTTTAAACAATTATTCCGAAATTGCTCAAAAACATCACACAATAGCAACACATCTGATTTTAAATACACGTCCGAATAGTCCCCCAAAGTTTTACACCCAAACAAGCGCCATACTTTTTTTGCTCTTCTATAGCTTTCATCGCTAATATGTTCTTCCCGTAAATTATCATAAAATTCATCTTTACTTGGAAGACATGTATTTTTCATTTTTTCTATAGAGTCAATAAAGCTATAGGGAAAAACACCCTTTTGACGCATCAAATTAAATTGGTTGATATTTGAAAAATGTTTCCGCGTTTCAATAAAATCGTCGTCGTTTAAACCGCTGCCTAAATTTTCCAAAGACGTTGACAGAAATTTAAAACTATCAATAAATCGCAACTTTAAATATTTCCTCTTGACTTTTCCACATTTACTATCAAAATAATCGTGCACATAAATGCTTTTGGTAAATGATATGTACTTTTCCTTACTTTGAGCCAAAACACCAATTTTATCCCCATATTTACATAACTCTTTTATAAATAAATGGCTGTCGTAGCCGCTTAAGTTATGAAATATGATAGGGATAAAAGAGGGTAATTTATAATTTAAATTACAAACGGAATGTGCAGCACCAAATCTTTTTGCACCAGTTATGTGACAGTGGTCTCGTACTTTAATCTCACCCTCTTCAAAAGGGCCTTCACATATACCACATATTTTAGCATCATTAAACTCCCTTTTTTCTTCAGGCGTTAACGGTTTCATAGGCTTAATGTCTTTTAAATATGTGTTGTATAGAGTCCTTAAATCACACTCGATACGATCCACAAAGACTTGAGCTGCATTATTCCCCCGAAATAGCTCAAATTTCGAAAGTGAGTCGTCAAAAGAGCATTTAATTAAATAAGCAAAAGAATATGGTTCATGTTTAAAACTTTTTACAGTGTAAGAATTTTGTGGGTTTGGTTGTACCGTTTCAACGGGTTTTAAAACAGATTCGAAATCTGCATAAACCACGAATGGAACGCGCATTTGCTTTTCTATACCCTCGAATTTTAAAATATTTTCCGGCACACTCTTTCCAAATTTATCGATTTTTAAATCCACTGAGGGTGTTTGCGTGAAAATGTGGTTACAATCGTAGCTTTGATGTAAAGTTAAAGCTGACGGTGTACTAAAATAAATGAGGCAACCATCACAGAAATATATTTTATGTTGTTGACAACTAATTTGACTTGAAACTAAACGTGATAAATCCCGAATCCAACAATAATGACTCTTTGAACAAGTCGTATCACAAAAATGTTCACCGCCATCTTTACTACTACAGTCTTTTGTAATTAACAATAAATTTACATGCCTATCCAACTTTTTTGACGCATACCTCAGTGGACCAATAACTTCATGTATTACTTCATTATTTTCATATTTAGATTCCAGACCGTATACGTTAATTGATATGTTGTTCATTTCCTCAAATTTTTTAATGTCACGTAATTTTACTGGAAAATCCATACCTGTTACATTTAGCACTCTAGAAAAATGGGGGTAGGATGTCTTCTGTGAAGGCTCTGCTGTTGGAGGAAACAATGCTGATGTTACAGCCCACGCAAAGCAAAATTCGTCCTGGTTAATCACATTGACGACAGCTCCTTTCTTTTCAATAGAACACGGCAACTTGATGTATGATGAGCCACCCATAGGCATATACTTGTTGATACCAACTTCCAAGTATAAAATTCGCACAAGAGCCCATCCTATAACAAGAAAAATAATATATAAAAATCAGTTTAATATATCTGGTTTTGATTTTTCCATACCTGAATCTTTCTCCTGGAACTCTGTCGCCTGCGTTTTTATTAATTCGGTGAAAGAATGGTAAACGGCATCCAAATCACTTTCTACACTAATTATTTGATTAGCAGTGTTGAAGGATTTTTCACTGAATATTTCTTGTGATGGAAGCATGTACTCGCCAACAGCTGTCATGTTAACTTTTAAAGCATGATGCACACGCAATAAATTATTAACAAGTTCCACCACCTTGGATTTAATGTCTGCAAAGAACATTACATAATCGGAATGCTCCATATCACTGCTAACCCGATAGGTTGCAATTCTCCTTTTGAAGGCACATTCAACGAGTTGCACACCATGACATACCGGCAAACATGAATTATTTTTATGTTGTTGTGTTCGTTTATGCACCGACATATGATTTATTGGAACATCTACATTACATGTAGCGCAATTAATTACCGGAATCGTCGATGTATACTCTTCAATTCGGAGCCGTTTTCCTCCAGGCACTTCATTAAATCTCGCCGCACACGATTCTCTTTGATGACGTCTCATATTATAAATATTAGTAAACTTAGAACCGCAATTTTCACAAACATATGCCATGATTTGTCAAATATTAACACATGTACTACCTATACAAGTCAGAGCCAACTGATGAATGAAACTGCCCCATACCTTATATAAAACCATTCAAGGTCACCCCCAACCACGTAACATATCTTCAAGGTCACACACCCAAGGTGACCTTCAACAAAGTCAAGGTCGTCTCGACCAAGGTTAAAGTCAAGGTCACACACAACCTTGAACACAAGGCCAAGGCCAAAGCACACGTGCACTTTCAAGGTCAATGACAAGGACATGTGGGCGGGGCCAAAGAGGGGTGAAGCAAGGTCAAGGTCAAGGTCGAGGAGTGGGGGGATCGAGCGAATCGGGTTATGTTCACTACTATCACCTTATCAGTTTACCAGTGCTTGGGAACATATGACGTCACAGCGGTCATGTGACAAGTATTGGCTTTTTGAAGCGAAATTTGAAGCAGAATTTAAAATACATGGTTTTTAAATTATTAGTTGTATTAAAAAATTAATGTTAAATATTTTGGGCTATATGCGTGGTTTTAAACACTTTCCTAAAAATAGTCCAGATCCCTATTGTTTCGCGATTTCGTATATTTATTTGTAACCTTGTGAACGATCCTTTAACTTATTCTAAATACTTAAACAAATAATTAATAAATATCATTAAGAGTTTCTTTACTTTTCAGTAGATTTTGTATCAGAGCAGCTGCTCTTTTCAACCAATTATTTTTAAACACAGTTCCGACTTTAAACCTATATACCCCCTCATCTATTTCACCGTATGCTGCCAAGTTGGAAGCGATATAGTGTAGTATTATAAAGTTATGATTCAAGAAATGAATCAGAAGTTATCTTGTTATTGTCCCATTGTTTTTCTTTTATTTGGCGAATGAGTCATTGTATTTTGTTGCCTTATCTTTTCAAAAGTGACAGATGATTAACAATATTCAATAATTATTACTACAAGGAAGTGCATTAATATTTGTTTAAAAAAAGCGAAATTTACTAAAATAACATTTACAATCAGTTCAATGGTACGGAAAACTATATTTCACAATATATTCTGGACTTTTGTTGCTTGACGTCGGAAAAAAAAATGGTTTACACCAGGACTTGTGTTATGTACCTTTTGCTTTTCGTGTTTTAGAAAAAAATATTTTACACAAAAGTTTCAGGAATAGATACGAGTCCATCAAAGTAATTTTGTAAGAAACGTTATAGGTAGGGGAAGACGGAGTAATGCATTGGTGGCTCCAGGTTATTTGAACTGAGGAGGCTAAAATCTTCCGCGATTTAAAATAAACTCTACTCGGTCAAAACACTATACTTTTTGCAAGCGATGCGTGGAAATGGTGATAATGATTGTCATTAGTTTAGTTAAATATCTTATATATTTTGATAACAAAAAAGAGTCTAAAAAAACATAATTTATCGTCCAGCAAAATCAAACGGGGGTTGAGAGTTCAATTTTGCCAGGAAGGGTAAAAAAGGGAATTGGGATAAGAAAATATTGATAGATACTTTATTTACAATAATACTTGTTAAAAAAACCTATGCATGACATAGCAATAAACACACAATACATCCTTTGGCAAAATTTTTGGTTGTGACATCATGGCGATAAGTATTTTATTTCCGAAACCTATTTATAAAAACATGTAATAATAAGCAACATCATATATACATGTTTAATCATTAATAATAAAATGTCTCTTAATAAAATAAGTTTTTACTTTTTGTACATTTTAAGGTTTACTTTACGTTAAAAATAAGAGAAATTCGTAGATTTTTTGAACTTGCAAAGTGATTTATGATGATTTCGTAAAACTCATTATCTTTGCACATTACTCTCACTAATTCTTTTTAATGCATATATGGCTAAAGCTTTTTATTCTCCTTAAGGTCGAAAAATTTCTTTTTAATACTTTAATAGGTACAGTAACGATAACACTAAGTGGCAGGAGCCCAGAAGATAGCGATTATAGCCTTAGTTTACTGGAACAGCTGATTCAGCACTGCAGGGCTTAAAACCTACAGGCTGTTATCACAATGGACGCCAATGCACATCATCTGGAATGAAACAGCAGCGGTGAGTACCTTTTTGATTTTGTAGTATCCAATAATTTGGAGACTATGAGTCGATGGGGAAGAACCTGCTTTTGTTACTAAAACTCGCACTAAGATAATTGACATAACCTTGGTGACTTCTTGTACAAGCTCTCAGATAACGCCGTGGCGCGTTTCTCCGGGCGGTCTCTCTTGATCACAGATACATCTGCATGGAGATGGTAGATGTGGAGAGGCCTATTGTATTGTATCGTGATACGAGATCTACTAACTGGGAGAAATACAGGGATGATCTAAGCCTAAACAACCAAAATATCAAATCGATCATAAGAAACAATGTGGATATTGAGTTAACTTCTGTTCAACTACAAGAAGCAATCATAACCTCATACCACAAAAACTGCTCTCTTGTGAGAAAAACCGTCAATAGTAAAGTTAGCTGGTGAAATAATTATCTCACAGTGTTAAGGAAGAAAACAAGTAGATTGTTTAACAGATGGAAAAAAAACGTTAAGAGGACAGAATACTCTAAAACACTCACTGACTACCACAAAAAAGTAAGAGAAGTCGAAAGAAGCTTTTGGAGGAAGATGTGTCATGAGGTCGAAACCACCTCAGAATCGTCATGCCTTCACAAGATTCTGGCTCAAAATGCCCTAAACCCTATAGAGACAGTAAGGAAATCACATTAAACTTTACGGAGACTAACGGGGAAATCCTGGAAATACTTGTTTGCAAGCATCTGCCAAACTCTGACATCACCCCTGATGCCACAATAAATGATAACACTATTCTCCTAACTCTAGCCAGGACATCTGGGAAATAAAGTAATAACCCACAACAAAATATTGTGGGCTATAGAATCGTTTGAAAGTTATAAAGCACCGGAACTCGATGAGGGCTTCCCAATGCTTTTAAAGCAGGGCAAAGGGTTTATCACTCTGGTGCTCTGCAAAATTCTAATGCAAGTGCAGTCACAGGTTAGTTGTCCTCAGTCTCTATATAACCAGAATTAGCTTCACACCAAAACCTGAGAGAGACCACTCTCAGGCAAAGTCGTTCAGGCCATTTGCCATCTTTTCTGCTAAAGCTGACAGAGAAACTTGTTGAAAGGCATATTTGGGAAATTTTTCTTAAAAATAGTCCACTACATCCCAACTAATATGCTTACCAATCAGAAAAATCATGTAAGGCAGCTTTACATCACTTGTTAAGGAGAATAAAGTCTGCCAATGATAGCAAGGAAATAGCTTGAGAACCTTCCTTGCTATTGAAAGAGCATTTGATTATATTTCCTTTTTCTAACTGAAAAGTCTACCAGAAGACATGCCATTGAGGAGAGGCAGGTGGATACAAAATATGCTCCAAGGCAGAGGGGTACAATCTAAATTGTTGGAGGAAACCGTGAAGGTGTCGATAGCCAAGGGTTGCACGCAGGGAAGGGTACTATTTCGATTTCTGTGGAATTTAGTGGTTGACGAGCTCTTGGTAGATCTCAACGACTAAGGTTATTACACCCAGTGTATGCAGATGATATAATCATAGTTACTATGGGGAAACACGGCAATACATTATCGAAGCTCATGCAAGGGGCATTAACTATAGTGAACGAGTGGTGTACTAAGGACCACCTTAGAGTAAACTCCGGAAAAACTACATTCATACTCGCAACTAAAGGAAGATAGTTGGGTGAAGTAAAAGTGCCAACTCTCTTCAATACACATCCCCATCTTTGCTCATTTTTTTACTTACTTCTAAGGATGCTCAAATCTTCAAAAATAAAACACTACAAAATAAACCTAACTTCAAAAACACAAAACCATACGTAAAAAAGGAGCACCCGCATCGATAAAAACCTGTAGCTGTTAATTGAACAATTGATGGCACCCCTCTAGGGACAATGGCTTGGAAATTCTGCTGATCATTTTCGATGTTGCCAAAGGAACATTGCCAACATCCGGCAACATCAAGTGAAGCTAGGCTCCCTTAATGCCAAAAAATATTCTGTGTTTAAGAATACTCTTGTTACATCATAGCATGATATAAAATGGAAAAAAGATTCATGGGTTGAAGGAAAGGTGTCTAGTTGCCCCTGCATACGTATGGCGTAGTTATCGTTGTATAAAATGCAACTTATCAAAATAGTTATGAAATTTTTATCCTCGTTTTAAATAAAAGGGCTACTATTTTAAATAAAGTTTTATATTAATTATGCATTTTTCATTCTAGCTTTAGGTTAATTTTCTCAAAAAGGTATCGGGAGGCTTAGCCTTTTTTGGCTCCTCTGAGAAGCCCCCCCTGGAGTAATGGCTTACATGCTTCTAGGCAAATATTTCTCAATTAGGATCTGATTTATAAATATAAATTAATTCATTACACAACTCGCATTTGAACAACATAAAAAATATTAATTCTTTTATATACTGTAAAAAGGTAGTTTTTGAACAATTGGGATGAGTGTTTTTATTCAATATATACGAAATAAAACGCTTGAAAACTGTAACAACTACCGGAGGGAACGGAACGAGATAAACGCAAGAATAAAAGAACTAAAAGAAAACTATTGGGAAAGGTTCACAAAAGGGATGGAGAGAGATATGTACGGAAGCCAGAGAAAAATATGAGGAATGTTAAGAAGAAACAAGCTTGAAGTCAAAGATACCGTGAGAACTAATAAAATCACATTAGAGCAGTGGGAAACATACTTTAAAAATTTATATAAGGAAGAGGAGAACATGGAACAGATACAAAATGAATATGAGGAAGACGGTAGCATAGAACTAACAAATGACAAGATAGAAAACACCTTAAAGTCCCTTAAGAATAGAAAAAGCCTTGGACCAGACGAGATCACTAATGAGATGCTTAAATACGGAGGGAAAACGCCATGGAATGAAATATTAACCCTATTCAAGAATATCATAGAAGAAAAAAAAATACCGAATGAATAGAAGATTAGTGTAACAATACCCATTTTTAAAACAGGACAGAAAACGCACCCAGAAAACTATCGAGGAATAACACTGCTTGATAGCATTCTCAAAGCATTCACAAAAACTATACTGGAAGAAATCACCAAAATCATAAGTATACGAGAAGAACAACAAAGTTTCAGAAAGAACAGATTCACTATTGACGCAATATCCATTGTCAAACAAATAACTGAAAAATCCGTAGAATTCAATAAACCTGCGCACATATGCTTCGTCGATATGACCAAGGCTTTTGACAGAGTACGCTTAAAGGAGTCTTAAAAATAATGAGAACAAAAAGTCTAAACCATAGGCTAATTAACCTAATATACGATATTAACATCCAGTGCAAAACAAAAATCAGAGTAGGACATATAACAACGGAAGACATATATGTAAACACAGGAATTAGACAGGGCGATTCACTCAGCCTCTGAATATTTTATCTAATATTAGAAAATCTCCCCAGAACAGCTGTATACAAAATGAGAAATACATTCTTCCATACCGTCTGCTATGCGGACGATGCTGTTCTTATTGCAGACTCTGAAGATAACCTCCAAAGACTACTGCACTCTTTTAACACTAAAGCGAAGAAATTAAATATGCTCATCAATATCGAGAAGACCAAATTCTTAGTAACATCCAAAGAACCAATACGGTACAAGTTGAAAATCGACTCCAAAATTGTCGAACAGGTAAATCACTTCAAAGATCTGGGAGTAGAAATAACGAGCTATGGAAACCTTTTTAACGAAATAAGAGAGCAAACAATGAAAGCGGCTAGAATTTCTGGATACCTAAAAGAAATTGTGTGGAAGAACAAATACCTTAATACCGAAAGCAAAACTAAGATATATAAAACGGCTCTAAGACCCATCATAATATACGCGGCAGAAACGACCAGATACAGGCAGAACTCTACAAATGATGAGAACAGTCGAAATGAAAACATTAAGAAGTATACAAGGGAAAACTCTACACGACAGAATACGGAATGAAGCTATCAGACAACAATGCGGGATACAGGACATAGGCAGATGGGTTAGACAAAAGCGAAGATTCTGAAAAAAAACATATAGAGAGAATGGAGGACGGTAGACTCGTTAAAAGCGCAAAAATGAATAACCCACTAGGAAAAAGATCACAGGGAAGACCACCAAAACGATGGCGAGAATGCTGGACTTTATCTTCCGGGGAAGACGTGATGGCAATGAACAGGCAATAGCCTACTAGCATGGTTAACTGTGTTAGAAAGAAGAAGAAGAAGAAGAAGGTTCTTATACCTGTGAAAATGTTACATCAAACTTTAGTCTACATCAAAAAGTTCTACGTATTTTTTACATGTATATACGGAGATGGGGACAAGCACACTGCAACCTAAAAGATTTGTCGCTCCTTTCTGCTGCTAAGTCGTTGGGGATGTCTCGCCGACTAAGCAAGTCCTCGAATATACATCCTCTCAGGAAATTCAGAGTGTGGGACAACTCCAGATTGGGTCGATTTCCCTCTTCTATTCAATATGCATCTAGGTATCGCATCCTGGGGTTTTGCAAAGCGATGCATTCTGAAAGAATGTGGATACAGGTTTCGTCCAATTCCTATCAAAATCTGCATTCTTCTGCTTCTGTTAGTCCAAGTTGGTTTTACTTAGGCCGGTATGTTTCTTGAAATTTTTCTAGTTATAGTTTTCTCATTCATTGTAGATTTGTTCAATATTCCTTTTATCTTCCTCTGTTTTTAGCTCTTCTAGCATTGCGCTGTCATTAATTCCGCAAAAAGGTACAAGTCCAGAATCGGTGCATCATTCTTCTTTTTTGTTAGTTTGTCGAATAGTTAATTTTTTTTTCCACTCCAGTATGTCCCGTCATTTACAGCATGGTATCTGTGTTATTCTTGCTCAGTTCGATTAGTTGCTTTAAGCATTCTCAGATCATTTTAGAGCTAATTACATGAGAACGCATTGATGACTGCTTGACTATCCGACATGATGATGGTTTCTTGTCTGATAGAGTTTTTTCTTTATTAAACTGAATGCATTTCTGCTTGGAAAATACTTGGTGACTTGACCAACTGTCAGAATGTCTGGTTCCTGTTTTCTCTGTTGTTTTAGAATTGTCTGTAGATGTATTAATGTAGTTTCTCTTGACTTTATTAATGGTATCTTTGTCCCATTCACTTTTACGATTCAACCTTATGTTTTCAGTCTTCCATGAAGTTGAATTTCTTTTTCATTTCATCTCGAGACATGTCCCAGGTTTGCTGAGTGCTAGACGAGAGGTGGTACATTCGTTTAATGATTCCATTATTCATCATTCTGTATGTTGTCTTCTTTGTGATACTCTCGACTAATATATGTAGAGGTGTGAGGTTTAGAATCACTTCCATAGTGGTCATTGGAAATGTTTTCGTTGCTCCCGTTGTACATGCAGAGGCTGTCGGAAGATTGACTCCCGTATTGGCTAGACTTGTTTTTTTACTTTAGATCATTGACCCGTAAGTGATGATTAGTCTTATTATTGTAGTATTTATGCACTGCAGGATATTTGGGTTAGTGGCCTAATTTTTTCCCGGGAAATTTCTACAGATCGTAATGGCTTTTATAGCCTTGTTGAGTATTCCAAAGAAGTTTATTATCCATGGTCCCAGGTATTTTACCTCTGATTTCCACTCAACCTTGTTTTTATCTTTTTTGATGGCTTTTAGGTTAGATTTTTTTTCCTTGTAAAGGCGATTAAGGTGGTTTTGATGGGATCACATCAATTGACACCATTCTTTAGTGTGGTTAAATTTTCTTTGAACTATGTGGCGATGCTGCTTCTGAGGATATTCTCTGGTAGCATACATTTCGATAATATTTTGCCTTATATACGCGTGGATCCAAGGTGGGGAGCAATTGACCCCTAAGAGCTTCGAATCCAGAAAAATAGACTCGTCTGCCTGGTGCATTAGGAATGTGAGTGTCGCTAACAGCCCCCCCTCCCCTCGTCTTTAACTCGCTTTATCTGGTCAAAAGAGAGAGAGGGAGGCTAGATCCGCTTCTGTTTCTGCTGTTTGGTGGAAATGAGTTGTGATATCCATTTGGAAGTCGTCCCATCTACTCCCATGTAAACTAGTGCTCTTTTGACAGCTTCATGTGGATTATTGTCAAAAGCCCAGGATATGTTTTAAATAAGGAAAACAGCATCACTAGACTTCATGATTATTTTAAAGTTATGTATTATAATTTATAGCAATAAATAGCTCTCTTCCCCCGGTACCCGCTGTTATCTCTCAGTCGTACACCCTGTAGAGGTGAATTTTATTCCCTGAAGTTTCGATCCTGGTCTGTAGATGGCATTAGTAATCCATATGCGGTTATTTAATTTTCCAATTTATCTAGATCGGAACATTTTAAGCTTATTTTTTTTATATGAAAGGGTTAATATAACTATTATATGTCGTTCTGTAACCAAAAGAATAAGATACCATCTGTGAAAAAACCTGAATGTCCTTTTATTCATTCTGAAGGTATTTAGTTCATTCTTTCTTGCAATCACGGAAAACAGTCGCTTTACTAGTTTTGTGTACATGTTGTCAAACAATATATAATATTATAATGAGTTTATATGATTATTTTTTTGTTTCTTAATAATGGGAAAATCGTTCAATATTTTAATAAATTATGTTATTTGTCGTAGCCACATGTTAAGATCACCTTCGGCACTTATCTCTTCGGTTTTAATTACATTACCACGGTAGGATTTCTTTGACAGATTTACATTATTTTTTGTTTATGTCGTCATAGATTATCTGGTTTATATATTTTTAAGAAAATATTTAAACGACTCAAAAGTAATAAAATTGAGTTTAGGCTTAATCACGATAATTGATTTATTTTTCCTTTCGACTTTCTTTGGTGGTAATATAAGATTTATACTGCCTCAGTTCCCATGGTTAAAATCTATCTACTGGGGGTGACTATTTAATTTCTCCTTTTAGTGGAATATACTTCACGTTAAACAGTATAAAATAATTAATTATTGTTCCATTACACCAGCGCGTGTCACTTAAATTTTTCAAGGTGTATATTTCCAAATGATCGGTCAAAATTTTCCAACATTTTTTGTAAAATTCCGAACAGGGTCACGGATTTTTCTGATGAGTTTGTCGCATCACAAAATACCAAAATCTAACTATGGCATCCACATGGTACGAAAAAGTTAGCTGATTTATATTCGTAATTCTTTTTAGTATGCCTTTATTTTTCCTCTTTATGTTCGCGCCATTATCATAACTCTGTCCTCCGCAGTCATTAATACTAAGGCCATGATCACTTAATATTTTTAAAATGCTTTCTGTGAGACCTGCAGCCTTTGTATCATCTATTTGCAAAAATGAAATAAAATATTCTTTTACACTTATGATAATCTCTGTTATGTCGGCGCATCTTAATATGATTAAAAGTTGCTCTTTATGACATATCTTTATGTTACAATCAGCTATGATTGCATAATACTTTAAATCCTTTATACCGGATACTATTACAGATATAACTTTTGATGACGTTAGTCCATTAATTCATTTTGTATAGTTTTGCCGCCATAATGGTCAACCAAATCATAGTTTATTACCAATCTGAGATGTTCTTTCATGATAGGGTCAAACTTTGTCATTAATTGTACAAGGCTTGAAGAATTTTCCGTTATTTCGAGTAAATAATTTATCCGAATGCCTCTGAACGCCATGATATTTTCAGCCAAATACAAGGTTGTGTGCACCAATCTTCGAAGCACATTGTTCCATCGTAATCTTCCTGTAGAAATTATCTTCTGTTCTTCCTTGTCAATAGTTCCAGTTTTGAATCCGACTTCAGCTTCAGTCTATTTGATAAATAATTTTTATATGCAGGACTATTTTCATGCATTATCAATGCTTTAACTAAATGTCTCCAAATTTTGAAGACTTGAAGTGGTCAAATTTGTAGTTGACTTTAAATCAAACAGTCGACAACAAAAGCAAAAGACACTATCGCTTGATATTAAATAAACAAACCACCGACGTTTCTTCGTTTGAAAGCTTTTGTTGAAGAGAAATGATGCTCATTTTCATCTTTCGGAAAATTATTTAGATGTACTTGTGAGGGTCCACACAATATAATGTGATCTATATTGCTCATATGTTGAATATGACTTGGAGACATCTCAGACGGTTCATTCAAGGATTTAATGGGCTGATCAATTTGGTCACTTTGAATAAATGATTGTGTAGTTTTAGTGCCTAATTGTTCAGAATCTAAAGAAATATTGACCGTTACTTGACTTTCGCATTCTGATGTAAAACTGGTGATTTCTGATTCGATATCTGACGTACTCGCTTAGAAATAAGTGTTTATTAATATTCACATGTTTCTTAGTTTGTTCAAAATCTTCTTCTTTTTCAGTTATTCTTTTATAATTTTCTGACCCAGGCAGCTTTTTTTAAATTATTTTTTATTTTCTTCCATAATTCGATAAGTGTGGGCACTGCTCGATTTCATGATCACAATGTTACATTACATCTACAACAAATAAAAAAAATGTTTGCAAGTAAATGTAACTAGAAGGAACATTAAGTAACTGAAAGAGAAAAATGTTGTGAGAACTTACCAAAAATCAAAAATAATATCACTGTCACGACACTCGCTTCAGTCACTATACACTATAATTTTTTGATAAGTAATAACAGTAAAAAAAAATCATCTTATTTTACCTATTTAGTTTAGTCTAAAGACTTAACAATTACAATATTTATCACTACTCACTACGTTACTACGTATTGAACTGTGCCAGCCACTATTTGGTATAAGTGTAATGAAATTATATCATTTCATTCATTCGTTAATAACGAAAATTAAACGGCTCAAGTGCTCCGTCAGGGTTGCCCGTTAATCTAAGCTCATTCGCTTTACAGGGACTTCCCCGACTACAAAAAATTTCGGAATTGTCAATCAGTGCCATAAACAGCTTTTTAGACGAGACTAAATGGGCGTATTAACTTAATCGAACTATCACGCAAATAATGTAGGTAAGTTATTGATAACGTATAAGTTTTTCTAAAAAGATTTCTTTTTAATTTGCTTATGAACTTATGTAGAAAGCGAAGAGAGGAAAGTGTAATACAGGAGATCTAATACGAGTTACTATTTCTCGCCTTTCGCTCAGTGCGTGTCTTTGATCTTACAGTAGTTAGAGATAGGTATTCAAATTAAGTAGTTAAGCGAGAGCCACGAGCACAACGCCCTCTAGATCCCGGCGCTCCGGGTTGCACTGTCCATAGGAGGTTTATTAATGACATTTTGTTGAGGAGTTGGGTTTTTGTATTTATTAATAGAACGTCTTATATCTTCAACGCAATATCCGTTGCCTCTCAGAGCATTAGTCATTTTTTCTGTTTCTGATTTCAGTGATTGTTCGTCACATATTGAAAGTGCTCTATGTACCAAAGAGTTTATGATGGATTGTTTTTGAGAAGGATGATGGTGTGATGTTGCATTGAGATATCGATTTGTATGTGTTGGTTTTCTGTTCACAGAATGTCCTAATTTGTCTTTCTCTTTTCTTTGTACTAGTACATCAAGAAAAGGAAGGACACCATTTGATTTAGTTTTCATAGTGAATTTTATGCTAGGGTGTTGTTGATTTAGATGATCCAGGAAATTATTGAGGTTATTTGCGTTATGCGACCAAATTACGAACGTATCATCTACATATCTGTACCAAAATTTAGGTTTTAGAGGAGCAGAAGACAAGGCGTTTTCTTCGAGAGCTTTCATGAAGATGTTAGTTACCACAGGTGATAGCGAAGATCCCATGGCCGTTCCCGAAGTCTGCTAGTAGAAATTTCCTTGGAAAATAAAATAAGTGGAAATCAGACATGCTTTAATTAATTCTAGTAGGGTGGAGTCCATGTTGTTGTTTCGTAATATGTCCGATATTATGGAAACTGAATCATCTATAGGAACATTTGTGTACAGGGATTCTACATCAAAACTGACTAATAAGTCTCCGGGCTCTGGATGGTTTTTAATATTTGGACAACGTGTCCACAGTTTTTAACAAAGGATTCGGCTTCTCCTGTAAAGGGATGTAAAAGTTTGTTCAGACATTTACCTATTTTGTAGTTTGATGAGTCTATTGCGTTGACGATTGGATCGGACGATTTACATTTGCTTTGAATTTAAAGCAATTCATCAAACATTAAATTTGATTAAATGGTATCTTAAATTTTAGTAAAGTAACTGAAAAGATATTTCAACTTGTGTACATTAAAATTAATTTACATATACCCTAATACTTAAGGAATTTACATTATTATTCAATATACATTGCATGAGATTGTGGGAGGTGGCTCAACTTGTATTAAACTTTTTGTTTAGTATGATATAAGTTCCTTAAAGTACTCGATTTTCTTATTTTGAGGTATAAATGTCTGCCTCGTACTGACGGAAACCAATGAGTTTGAAACCGGTCTAGATGGCGGACCCTACTTATAGGAAAAAATGTCCACCTTTTCCTGGGTAGCTATTCTGGTTCTCCATAGGAAGTGATCATTCTCTCGAGAGAATAGGGACAATCCCATCCTACGGTTATTCTCTCGATCGTGTATTACCGTATTCTCGTACGATGTGATGGGAGATCGGAAACAAAATCTAGTTAGCTATGTTGCCAAGCGTCAATAGTGTATGTATCCATATAAATTGTGCATTTAATCCTAAAAAAGAATGTGAATATGGACATAACCCTACTTAGCAAGCAAATGTTCGAATTTAAAATGAATATAATAAATAATATTTTTAACCTATTTAATATTCTTAATGAGAGAAAAGAATTAGAAAGGGAGTTTTATAGAGAAAAAAATAAATATGAAAAAACACAGATCGAAATATTTAACTGGTAAAATAGCCGTTATGCGTGAAATTAGTTCACCTACAAAGATGTAAAGGATACGCGAAATAAAATTAACATTTTCATTTCCTAAAATACAAATTTAGTTTATTTTCTACTGGGTTGGGAAAAGAAAGATTTTCCTTATTTTTGTAAAAATGCTATTTTTTATACTCCCTATAAATAGGGAATGAATATACAAAGTAAAAAAACAAAAAGAAATCTGTAAAAATTTATTTCATCAATAAAATACATTCTGCATATTTGATATACGTACATAATATTACGTTAATAGAAAAATTATTAATTTTCCCTAAAGTAGTTACTGATAATGTGTTGTTAGATAGGTCTTGCTTCTTGTAGATCAGGGTGTATCTCTTGTTCTTGATGAATATTTCCCATATTAAAAAATTATTATCTCTATCTTTTGAAAAACATCTAAATTTATTCTTCAAGACACCGCATCTTTCAACGGTACTCCATAATGAACAAATATCTATTAAATCTTTCCTCTGGTGTCCCCAGTTGTGAAATATCTTCCAAAGGCCATTGCCTCTAAAAAAATCCTAAAAAAATTAAACTTGGTTAGTAGTGAACATAACCCGATTCGCTCGATCCCCCCACTCCTCGACCTTGACCTTGACCTTGCTTCACCCCTCTTTGGCCCCGCCCACATGTCCTTGTCATTGACCTTGAAAGTGCACGTGTGCTTTGGCCTTGGCCTTGTGTTCAAGGTTGTGTGTGTGACCTTGACCTTGACCTTGGTCGAGACGACCTTGACTTTGTTGAAGGTCATCTTGGGTGTGTGACCTTGAAGTAGTTATTCGTGCATTGTAATAGTGTGGGATGATCTTGAAATGATTTCGACCTTGCAAATTGTTCTATAAATTGTGTGAGTCTACTTGCATTCATTCAGTGTGAAATGTCAGATACGGAACTATCTAAAGAAAAAATTATAGAGCAAGTCGGCAGAGTAATTTGTTTATATCAGAGTAATTTAAAAAGTTTGTGTGATTTTGAAGAGAAGGATCTAGCATTTTTTCCTCTCGAATATTTAAAAACTTGCGTTGATACGCTGAGTTTACGGCAAATTTGGGATAAGCTGCCAGCGTCATATCGGTGTAACAAGGAACTACAATTAAGCTTACCCTGTTACATTCACTATGAACAAATATATCGTCATCATATAGATGGGCCACCACCAGCAATAAAAAAGTGTCGTGAATGTAAAAATGAGTGAATAATATGAATAGTGCTTTGCAAGAGACAGTAAAAAAATTGGGCGATGAGTTCACTGAAACGGCTAATAATTATTTCAATGATGCAATGAAAAGTCGAGCAGAATGGGCGTCGCGCTATTGTGATTTGGCTTATGAATATGAAAAGGCTGCGAATGCATGTCGTAAATATTGCAGCAAAACAATAAATTTACAAGACTTTGTTCGTGAGATAAAAAAGTTGGGGTTTAGTGACTGTTTGGAAAAACTGATTAGGTTCATTGCAGATCCGGTTGTGTTAGATGAAATTAGAGTGTAGGACTTAAGTTTAACGTAGTAGTAGTTAATATGGAAAGTTTAGTGCGAGAAATGTACGAGGAATTTCTAATTTCTGCAGCCTGTTCGGAATTTTACGCATATGAAATGCAAGATTCGGAGGCTCAGGACTTTAGTGTATTTTTTAAGTATATGGACCATGCCGAAGTGTGTCTTTTAGCTAGTATAGTTTGTAAGAATTTTCTTAGAAATAAAAACAAACAATTATTATTGAACAAATTAAGGAAATTAGGTTTAGGTGATAATGTTAAACGCATAGAAGAATGGCAGAAAAAAATCAATGAATAAAGTACATAAAATGTAGTTATTTGTTTCATTATATTTTGTCCTTGAAGTTATCCTTATACCAATTTAAATGTGTGACGTCATTTGACCTTGAATACTCCTCCCACTATTTCTATCGTTAAGCTACCCCCACCATTGTTACAATTCGACCTTGAAACCCCGCTATAAAGGTTCGTGGGAGAAGAAGTGACTTCAAACAGTCGCAGATATCAGTGGCATAAACATCAAATATTGTGTTCGTGTAGTGTTCTGAAAGTGCTTTTATATTCACGGTAATTTTTGGATTTATATACCATTTTTTTCAATAATGAGTATTGCAAAAGAAACTCTAGATGAAATTAATGAAATGTTTAGCAAAGATTTCGAGGTTTTAGAGAAAAAAAAGGTTACCGAAATGATTGTAGGCAAAGTGTATAAAATTGTAAAGATGGTTTCAATGACTACACGATTTGGTAAAACTCTTTTAGTGGCTTTACACGATGACGGTGATAATAGCACATTTGAGACTTTTTTACCAAAACGTGTGGCCGAAACACTATCTGACGATATTGTAGATATTATGAGTAAAACTAAAGATAAATACACTCTAACTTATTTGGGGCAGGGCATTAGAGTTTTTGGAAACAATACTCGAACATTATTACGTTTTGGCTCATTGGAGTAAATTGTATGTAAATTGTTTGAAAAAAAGGATGTAATTAAATTTAAAATATAGTTGCACATGTCAAAATACTTACGCGTGTTCATTATTTCTATTAAAGATGTCTGCTGATGCGACGACGACGACGACGACCGCCAACGAATGTGTAGATAGATACATATTTTGGTTGGGGAGAGAATTAAGAAATAGGGCTCACGATATGTTAGATAGCGTAAATGATTGGTCGCATATTGATGTAACCAAAGATCAATATAAGAACGAGATCAGGGATACAATCAATTTTATGGCTGGGGCACACTTGTGCGACAAATTTTTATATGGTTCCATAGACATGGATACATTTTGTGCTGAAATGGTTGAAGAAGAATTAAAAGAATACCTCGTCAATATTCCACATTTACCAGGTGAGCTTGCTGCAAAATATGAATTGGTTTCTGCAACAGCAACAGCCCAAGACGTTGACGATCGAAATAGTGTCGGATGGGATAGAATTTTGAGCAACGAAAACGAAGACATGGAAAATTAATTTTTTATAATTTTTGTATTTGTGCAATTAAATAACTGTAAATAAATATCTGTTACAATCACAGTTTTATTTTATTTCTTTTATAAACATACCAACCCAGTAGATCATAGTCAGTGTTTCTTTTTCTCAGCTGAAATATTTAATATAAGTAGGGCAAATAAAAATAAAATAGTTTAGTAAAGATTGAAAATGAGTCGAGGAAACAACACAATTGATAAATTTGGTCGTCAGAAATATAATGAAAAATATCATATATTATCTGGGCCACAAGGGATTGGTTTTAAACTTACAGCGGATGGGCAGTATGATATGGGTGGAAAAATCATAACCAACTTAGGCGAACCTAAAGATGATGACGATGCTGTGACAAAACACTTTGTTAATAGAAAGTTTTACAATTTTGCAGTTGTAATATGTGACATATTTAACAAGGATGTCCTCCCCATGATATACAAAAATAATAGTGAGCTTAAAACAAAAATTGAAGTTATGCAGAAAATACTCTATCATCAGCCTTTAAATGACTCATTAAGCGCACTGTCGTACGACTCGACTTCAAAAAAAATCTAAAAAAAGGGAAAGCAGGTTAAAGAATAGGAGAACGCACTCCGAGTGGCATAGCCTTGAAGATAACGTCGTAGTCGTCGGTGAATTGGACCTTCCCTCCAAGAATATTGAAATGTTATTTATGTGTATGATGTTTTATTGTCATTGTTTTTAATGATGAAGATTGAAATAAAAAACTTTATTTTACAATATATTGTTTATTTATTTTACATTTTAAATAAAAAATATAGTCATACAATATGTTATTTAAACAATATTAGCTTTATCTATCCAAGAGTTGAAGTGGTTGGGAAATCCTAGCCATTTGACAAATAATTGTTCGATGTGATTTTTCTTGCGTTGTCTAAGGACCTTTTCTACTAGATAAACGTCAGGACTGCTTGTTTTTTGTAGTTCTGATTCGTAAAAACACCCTCTTATAGGCTGACCTTCTAACGATTCCAACAAGTAAGTAGGTGGATTTGTAACGTTAACTTTTACAACTTTAAACAATTCGGTTGACCAAGAGGGCGTATATCCTTTCTCGAATAAGCTTTTGTACTTGCTAATACGCACAATGTCACCCATGGAAAACTTAAATTTTTTAGGTACAATTTTTAAATAATCATATGCTTTAATATGTGTTTTTTCTTGCACGTCTGCAGGTTTCATTCCAATGGTGCGATGTTTCGAATGGTTATAGGTTTTTGTTACTGCCGATAATATATGTATCCATTTGTAAGATCCTCTTGTCGAGAATTGTTTATATAAATTATTTTTTAAAGTCCTTATGACTCGCTCAACAATTGCAGCTTTCTTTGTGCTGTAAGTGGAATAATGATTTATATTATATTTTTTCATCAGGGCTTGAAAGTTTGTATTATAGAACTCCTTTCCTTGATCACTTTGCAGATTTGTTGGTGTATATGATGCCTCTTCAATGATGCTTTTCATCGCATTAGTAACTTCTATACCAGTCTTGTTTTTTATGGCTTTGGTATAGACAAATTTCGAGTAACAATTTATACAGACCAAAATATAACGATAACCATCGTTTTCATCAGCATACTGTTGCATTTCAGCCAAATCAATTTGCCACAAATCTCTGTATCCTTTTATTATCGTGCGCCGTCTTACAAAATTTTTTCTAGCCGTTCTATGTAGTTCATTAACAATCTTGATTTTTTCTAAACTGGGCTCCATATTATTAGTAATACTAAAGGTTTCAGATCGAAGGAAGAACTGAATAATATCATTAAATATTGAGCTTAATATATTATATCTTCTTCTCGTAATTCCTCTATGATTGACATAATTTCATTTTCGTGTCCAGTGTGACCGGCCATTTTGGAACTCCACAACAAACGTAAACGATCCACCAACTCTTTAGCTTGGTTCCAGTAGACATATTGAAATTTTTTCGAAGATAATTTCTTTTTTGTGGGTAACTGTAGTTTTTCCGAGAGATTTTTTCTTGTAATAGTACCACCTAATTTTGTGCCCATTATCAGAGGTTTAATAATTCGTAAATATTTGTTCCATCTGGTCTCCCGTAAACCATCACTTTTTTTAAAATTGTTGTAGACAGCACTCGTTGTTTCCAAAATTTCCTTGTACGTTGAAAGTACATTATCACTTAATTGTTGTTGTTCCTTGCCTACACTTGGGGGTGTTTTAAGAAATAACAAATCATAAAGTGCCGGTGATCCACCATATTCTGCAATATTTTTCCCTTTTTTGTATAAGACAATATTTCCATTTCGAAAACGCACCTCTAAATTACCAATAAAATTTTTGTTATGATCTGTTTTTGAACCAAAACGTACACCATATACAGTATCGTATAGAGATGGTTTCGAACGTAATCCTTTCAGGTGTGCGTTTAAAGTATCGGAAGTTGTGGTGTCAGCGGATGCGAGAGATGTATTAGTTGATGTCGAGGGTGTATCAAACACCGATTGGCTAATATCTTCTTTTGAAATGTGATGCTGCTGCTGCTGCTGCTGAATAGGTGTGGAGGTTTGAAGGGAATGTGTAGGTTGGGGAAAACCTGATATTTGAGTCGACTGCACTGATGTACTGAGACTATGTGGCTTTGTAGCTGGATAATGTTGTTGCTGTTGTTGTTGTTGTTGTTGTTGATGTTGTTGTTGCTGCTGCTGCTGACGTTGCTTAACCACATCAGATATAGTTGTCAACGGCTTAGAAATGGGTTCGTAAAACTTTTCCAATTCCACAACATTAAACTCTTTAGCCGCTTTAATTTGTTTAAATTTTTTTCTGACGGCATTGGTAGCTTCCACTAGTTTACGTTTTAAGTCGATCGCGTTATTCATGATGTTAACAAAGGACGTTTCAACAATCAAATGAGCGTTTTCTCTTATTATTACAGTAATATATAGCTATCAAATCCTTTACGGTATCTTCCCGATTTCACATCACTGTCTTTATCAATTACTAAAAATCCATACTTATTATCCCAACATTTTGAGCACATTTCTTGAAATTGAGTAAAAGTTAGATCCGGTGAAACGTGGTCGGAAAATATGTGTTTCATATTCAACTCATCTTGTTTAAACATAATAATAAAATTGGCGTTGTCTCGCACAAGCTGTTTAGGCACTCGCGAATATGTTTGCGCTAGGTAAAAGGAGTCGATATTTTTATGACGTCCCATGCTAAAGTACGATCTTATAACATCTTGTTTTTCACATATAACATCATCAAAGATAAATATAGAGTTTGGTTTTGCATCGGACGGTTCCACAATATTACTGGAATCACTAAAGGCATAGTAGCCTAAACCTTTGATGGGCGCTAAAATTTTCCTTAAATACTCATATTTCGGTTGATACAGAGATTTCGAGTAAATATAGACATTTTCGAAACGTAGCCCAAGGGGGTGTGTAAGCAGCGAAATCATGACATTAGTTTTTCCACAATTGGATGGACCAATTAACAGGCCGCGAATAGAGGAAGGAAGTAGAGGACCGTGTCTCTTCATTATCTTCTTTTCAAATCCAAGTCCGACTTTTTCATCGAGATTGTCAATAGGAAGTTTTTGTTTAAGATCGATAACGCGCATCTTAGGAAAATTTGATATTTTATAGGCAATTTTTCACAAAAACTGTCATTCAGATGCCGAGCGTCAAACGAAGTGGACGGTCTCACGTTTCCAACAAAACTGGATACGGTATTGTGAATTCGTTAATAAATAAATTACCATTCGAGGTACACATTCCTGGTTATCAATATTGCGGACCCGGAACAAAAGTAATAAAACGTGTAACAAGAGGTGATCCAGGCATTAATCCTTTGGATGTCGCATGCAAAAAACACGATTTAGCATATTTACATAATAAAGACAACATAAGTGCGAGACATCGAGCGGATTACGAGCTCGAACAAAGTGCTTGGAATAGAGTAAAATCGAAAGATTCCAGTTTAGGTGAAAAAACAGCAGCTTGGTTAGTTACAAACATTATGAAAGGAAAACAACGTTTTGGTATGGGTGTACCATCATCATTATCAACAAAAAAAACATCTAGTAAAAGCACGCGTCATACAAAAAGGAAAGGTGTTAATAAAAATCGACATGTTCGGAAAGCCAGTTTCGGAACAGCTATTCGACAAGCAGTTCGAAGGGAATTATTAAAAGCCGGAAGTAAAAATGTGTTGGAAAAAAATGTCATGAATGCATCTAAAATAGCTCTGTCGGCAGCACGTAGATCGGTAAAAGCGGCAGGTGGCAAAAGGAAGGTTCGTACACCGAGAATAATACCGATTCCTAAAACTGGTGGAATATTACCATTAATACCAATTTTTGCCAGGTTATCAGCTTTGGGTTCATTAGCCGGTGGGGCAGCGGGAATTGTGCGCGCCATAAAAGCAGTAAAAAAAAGCAGCGAAGATAAAACCGGTGCCGGCCTGTATTTAAAATCGAAAGGAAATGGTTTGTTTCTAAAGCCATATCGTAAAGGTATGGGATTATTTTTAAATCGTAGATCAAAAAACTAATTGAATCCCTACCTCGAAGACCACTATCTAACATCGATATAGAAAAATATGCCAAAAAGAAAAGAATAGGACACTTTCGAGGCGTTTATATGAGGGATTTATTACCTAGACAAGGTCCTCGACGTTACGAAGCAGCAATAGTGAATTTGGATAGTACGCGTGGTGCAGGGACTCATTGGGTAGCTTATAGAAAAAATAATTCTAAAGTAACATATTATGACAGCTTCGGCGATTTACCCCCACCGATCGAATTGGTACGATATCTACAAACGGGATCGGAACCATCAAAAATTATTTACTATACATACGATCGTCAGCAGGATTTTGGAACAGTCTGGTGTGGACATTTGTGCTTAAAGTTTCTTGTCGAATCATCAGCGTAAAAGATGTCATCATCATCATCGTCACCATTAACACCGCAAATGGATCGCAATAACTATACTAAAATGTTGCAATCACTGAAAGCATTTCATCTAGCCGGTGGATTAAGGAAAATGACCGTGAAACAGTTAGAAAACATGCCCAAGGAAGTAATGATTGCATTAGCCCCAAATGAAATTCCATTCGTTTGGGAAAAGTTGCCCGAGCACCTTAAAAGCGATATCGATATATTAAAATATCAGTGCGATTGCAAACATTATTTCAGCAGCAGCAGCAATTTAAACGAGGTTACGTCTGATGAGGATCTTACAGCTAGAAAAATATTTTGTTGTTATTGCAAAATCAGCGATGTGCGCATAAAAGCAGAAAATAGCATAAAAACATCACTATCTAATGCGGTGAGAAAAGGTGTGAAGATGGATCTTTTTAAATGTTGCCGCTAAGAATAAAACCGAGATGTGTGATGTTTTAATGGTTAGTCATGTCTTATACGTTCACACTAACAGGACACTCGAGCGTCTTAAGCGCCGATTTTATCCACCAGTCGAATTAAATAGAGAAAACAAATATGGTCTGGCATTGCTGGGATTTTACACATACAATTCAATTTTTAATGTGGACGAAAGCAACAATAAGTTTGCCTACATGAAGGAGGGTTACACCACCGAGTCGATACAATTGCAGATTCCACCTGGGGCCTATGAAATAGATGAGATAGGTAAAGCTATGTTGGAGGCTTTGAGGATTTCAACTGAAGAAAAGAACGATGGAATCTTTTACTTGGTCGCTAATAATAATACGCTGAAATGTGAACTGAAATCCCAATATACTATAGATTTCCGGGGAGAGGCGAGTATCGGTAAAATGTTAGGATTTAATCATACAGTGTTAAAAAGAGACAAAAAGCACGAATCAACCGAGATGGTGGAAATAATGAAAGTACGCATCATACGCGTAGATTGTAATATAATTTCCGGAGCATATATGAATTCGGTGGAAGGTCATACCTTGTTCGAATTCGATATCGACGTGGAGCCCGGTTACAAAATCAGTAAAGAACCACAAAATAATATTTATATGCCGTTAATGCCGGCAGGACGTCAGTTTATCGACAACATTACTCTTCGCATCTTGGACGATAGCGGTGATCTAATCAATTTTCAAGGCGAGAAAATAATCGTGAAATTGGAACTGAAGAAACTTTCATAAAAATGGGTTTTTGCTTCAATCGTCAATTGTGTGTGCTGTCGACTAAGATGGGGGAACCGCCGAAACATTATAAAAGTAAAAGAATAGTTAACGTCAAGGTTAGTCGTCGTCCAGACGTTAGATCACAAACATCTCAACAGTTATCTGCCGAAGACTATAAATTTTTAAAATCAATCGGTCTTAAAGTGCGAAAATGATTTCCACCACCAGCGATAAAATAGAGGTTTTCTCCGAGCCCATCTTGGACAATTCCATTATTAGTCTAGAAGAGCATACGTATAAACCATACGGATCTCCATCATTCAACAATTCGGATGAAGTCCGTATCCCCATTAATTTTCAAGATATTATACTGGATATCGCCGAAAGTTACATATATATCGAAGGAAAATTTAAACCCATAGACGCAACGAAAAGATGTTTTTTATCAAATAATGCCCTCGCATTTTTGTTCGATGAAATTCGCTACGAGATGGGAGGTGAGCAGGTCGCCGTGGTTCGTAAACCTGGAGTTACGACGACATTAAAAACCATGGTTTCATTCGGAAGTTTGCAACAAAGATCTCTCATGACGTGCGGATGGGGTCTCGACGAAGCAAACCAAGATATCGTAGACACGGCAAGTAACGTATTCTCCGGGAAATTACCCTTAAAATATCTTATGGGATTCGCCGAAGATTACGCAAAAGGTGTTTTCAACGTAAAACAAGAGCTTATTATGATTATAGCTCGCACTTTTACCAATTGTTACGTCGGCGAAGTAGAGGCAGAAATTAGTATCGACAAAATCGAATGGAAAATTCGTCACATCATTCCAGACGACAAGCAAAAATTGAAAATACTGTCTCGCATTAATAAAGGAGGAAACAATGCCAGTATTCAAATGGCATATCGTAAATGGGATCTGTACGAATTACCAGCTTTAAGGCAAACATCTTCCGACGTGTGGGCCTTGAGAACGAGTACAAGTCTGGAAAGACCGCGCTATATAATCGTCGGGTTTCAAGACAGCAATAATTGCGACAAGAAAGAAAAAAACGCAACCCAGTTTACCCACGCCGACGTATGCGACATTAGACTGTATCTGAATTCAACCGTTTATCCATACGAAAGATGGAATTTAGATTTCGCCAAGAAACTGTACGCAGCAGCCTATTACAATTACGAAAACTTCCAAAGCAGCTACTACGGCCGCGAGATAAACGATCCGATGATAACGTTCGCGGAATATATGAAAAACCCCGTTTTTATTATCAATTGCAGTCATCAACCAGAGGCGATTAACTCATCGACAGTGGATGTAAAATTGGAGTTCCAAACGAGAAAGAATAAATTCCCCAAAGACACTAAAGTGTACGCATTAGTTATTCACGACTCATTTTTTAGTTATAATGTATTAAACGGTTCGGTGACCAATAAATCTATATTTTAATGTATCTATTATATGTAACACAAAATAATGTTCTTGAATCAATAAATTTGTAATGAGTGAAGTAGTAGTTTTATATTTATTTGAAACCCAACCAAAAAAAAAAGCTGGCGGAAAAGCCCGCTCTTTAAGAAAAGAGTACGGGAATTTAGAAAATGGTGGTTTATTAAGTGGAAAAAAGAGCTTAAATAACACAAGAAAAAATTTTTAAGGCAAAATATGAAAACAACGATTTAGAAAATTTGTAGGAAAGTAACGGTTAGGAATAGGGAAAAAAGTTATAAGAAAAAATTATAGAGGAAATCGAGTACTATAAGCAAGCATTTTTCTCGATAGTAAAAACGTAAAAAAAATTTTTTTCAAAAAAAAAATTGAAAAATGGTGAATGCGCGCCAAAGTTGAAGTTTAGGAGCAAAATGATATTAGGAAATTAGAAAGATAATTTTTTTCTACATATGGTAGTACTTTTCAAAATTCGGAAAGATGAAATTTTAAGAAAAGGGTTATAGTAAGTTAGTAATTTGGATTTTTTAAAGCGCTGTAGCTCGGGAACCGTTCAAGATAGAAAAAAAATAAAAGCACTTTGAAGCCCAAAATTTTGAGGAGAATGCGATGGTGTAAAAAAAATTATAATTTTTTTTTTTTTGAAAATGCTGAATACGCGCTAAAGTTGAAGATTTAGAGAAAAACGGTATTGGGAAATTAAAGAGAGAATTTTTTTCTACATATTGTAGTATTTTTGAAAATTCGAAAAAATGAAATTTGAAAAAAAGGGTTATAGAAAGTTAGTAATTTGAATTCTTTAAAGCGCTGTAGCTCGGGAACCGTTCAAGATAGAGAAAAAATAAAAGCACTTTAATTACCTAGAATTTTGAGTAGAATACAATGGTGAAAAAAAAATTTGGAAAATCTTAAAAATGACAAAAAATTTAGATGAAAAAATTGAAATTCTTGAGTTAGGAGGCTAGGGCCGCCGAACGGGAGTATGTGGAAGTTGTAGGGGAGGTTTTTTTTTTTTTTTTTTCTAAGTCCAGGTTAGTTCAGGTTAGTTCACCTCCCCCACCCTCCCACCCGCGGAGGGAAAAAAAAAATCGATTTTTGATGGTTTCAGAGCGATTGCGCGGCTCCTTCACCATTTTCTCGCAATTTTTGAGGTATCGATTTTTTTATTTGCGGTGACAGAAGTTCGGAAATTTTTTTTTGGATTCTAGAGAAAATTTCCCACAATATATGTATTTTTCCAATTTTTTATCGTCAACCGTTACGACGCCAGAGCCCATCCAAAATGCGATGAAAAAATTTTTTTTATATTAGCGAATCGGGAAAAATAGTGTGATATACTTCAACTCTTCCTTATTACGATTCCGTCAAAACATTTTCAAAATTTTCCTTACCTTGCCTGAAAATAATTAAAATATATGCATAATTTGCATTTTTTGTAAATATGTAGCAAAGTAATGGTTAGAAATATCAAAAAAATTTATTTGAAAAAAATGTAGAGAAAGTCTAGTACTATATGCTAGAAAAGTGGAGGGGGGTAGTTTGTGTCCATAACAGAGATACGGTGAGTTATAAAATCATATTATTCTCAAACTTATATAATGCATATATGCACTCCACCTTACCCCCTCCAACTTTTTGAATGTATATAGAGGCCGGTATTAGAATTATTTCATTATTACACATTCGATCGGCAAGATGGAAGATATACCAAAAAGGATCATTGGCATTGTCAGGCCATTCGTGCCCGGCAAAATATGCAAGTGTGAGGAGTGCGGGGGTACCGCACCAGGAGCGGCACCTTCGGCACCGCCTGCAACGCCGACACCACCAGCGACGACGACGGTGCCGCCAATGAGAAGACCAAGGGCTGCACCTAGGTCGGTGTTAATATCGTTGGGTATTACTCCACGGTAGGCACCCCACCCTCCCCCCAGGCCCTTTTAGGGCCACAAAAACGGTCCTTTTCAGGACCACATTATATTTTGATCGTAGTTTAGTAATCGTCACTTATGGGGCGAGATATTCGTTTAACGACGATTTGTCTCGTAGCTTAAGTGCCAAGTTATATGCTTGAGAACCTATGAAAATGTTAACAGTTCAAACAAGGTTTCTATTATTTTTTTTTGTAATGTATTCTTCACAAAATATTAAGAATAAGTCTTATTGTCTAAACAAATCTAATTCCTTATTTAAAGTTTTTGAAAAAATCAATAATTCTATAAGCTCTCACCAATACATAACATTTAGAATCCGTTGGTGGGGTGGGGGTAGTTCTATATATATGAGACTGGGCCAGTTACACAGTCATATATTCATCAACCCTCATACGATGAACATGGAGGAAGAAAGACCCGCCAGCCGAGGCTCATCCATCTTTAGTGATGACACCGTAGCCGACAACGTTGGAGACCTGCAAGTCTTCGACGACGACGACGAGGTGGATTTTGAAATTGACGTCCTACGTTGGGACGACTTGGATGAGCCGATTCCGCTAGTATATGACCATGATCCGGGTCTAGTGGAATTAGACGATGCGGGCGATTGGGTCTTACAAAGACTCGAAACTCCGTCGCCGCAGCCAGAGCCGGACTCGACGGAAGATGCGGTGCTGGAAATTCCAGCATCACCAACACCCGACGACCCACAAGGCCCCTGCGATTCGTCAAGCTGGTGGTCGACCAGCGAGGATGGGGCACCATAAGCCCCACACTCTCCCTGGCCCTTTTTAAGGGCACACAACAACGGTCCTTTTCAGGACCACAAAATACTTTGATCGTAGTTTTAGTACATATTAGTACTTTGTTACTAATATTGTATGTATAGAATATACAATATTAGATACAAAGTATTAAAACTTTAAGTGCTGGTGGAACCCAGCTAAATCGTTCGTTCGTATTTGAGACCACAAACAACTTTTGGTCTCAATACGTAATACGACATTTGTTTTCACCCCCCACCATTAATTTGTCTCTATATATACGACCGCCAATACTTATTACAATCATTTTAGTTCAACATGTCAGCGACTCAACAACAACAACAACAACAACCCATCCAATGCCCTGTGGTAGATTCTACCACAGAGAATTGTTTGGAGTGGGAGCCGAACGATCCTAGATGGGATGAACTTTGGCGGTTCATCATCGCATATACAGAGGACAACACCACCACCCCCGCTGATGATGACGGGCCGTGCGACTCCACAACTCAATAAAAGAGTCGCATGTTTTACAACCAAACGGTCCTTTTCAGGACCACAAAATAATTTGATCGTAGTTTTAGTTGGTTATAATACTTTGTAACCAATATTTTATGTTTTTTTTTCATAAAAACATACAATATTGAGATACAAAGTATTAGAAGTTCTGGCGACAGAACCTTAACTTCATAAACCGAACCATGTTTTAGCATACTTGTAAATATTATCAGAAAATATTTACAACTATTGCTATTGCGTAGTTTTAGTGGATTATTCACTCTTTTTTTTTTTATTACCTAATATTATGTGGGACAGGGCCTATATGAAATAACACACAAAAATAAATTTTCAAGTCATTTTTATTCTCATTATAAAATATAAAAAATTTGATCAAACACTTTTTTATTAACTACAATATATATATATATATATATATATATATATATATATATATATATATATATATATATATATATATATATATATTTACAAACTTAATATTATAAATTAAAAGCTAATATCTACAACTACCTAACACCTATTACATAATTTATTAAAGTCCTCTAATTGTCTTTTTAACCGCGCAGATTTCACCTTTTTTATCTCTAATTGTCTTTCAAGTTCTATAATGTCACTGTCACACTCGTTCACTTCTTTCACTAAGCGTCTTTTCATGTCAAAAATGTCTGTCAATTTGGTCTTCTGAGAGTTGGTGAAGTCTTCGACCCACTCCGGTTGTGATGGCTCGGAAGAAGACGCGGTTTTATTTGGTGAAGACGATGACGATGACGACGACGACGACGACGAAGCAGCGGAAACTTCATCGCCTTCAAAACAACGCTTAAACCGCTTCTTCATGGGTTTCCGGCACCCCAATATCGGCGACAGGGGCGCTGGCGCTGGGGAAGACTTCACCTCCGACACTATTTCATTCTCTACGCTGGCCGGTGTTGGTGGCGTTGGTGGTGTTGGTCCATCGGGGCCTTCTATGACTTCCACTTCTACTGACAATGGCTCTTGCGGTGCTGTTTTTAGGAAGTCGGGTAATGGAACAGGGGTGGAGGGACGCTTAAAGTTAAACTTTTTCTTCTTCCCTTGTCCCACACCTTTAATCGCCGAATAAAATGTTTTTTTATCGGCGATTTCCGACTTCCGCATAGTCAAGAGCTTTTTCAGTTTTGAAGCTTTCGGAGAAGATTCCCTAGGCCGCGATGCTTTTCGCACAACTACATCACTAATCACATTTATCTTTGGCTCCTTCTCCTCCGTCCAGCATTCCAGGAATTGCGCTGCCGACTGAACTAACTCCTCGTCGCGACCATCGTTGAGGGCTCGGTCTTCGGCATCTTCATGCTCCACGCCATTCCAGTTCTCGAACACCCCCGGACTTAACACTTCTAAACCACTCATGTTATCCAGCATGCCTTGCTGTGAACCGCAGCTCACGTCAAGAGCATCTAAAAGAGACCGTACACTAGACATTTTCGATATTCAAACTCACACTATTTACTTTATCTTAGCACTGTACTGTTTGCTGTTCTGACGAACTGTGAAGAGCTCGAGCCAGCAAGTCTGCTTTTTCCCCCACTACACCACCTTTATTCCTTTTGTTCGATGCATTAAGTATAATATTTAAACTTGTCAGATGCAAGGCCAAGGCCAAGGCCGACGTAACCGGCAATACCAGGGTCGTTTTCAAGGTTGTAATTTTCATGGATTTTTTTTTTTGCCCCTGTCAAGGTTATTTTAAAGAAGCATATAAATATAGTACTAAACTTGTTAGATGCGAGGCCAAGGTCAAAGTACCCGTCAATGTCAGGGTCGTTTTCGAGGTTGTAATTTTCAAGGATTTTTTTTGGTCCTGTCAAGGTTATTTTAAAAAGTAATACATAATTAGAGTACCGCGATTGAAAAGTACAACATATTCAAACATCATGTTGCCAACTGATGAACAACCTAGTGAAGCAGCCAAAACATACAGTCATATACCAAAAGCTTTTTATTTAACTTGTCATCATTGTAAAAGACTAGGTATCTGCTGGCGAAATGATCTTACGTACGACTTCAACTACATTGACCTTTTCAGGGTTAAATTTGTACAATGCGGCTTTTGTGGACTAGTTTACTACCAGTTCAAGGACATTAATGAACGTGCCATCCAGAGAAGAAATTGGGTCATAGAAGAAGCTTACCTGTACAGAAGAAATTAACATGTATTTTATTTCTTAATTTTTAATTTTTTTGTTTGTTATTTTTTTTTATTTTTTTTAATAATAAAAAGTAAACTCAATCTTTTGTTATATTTTAATTTTTTTTTCAATAAAACAATAGTAAAATGAATCTGTATGTGTATTTATTAAACATCACCTAAAATACGTTTTGCAATCCATATTTTTCTGCAGAGTCCGTTTATTAATGAAATAGAACCATATATTAGGGTGAAATCTAATGGTTTCAAATCAGTCTCACATAACAATGTCAGAAGTAAACACTATTGATAAGTTCGGTCGCAAAAGAAAATTTAAGGATTTTAACTTTATGCGAGGTCCTTCAGGAATAGGTTTTAAACTTACACCTAATGGAGATTACGACATGGGAAGCAAAAGATTGTGCTATTTAGCAGAACCTCTTGAAGGAGACGATGCGACCACACGAAATTATGTTGATAATAACCTTGCTCAGTGTGTGCAAGATACGCAGAAAGCTTTACATGACTCAACAATTGTTATTAAAGATATATTCAGAAACCAACTTGAAGGTTACGTACGCAAGAAATTAATTGAAACCGGTCAAGAACTTAGAGGATACATTGATGATACTGTTATTGCAATATATGAACTTAGGCAAGACGAACTGCGTGATGAACTTAACTCTAGAATGTTGAAAATTGAAAAGACTATGGAGGATCTTGTCAGCAAACCTGTTTCACATTAAACATTTACTCGTAGACCTGTGCGTTTAATTTACTATTAGACAAATTTTTCAACAATAACTTTTACAGTTTGTTATTTGTCGACACTTCATTATATTTATAATTTTAAAATAAAGGTTCAATAAAAAAGCAATCAAGTAATGAATACATGTTTTTTATTTAAAAAAAAAAAAAAAAAAAAAAATTACAATACTATCGTTACATATTAATGTTGTATGTTTAATAGAAATAATAAAAACAATACAAATAATGAAATATGGATTTTCCAGATTACGTGCTGTCCTGACTTAGAAATGATTCCAACACGGTGACTAAATTTGCTAAGTTTTCTTCCGGGTCTGTTTTGTAAAAATCTATGTCTGCATGCCCCCAAGGTAGAGTTTTGGTTGAACTGGGAATTACATAACGTTTATCATCGCTATGTGACAATGCTACTTTATTTATTATGTTGGTATAAATGTTATGTAATTCACTTCTAAATGTCTTCATCTTTCTTAATATCAAACCACCCCGTTCAACAATTCTTTGGTAGTCTTCCTGATGAAGGTCTTTCTCGATAACACATTTTTTGATACCTTTGGCTTTTTTTAATTCATTATTAATGGACTTTACATAATAAGCCTTCGCGCCGGTACCATAAAAACTTATTATCGGATCACCAGGAAACTCATCTTTCATTCTACCAACTACAGAATTACTTTTAATTATGTTGAAATTATTAATTTCGGGGTAATTTGATGTATCGAATTTTTCGGGGTTTTCTGATATAGTTTGATAAAAGTTTTCCGTATACACTTTTAATATAAGCGAGTCAGTATCGGTGTAAAGTAACGAAGCATCATCGCCAAACTTGGATTTAATAAAATTATAATAAAAATCGTATATTACAGTCTTTGATATATCTAATATGGAAAAACCGATATAAATTGGTTTATTGTACAATATTTTAACTTTATTCATATGTATAGCAACAAAGTTCTCGGTAAATATCGAGCTACTATTGAAATTGGGGCGGGATATTAGTGCTCTAGCTCCATTTCTGCCTACACTGTTCTCCCAATGTGTTACTAATTTTATATCCTTTCGATTTTCCACATTTTCCATAGTTTTACCAAATATCGCGTTATTTTTTAATTTAAAAGTGTCCTTCGCAAATTTTGTGGTGGCCTTGTTACGTAAATTGGTATTAAAATCAATATACGATTTTAGCCATTTTGATTGCTCAAACTGTAATACTCGATGGGTTTGCATTACCACTAAGCCGTTGGCGATGGCTTGTTTTAAAGTTCTATAGTGTACAATGTATTTTTTTTTATCTTGTAAATTAGGAATTAATTTCGGTAATTTAGCGTTTTCTGTTGGCGGTATGATATTTTCTACTAGAAATGGAAGATCAGAATGTGCATCATGCAACTCAGTCGGATAATGCACATCCACTTCCAAAACGTAGCCATGTAAACTATCATCACCAACAGCCATAATATTTAAATCCAGAATTTCGCGCTCGCTTAACCATCGAAAACCACCATATGGTAATGCTTGTGACATACTATGACCATATAGATTTGTAGCATCAAGGTATGTTATAAATGAAGAAGGTTTGGTTGGGTCATAGTCTGGTAAAAAAATATTATTAGCGATGTGCTTCCTTTCTGTACACTGGCTTATGCCGCCGCGTATACCTTTCTTAAAAAAATGTATCATGTAGCATACAATCAAATGACAAACTTGGAAGGGTATAGTAATGTGCTGGATCAAGTTTATCGAATTTTAAACAATTATTCCGAAATTGCTCAAAAACATCACACAATAGCAACACATCTGATTTTAAATACACGTCCGAATAGTCCCCCAAAGTTTTACACCCAAACAAGCGCCATACTTCTTTTGCTCTTCTATAGCTTTCATCGCTAATATGTTCTTCCCGTAAATTATCATAAAATTCATCTTTACTTGGAAGACATGTATTTTCCATTTTTTCTATAGAGTCAATAAAGCTATAGGGAAAAACACCCTTTTGACGCATCAAATTAAATTGGTTGATATTTGAAAAATGTTTCCGCGTTTCAATAAAATCGTCGTCGTTTAAACCGCTGCCTAAATTTTCCAAAGACGTTGACAGAAATTTAAAACTATCAATAAATCGCAACTTTAAATATTTCCTCTTGACTTTTCCACATTTACTATCAAAATAATCGTGCACATAAATGCTTTTGGTAAATGATATGTACTTTTCCTTACTTTGAGCCAAAACACCAATTTTATCCCCATATTTACATAACTCTTTTTTAAATAAATGGCTGTCGTAGCCGCTTAAGTTATGAAATATGATAGGGATAAAAGAGGGTAATTTATAATTTAAATTACAAACGGAATGTGCAGCACCAAATCTTTTTGCACCAGTTATGTGACAGTGGTCTCGTACTTTAATCTCACCCTCTTCAAAAGGGCCTTCACATATACCACATATTTTAGCATCATTAAACTCCCTTTTTTCTTCAGGCGTTAACGGTTTCATAGGCTTAATGTCTTTTAAATATGTGTTGTATAGAGCCCTTAAATCACACTCGATACGATCCACAAAGACTTGAGCTGCATTATTCCCCCGAAATAGCTCAAATTTCGAAAGTGAGTCGTCAAAAGAGCATTTAATTAAATAAGCAAAAGAATATGGTTCATGTTTAAAACTTTTTACAGTGTAAGAATTTTGTGGGTTTGGTTGTACCGTTTCAAAGGGTTTTAAAACAGATTCGAAATCTGCATAAACCACGAATGGAACGCGCATTTGCTTTTCTATACCCTCGAATTTTAAAATATTTTCCGGCACACTCTTTCCAAATTTATCGATTTTTAAATCCACTGAGGGTGTTTGCGTGAAAATGTGGTTACAATCGTAGCTTTGATGTAAAGTTAAAGCTGACGGTGTACTAAAATAAATGAGGCAACCATCACAGAAATATATTTTATGTTGTTGACAACTAATTTGACTTGAAACTAAACGTGATAAATCCCGAATCCAACAATAATGACTCTTTGAACAAGTCGTATCACAAAAATGTTCACCGCCATCTTTACTACTACAGTCTTTTGTAATTAACAATAAATTTACATGCCTATCCAACTTTTTTGACGCATACCTCAGTGGACCAATAACTTCATGTATTACTTCATTATTTTCATATTTAGATTCCAGACCGTATACGTTAATTGATATGTTGTTCATTTCCTCAAATTTTTTAATGTCACGTAATTTTACTGGAAAATCCATACCTGTTACATTTAGCACTCTAGAAAAATGGGGGTAGGATGTCTTCTGTGAAGGCTCTGCTGTTGGAGGAAACAATGCTGATGTTACAGCCCACGCAAAGCAAAATTCGTCCTGGTTAATTACATTGACGACAGCTCCTTTCTTTTCAATAGAACACGGCAACTTGATGTATGATGAGCCACCCATAGGAATATACTTGTTGATACCAACTTCCAAGTATAAAATTCGCACAAGAGCCCATCCTATAACAAGAAAAATAATATATAAAAATCAGTTTAATATATCGGGTTTTGATTTTTCCATACCTGAATCTTTCTCCTGGAACTCTGTCGCCTGCGTTTTTATTAATTCGGTGAAAGAATGGTAAACGGCATCCAAATCACTTTCTACACTAATTATTTGATTAGCAGCGTTGAAGGATTTTTCACTGAATATTTCTTGTGATGGAAGCATGTACTCGCCAACAGCTGTCATGTTAACTTTTAAAGCATGATGCACACGCAATAAATTATTAACAAGTTCCACCACCTTGGATTTAATGTCTGCAAAGAACATTACGTAATCGGAATGCTCCATATCACTGCTAACCCGATAGGTTGCAATTCTCCTTTTGAAGGCACATTCAACGAGTTGCACACCATGACATACCGGCAAACATGAATTATTTTTATGTTGTTGTGTTCGTTTATGCACCGACATATGATTTATTGGAACATCTACATTACATGTAGCGCAATTAATTAGCGGAATCGTCGATGTATACTCTTCAATTCGGAGCCGTTTTCCTCCAGGCACTTCATTAAATCTCGCCGCACACGATTCTCTTTGATGACGTCTCATATTATAAATATTAGTAAACTTAGAACCGCAATTTTCACAAACATATGCCATGATTTGTCAAATATTAACACATGTACTACCTATACAAGTCAGAGCCAACTGATGAATGAAACTGCCCCATACCTTATATAAAACCATTCAAGGTCACCCCCAACCACGTAACATATCTTCAAGGTCACACACCCAAGATGACCTTCAACAAAGTCAAGGTCGTCTCGACCAAGGTCAAGGTCAAGGTCACACACACAACCTTGAACACAAGGCCAAGGCCAAAGCACACGTGCACTTTCAAGGTCAATGACAAGGACATGTGGGCGGGGCCAAAGAGGGGTGAAGCAAGGTCAAGGTCAAGGTCGAGGAGTGGGGGGATCGAGCGAATCAGGTTATGTTCACTACTTTGGTTCACTTTCCTTTATATATTTAAATATATTCTAAATTAATAACAAATTATCAGTTTACTGTACAATTAATTTACCTCAATCTCCAATGAAGAAAAATAAATCTGGGTTTCTTCTATAGAACATTTCCAATATATTGGAAATGTTAGATTAATTCCAAATATAAGAATCATGGGTACTACTAAGAAATTTAGCATTTATATTCATGATTTATAAAGTCTCATCACAAATTCTAGGTCATCTGTTACTGATCTTGTAATTGCAATATGAGTGCCGTCAATGTACCCTAAAATACAAAGGAAATTATGTTTTGTATAAAACCTAAAACATTATAAAAATCTCGTATATTTCAAAATTATCTTACATATTACCTATTTAACACCAGTTTTAATTCTTTTTTAAAAAAACAAATTACATTTAAATTTTAAGTTTACAAAATACATATTACTGCTAGCTGTATATTATTTACAATTTAATAGAAAATTACCCAATTGGACAAGCTCATAATTTATTTAAATTTTGTAGCAATTAGATCCACTCTGAAATAGCATTGTCTCTATTTAAAGTATCTGGTTTTTTTTTCTACAATACTCCAACTGACACTTGGGCGACCCACTCCAGAAATATATTCAACCCAGTAATTTTGTGGTAGCTGGTAGTCGCAAAAAAACCAAGAACCTACAAATATTTATATTTTAATAAAATTATATTAATATGGGTACCTAAATCTAAAAAGAAAAATTAATGTTAGCTTAACATTCTCCAAATTTTTTAAGAGTAACTAAAGCAGGTAATATATTACAAATATGTATAATCCAACCAAGTAAAAAATCATTAATGACTTGCTACTCTTGCATATGCTAACTTTATAGTTACCAAATATTACCATGACTTTTGGCAAAGATGACGTTGCCTCCTTTCAAGCCCTGAGAATTCTATAAATTGGGTTATTTTTGGTACGATCTTTACCAAGCCAGTAAAATAAGTTAAGTGAAGTAGAGTCCGCCAAGTTCGACAAATACTTATATAATAGATACTTACCTAAACAGCTTCGTGAATTCTGAATCATTTAAATCTTCACATCGACACAACCGTGGTAGAACCCCATTTTATATATGTATATTTGCGAACAAAAATATTTTATAAAATTTACAATATGTTCAAAACAATCATGAATTTTCTTGAACTTTTATAACCTAAAAATACCGCATGACAGGAATGACAGTATCGTTCTCTCAAAATCTCGCCGTTCTCTTGGTTCGGACTAGTAGAACAAATTCTCTCAAGATTTGATGGATGTGACCATCGCTTAAAATAACCAGAATACGGTTTCATACTTTTTCGTGAGAACCACGCCCACTTTCCATCAAGATGATCGTTCTCTCAAGAACGAGAATAGCTACCCTGGTAGTTTCAGAATTTTTTGAATTCACATTAATGTTGGCGCAATAAATTAATTTAGATTAATGTAAATTATTAAATTTAATGTATTACATTAAATGCATTTAATAAATGTTTATGAAATGTGCTTCCAATATATTTACATCAAAAATTTAATGCATTTCCTTTTTAAATTGTATCTATGGTCCTGTAAATGATCTGTAAAGATAAAAAAATAAATCTAAAAATCGTGAAAAATTCTGATAATAGGGATCACAGTGATGTGAATGTAAAACTCCGAAAATAAAAAGACATATCGCTTATTTGTGACGTCATCTTCCGGTGGCCCTTAAGTACATTGTAAAAAAACTTCACGTTAATTTTCATGTAATGTGCTGGAAGCAAATTTCATCAACCTTTCATTAATTGTAATTAACATTAATGCATTAAATTTAATAACTTTTACAATAAATCTAATATAATTATACATTAAATTTGGTATGATTTCAGTTACTTTAGTGAAATTTAAGGTAAGATTTCATTAAACTTAATGTACAAAGCTTTAATTTCAAAGTACATGTAACTTACTCACGATTTAAGGTATTAAATCATTAAATTTGATTAAGCAACGTACATCAAATTTAAGGTTATTTTTAATGGTGTATGTATTAAGAAAGTTAAGAACAAAGGACCCCGCTCGAACCTTATGGAAATTGGTCATGTTTTAAGACGAACATTTATGAAATGATTATCAGAAGTTGGCGCTACGAAATGATTCATCTATTAAAATTCTTGACATTAAGGATGCTATGAGTGACTCATAAATGATTAAAAGCTAATAGGGAATATTATATACAAATGATTATAAAAACTTAGAAAAAATATCTACCTATTAAATTTTTAAAACGATATATATCAATCATCGCAGATTTAGAAGTGTTAATCCTCGTAGATAAAAGGGATTCTGGAAAGGAAAATAATGGACTTAGATAAGAGAAAATAAAGGGGTTGATAAAGAAATGTTATAAAATAAAGCTGAGGATTTTATTTTGATTAATTTGTGTTTTCTCTCATTCAGATTTCCAGGTATGTATTTTAGTAAAAAATTGTAAAACTTAAAATAATATTTCAGTACATTTATTTAATTTTAATAATTCAATGAATCAAAAGAAATGGTTAAATACATGGTAGATACGCATTATGTTAGGATGGTATAGCTGATTATTGACGTTGTTAGTTTTTTTTTTAATTTCGTTCCAAGTCTCTCTTTGAGTTAGTTAAAAGATTGCCTCTTTATCGGATGGAAATTTTAAGCAATTGTTGGGAAATAAATGGTCAGGATGTTTGCATGCTTATATTTCGTGAATAAGATGACTAAATAAGAAACATTATATGATTTTCTGAAGACCTATTTAGCGATACCCCACTGGATGAGATATATGAGAAAATGTTTTCACTCCAACATTCCATGTAAGACGCTAATTTTTTTGCAGTTTCGATTCATAGCTGTTTTTGGATTAATTGAAAATATATTCCTGAAAAATATATCGCAGAAGATGAAGTTTTATCTAAAAACAAATTGGGACGTAGGGGATTAAGAAGTCCCTTCTGGAACATCAATTTGAAATGATGATTATTGTTTATTTTTCGGTCATTCAATATTGGCAATTTAATGGCATAAATTAAATATTTAATATAGTTCCAGAGAAAAAAGTGCAATGGAGTTGAATCATATGATCTTAGTGGACTGTTCACAGCGGTATTTCTTGATATTACACATCCATTTTTATCTATCAATAAGTTGTGTAACAAGATGTATGGCATGTTGTACCGTGTTTTTCAAACTACATATTGTCCAAATCAGAGTTATCCAATCTATGGCAGAAATAATCATCAATCATGTTTCAATAGCGTCTTTCATTGACAGTAACAGAAGTACCATTTTCATTGGGAAACAAATCAGAGTTTTACAGCGGACATCAATTCCACGTTTTGAGTGCTTAAAAAGTCACTTGTTAAAGTGGATGTATAAGAGCTCGCATTGCCACGTATCCGTTTTGTTTTCCTTAATTTACTGACGACTGCCTGCAAATAAATATTCTTGTACTATTTAGAACTGACCATTTTGTGATTATCTAAAGGAACCCTTGCCACATGGTCAGTTTTTCTGAAAAAACAGGCAACTATTTGCTTTGAAGTGGATCTTGTATAAGCAGCTTTTATTGGTTTTAGCTCATCATGAAAAACCCATATGGTAAACTGTTATTTACTTTCGGGTAAATAGTCGTAGATCAAAGATTCGTCATCTGTCACGATTTCAATGTTTTTTGAAGCATGAGATTGTATTTTTTGATTATTTTATTGCATCAATCGACACAAGCCTTTTTTGAGCGATTGTGGAATTATGCGGAATCCAACGCGAACATAGCTTCTTCATAGCCAAACGTTCAAGCAATACGCTGGTGTTATTAATGCCCGAGAATGCCTAAGTCTTACAGTATGTCATATGATGATCTGGCGTTATCAGCTTACGCATAGCATCGAGGTTCTGTGATACTACAAACAATTTTAGACAACTTTCACGTAACTCTTTTGTAAGCGAATGACAGCCACCACTGAATTTACTAAACGAGCGATATAGTGTGGTTTTTTTTCGACCGGGATGAAATTTTGAAGGTACTGTAACCAATACAAATAGCATCCTATGTCTAAATCTTCTGACTACGTATACCGTCTAAAATATTGAACTTCAAAATGATACCTAGCAACGCTAGTGTTGCTAGTTCGCAAAATATAAACGATAATCCTCATATTTTCATGATAATTTGCTAAACATCACATCAACAATTTTAGTGTGAAAGAGAAAAAAATTACGTAGCTCCTATGACTTGTCGCAGTGGAAGCTTGATAACCTTTTATTTCCGATACTAGTAAAGCTAAATTGTGAAATAATTTGGGGTGGGGCTGAAGTTTTTCTATGGATACTGCTTGCAGATTTGGTAACTAATATGGTTGATGGTACAGAATCATTGATGCTTAAGTAGGGTTACCAGACGACAGAATTTTTCCTGACATGTCCGGAATCATCAATTTTATTAATATATCCCTTAAATTAATAAACTATACTTTAAGGGAAATATCTTACATAAATATACTTACTATAAATCGATTTTAATATTATTTGATATAATGACTTTAACCATTATTTAAAAATAAGGGCAATATTCAGAGAAACAAAATTTATTTATTAAAACTATTGATATTAAAATTAGTAAATAATTAAATTTTCAATTCGATTAACATCGATAAAATGCTATTTAATATTTTAAGTCTCCTTGCACTGATGCGCTCAGATATTTCTTTTATTAAATATTCAAACATTTCAACGATTTTCTTCAAGACTACTTAGAATCGTTTTTTAAAGAATAAAAAAGTTATGAAACGGCGCATATTTTGAAAATTTCGCTGCCTTCATTTGGTAACCCTATGTTTAAGTCACCTCGCACTGCACCAGTTTTATATATTTATTTTTCTTCTGCTGCCAGAAATTATGGTTTTCTAATGATAATTTTAAAATGCCGCAGTTAATTGGAAACTTACAAATGGTACAATAGAGATCGTTTACTTTTCTGTTAATTGAAAATTTTCAAAAAGTTTTTTTCATTAATATTGTAACTGAATTATATTTTAGGAATCTTTTAATACCGAATTGTTCTAGTAAGTTTTTTTTGTTTTTTATTTCGGTATGGAGAACTTAGGCTTTACCTAAATCAATAAAGGTTGTTGTCAATGCAACGGGTTGATATTTCTGTGGGTTTTCCATTATTTAATATGGATTTATCTCGTGTTAATCTTTCTCTCAATCAACAAAATTTCTAAGATAGTATAATTATAAATAAATACTTATAAACGGCTGTAAATTCCAGTAGCCTTAATAATAAAAGGTCCATTAAAACCCATAAAACTAGGTATATTTTGTTAAACAAAACTCTTTGTAACTTTAACATATTTCAATCACTCTTAAGAAAGCCTTAAAAAGGCTAAATATATTCAGTGCAATACTCTAATCAAAACCTGGAATATTAAAAAGCGAAAATTGTGTTTTTTCGATAATTTTTTATTAGATTAGTTGACAGGGTTTCTTGATTATGATGTTTCATATTTATGAGATTAGATAACTAGGCTTTGAGGTTGCGAATTCATGTTTCTGGGATTAAGTAACTGGGTTTTTCTGTTATAAAGTTTCGTGTTTATGAAAATAGATTATGGGGTATATCAGTTATGGCTTACAGTCTTGGGAACTGGATATCTATGTATGTCCAGGCATATATCTCTCAGATTTTCCAGCTAATGAATTTCCTTTTAATATATTCTACAGTTACTGGGTTGTTAGGTTATAGGGTTTTGGAGTTATTGGGTACCTTAGGGATCACATAAAACAAATCGCGTAATGGTCTTTTTTTTGTAGATTTATAAGCTTATGGGGTCGTAGAGTTATAGGCTTACTACGTTTTTGCGTTATGAGTAATAAGGTTTCAAGGTTGTTAAATCACCTAGTTTAAAGCTTACTTTATTTTGGATGTTACCGGGCTTAGTTTATAGGTCAGAATATGTTTCATTTCATTCTGGAGACATTTTACCCAATTTTACTAAAAACCCAAGTATGATGGGCCAAAATGGATAATGGATTTGGAATTGGCGCCCCAAAATCCTTATAGAATTGCGAAGTAGTAGATATCTGTTGGACTTCCATTGTCTTTATTTTTGTTGAATATCACGACGTTTCGGCTAGTAGTTATCTCTAGCCGTTTTCAAGTGAAAGTAAATAAATCCCTTTGCTACATGACTATTTATACTAAAAGTAAATGCAGTAGAGTATGACTGAGATGGGTGCAGTCATGCTTGCTATGGCAAAATCATATTTTTTTTTATGCTGCATTTAGTTTTAGTTTACAATTACTAAGAAGTGGTTTCCACACTTCTCTTATATCTAAAGATGATTTACTAAAACAACTCGGGTTCTGATGTATAATCGCGGCTTCTTTAAATTTCCGTTTTCTCCAATGTTATTCTCGGTGTAGTATTTTAGCTTCAGACCATTTTATGTGGTGTCCATGAGTCCAGGCATGGTTGGCGGCACCAGATCTTTCTGTATCTCCTCGAGATGTGCATTTTTGGTGTTCTTTGATCCTTACGTCAAGAGGTCTCTTACATTACATTAAAAATGATCTGACAGCCAACGGATACCCAATATATCTAGTGAATAAATTTCTTGAACAACGCAGAAATAGGACGATATCGATAACGAATGAAGAACGAAAACCAGTATTGAACATCCCCTATGTTAAAGGCATTTCAGAAAAAGTTAGAAGGATAGGAAAAAGATATAAAATCAACGTTATTTTCAATTCAAATAACTCTCTGAGAAGTCGGCTCACTAGGGTCAAACCAACAACCTAAAGAGACATGAAGGACTGTATATATCAGATACCATGTGAATGTGGCAGTTCCTACGTTGGCGAAACAAAGAGACCTCTTGACGTAAGGATCAAAGAACACCAAAAATGCACATCTCGAGGAGAAACAGAAAGATCTGGTGCTGCCAACCATGCCTGGACACATGGACACCATATAAAATGGTCTGAAGCTAAAATACTACACCGAGAACAACATTGGAGAAAACGGAAATTTAAAGAGGCCGCGATTATACATCAGAACCCGAGTTGTTTTAGTAAACCATCTTTAGATATAAGAGAAGTGCGGAAACCACTTCTTAGTAATTGCAAACTAAAACTAAATGCAGCATAAAAAAATATGATTTTGCCATAGCAAGCATGACTGCACCCATCCCAGTCATATTCTACTGCATTTACTTTTAGTATAAATAGTCATGTAGCTAAGGGATTTATTTAGTTTCACTTGAAAACGGCTAGAGATAACTACTAGCCGAAACGTCGTGATATTCAACAAAAATAAAGACAATGAAAGTCCAACAGATATCTACTACTTCGCAAGAAATATCATTGTCTATGACCTTCAAACAAATATCCTTATAGAATATTTTGTCTTATATAAGTCAATAAAAAATTGTTGTTCTGTGTTATTCTTATAAATAGCTATAATTGTTTTGATCAACTGGGTCTTATATAGCGAAACTATTAAGCATTTTCTCAGTTTTTCGGCATTGATTCTTCCATTAAGTATCTGTTGAAAAAGCGTTGAGAAAGAGTAGGAAACTCCTCAACAAAGGCTTCATTTATGGGGTATAATAAACTGCTTAAAATTAAATCTTTATTTTTGTTTTAATACACTTCCGTTAAAAAAGAATTTAGAAATTGTCTTGAGTCTAATACTTTTTATAATATATAAAATGATATAAAAAAGAGAAAAAATCAGTTGCCACGGAACCCTAACGTACTGTGTGTCTGACACTCACTTTAGCCATTCTTCAAGGTAATGAAATTATTCTCTGCTATTTATTTTAGCTCACTTAACCATGATCACCAAAAGTGCAGTTGGATTATTATTTTTGTTGGTAACAACTTATTCAAATCCTACACCTAAAAAACTGCTGGCAGATGAAGTAGATTATCGTCTACCAACCAGTGTAGTTCCTACTAAGTATATCATCGCATTTAATTTTCCAGGTAAGTAATTAAATTTCTTTATAGGCGTTTAGGAACTTTGCATTTTTTTCCGTACCACGAGTAGTTATGTCTCAAAAAGACAGAGTAATAGAGATTAATAAACAAGTAATTAAAAAAAAAGATAAAAATTAAATTATAAAATACTAAAAATTTTTATCATACATAATATCATTATGATGATTAATGTATAAAATTATTCTAAAATTATTGAGAGAAAAGTTAGTGGTAGACTAAAATCTAATTGATACCCAATTTTAGTTGTTTTTATTTGTTAATATAATAAGTTGCTGGTGGTAATTATTTTCCAGCCGAGATGAGTAGCGAGTATTATATAAAAAAAATTATTGAACTGAAAGTTCTTCAGATTTGTTAAACAGAAGTAATAGTCGTTTATGTGGTTATTCGATTCAAGCTGCTGCACTGGTTCACCAAAAGGCATTTCTTTTAGAGTACCATTGTAATAATCCGTCAAATCATGTTATACATTTATGAGTAATCTAAATATTTTGATGATTTTTATGACTACCCTCAAAAAACTGTAACGATCAATATACAAAACAAACACCACTTACACTACGCAACAAATTTTAGTTTATTTGTTGTATCTTGTATCAAAAGTGCATTAGTTGCAGTTTTCAAGAATAACTTTTTTTTTTATTTTATCTTCAACAAAATAATAAAAAATACATACTTTTACACTTATAGAGACACTAAATATCCTGTATTTTGCTTTTTTTGTGAATTGTTTCTGGAGCATCTCTAATAAGAGTCCTGGTACCTTTTCTCCATTGTTGATATATCCTGATGGAAGCCCTTGCTGTGTTCATCACTTACATTTCCACAGTTGTCCAGATGTGAGTGTAGAAAATAGATCTTTAAAGATATATTACAATCCATTTTTTGATACGATGACAGTATATTTTCAACAAGAATAACGTAATTGTTAGCTTTTTTATTTCCGAAGAAATTAGTGGCTACGAGGCGTAAGTCATTTCAAGCATTTTTCCAATGTCTGATAGAGTGCTGTCAAAACGTTTGTCTTTCAGAATATTTCAAATCTGGGGCCGCACAAAAATACCTTCTTTAATTTTTGTTTCACTTAGCCTTGGGAATTTCTGACGCAGGTACTGAAAAGTTGGGCTACCTGTATTCAGTGTCTTAACAAACTTTTTCATTAGGCCCAATTTCATATGCAGTAGTGGCAACAAAATCTTTTTGGGGTCTACCAATGGCATATGTTGTAAATTCTTTTCACCTGGCTCTACTGATTATCGAACGGACCGGTCTTTCCTTTTGTAATAAAGTGCATTTGCCTGACTGTCACACAAAAACAGCAAAACTGGCTGTAGCTTAGCTGCAACCCAAGTAAAAGTGCAATGGTCTTTAAGTCGCCACAGATCTGCCATTGGTGCTCATCGTATTTTATACTTGTCAATAGGTATTTCATATTGTCGTATGATTCTTTCATGTGAATTGCATATCCAACGGGAATAGATGGTAAAATATTTCCCATATGCAGTAGTACTGGTTTTAAACTCAATGTTAAACTGTCTATAAATAATTTCCAATCCTCTGACGTAAAAGTCATCTTTCCACAAACACAATTGTTTACACACTTTCGAGACATCTTACAATCTCAACAATTCAATTCGACGCACTAATTCCAACTGACTAATTCTTCGGCTTTTTAGCTGCTTATATATCCAAATATGGTTTTTGCATTTTTAAGAATATTCGAGAATTTTCTATTCAATTCCATAATATTCGCAATAGTGACGTTTGTCATTTGTATACGGGGCTGTTCAGTACAAAGCATTTATAAAAGTTGATTTGCATGGGTTTGAATGGCTATCTCCCTTGTTTAAACCCTGGGGGTTGGGACTTTGTATATAGGGGTCATCCCTGGAGATCCCCTGTGTGGTTTTACCAAGCTGTACAAAATTTCTTGGGGAAAACGTATATTTGGCAACGTCGTACACCTCTATTGTTATAATAATACAAATATACCGCGTACGTTCTTACTGTTACATTGTCTAAAACTTGAATTAATATTAAAAAGATAAGTTTAGTTTCGATTTCAGCACATCAAAAATGGTAGATTAAGTCGATTTTATTTTAGATACATTTTGGCTGTTGTCCAGTATTATCTGTGTTTTAAGACGTACTATCGAAATAAAACTTTTTTTCTTTATGTACAGGGTGAGTCAACGATTGAATGAAGTAGGTTTGTGCCTTTTCGGTGAAATTAACAAAGAAACTATATTTATTGTTTGATACAGTTTATTTTTACGCAGATTTTAAAAATATTTAGGACTCTACAGGGTGAGCCAAAAAACTAGGACAGTATAAAGTTGTATTTTTTTTTAAATAGAACACCCTATTTACGAATCGTATTTTCGATTTAGCTTGTAATTTTAAATCTTTTTTATTAAGAGTTTACTATAACAAAACTTTATAGTTTCTGAGATAATTAAGTTTAAAGAAAAAAAGTCACATTTTCAAGCATCAATTCAATTCTAAATAACGTTTTCAATTTTGCGACAAATATATGCAAATTTGGAATTTAGCAAGGCCAAGGACAAGTTAACATAATTTTTACCTAATATTTGCAATAAAAGCTACAGGGTGTTGAACACATCGGCTCAAATTTGAACAAGATTAAATGAATAAATATCTTTTTTTTTAAATGGTACACCCTGTATATTTTCCTGTTATTTAATAGAGTAATAAAAACCCTAAAAGTTTTGTTCAATGTATCCTATACCTATTTATAATAGTTTTTCAGATATTTCAGTTTTTCTTATTTTCCATACTTTTTTACAGAAATAGTCTTCATTATCATAGTAGCCATGTAAAATAATAAAAAGAAACTACAGAAACAAACAGAATGTGGTTAAATATGATGAAATACATTATTCGTTATATTACAACGGCAATAGTTTAATTAAACATAATGTGAAAAAATTAACACAACAATAACGACAAGGCAAATACATATTTACTTTTATACTAAATTGAAACAAAAAAATTACCTATTAAATACTGAGATTAATTATTTCTTTTTAATAAGTGTTCGAATAAACGACCCTCTTGTGCAATGCACAAATTTAGTCTTTTTTGCAGATTTTCTCGGACCCTGGACAAAATTAGCGGCGTTATTGTTCTACAGGTATCTCTAATCCTGTTTCGCATATCTTCCACTGTTCTTGGTGGATTAACATACACCTTATTTTTAATATAACCCCATAGGAAGAAATCTAATGGGGTGATGTCGCAAGACCTTGGTGGCCACTCAATGAAACCCCCACGTCCAATCCATTTTTGCGGATATCGTTGGTCCAAAAACGCACGAACTTCACGATGGAAATGCGGAAGCGCACCATCGTGCTGGAACCACATACTCTCGAGCTCATCTCTATCGAGACCTTGAAGCAGTTGGGGTAGTTCTTCTTGTAGAAAGTTCAGGTAACTATGGCCATTCAGTGGTTCATTAAAAAAGTGGGGTCCAATAATTCGATTATGATGAATACCACACCAAACTTTTAATGACCAGTGGTTTTGATGTTGCACCTTTCTAATCCAAAATGGGTTTTCTGTGGCATAATAATGCATGTTGCGTCTATTTACGGCACCGTTACTTCTAAAAGTAGCTTCATCACTAAACATTACCTTGCATAATAAATTTGGATTTAATTGAATCTCCGCATTTATTGTACGACAAAAGTTTACACGACTTTCAAAATCCTGTCCATGCAATTCTTGGTGTAATTCCATGTGATATGGATGATACCTATATTTCTTGGTAGTACGATTAGCGGTGGATTGTGATGTTTCACATAATGCTGCTAACTGACGGCTACCAATATAAGGATTTTCCTGAACATTTAACATTACTTGTAGTTCTTTTTCTTCATTAGTTACTGGTTTGTTGACCACTTTACGTTTTGGATAATCAACAGTACCAGAAGAATCAAATCTTTGCATTAAGTTTTGAAAAGTATGGGTATTAGGCTGGCGTCGATCAGGATACTTCATTTTGTAAATTCTTTGAGCAAGAAGGCAATTTTTTTGAGCCCCTCCTATTGTATTAATCATATCTATTAACTCATTCTTTGGAAAATTCATTTTACAATATAAGATGAATGCAAAAAAAACCAAACTACACTACATAAAAACCAAAAGAAGCGATTGCGGTTATAAATTTGACACACAGAAAAATGTTCTTTTACATTGTTTTTGCCATGGCTACTATGATAATGAAGACTATTTCTGTAAAAAAGTATGGAAAATAAGAAAAACTGAAATATCTCAAAAACTATTATAAATAGGTATAGGATATATTGAGCAAAACTTTTAGGGTTTTTATTACTCTATTAAATAACATGAAAATATACAGGGTGTACCGTTTAAAAAAAAAAGATATTTATTCATTTAAATTTGTTCAAATTTGAGCCGATGTGTTTAACACCCTGTAGCTTTTATTGCAAATATTAGGTAAAAATTATATTAACTTGTCCTTGGCCTTGCTAAATTCCAAATTTGAATAAATTTGTCACAAAATTGAAAACGTTATTTAGGATTGAATTGATGCTTGAAAATGTGACTTTTTTTCTTTAAACTTAATTATCTCAGAAACTATAAAGTTTTGTTATAGTAAACCCTTAATAAAAAAGATTTAAAATTATAAGCTAAATCGAAAATATGATTCGTATATAGGGTGTTCTATTTAAAAAAATACAACTTTATGCTGTCCTAGTTTTTTGGCTCACCCTGTAGAGTCCTAAATATTTTTAAAATCTGCATAAAAATAAATTGTATCAAACAATAAATATAGTTTCTTTGTTAATTTCACCGAAAAGGCACAAACCTACTTCATCCAATCGTTGACTCACCCGGTACAAGGTATTCCTAATACCACTATTCAAAATATTTGTGAATTTTATAGTGTTAGGTAGTGTTAATATTTCTTTCGCTTTAGAGTCAGCATTCACTAAAGATGGAAATGAATTCACTGGAACGACGACAATTAATTTTCAAATAGAAACGCAAATAACCGAAATCAAATTCCATGTTTCCAATGATTATATTACCATAACCAAATTAGCAGTAAATAATGCAGATTTAGTACCAACTAGAGATTATACCATTGATCCCAGAAATGATATCTTAAGTATACCAACAGCTGGGATGTCGTTTACTATAGGATCAACCTACACAATAAAAATCGAATATACAGGAAAAATTAGTACTACCGATAACTATGGTAAGTTGTTTTTGTTTTTGGAACTATGAGAATGTATATTAGCATTCCAATAACCCTTTTAACACTCAACCCAAGAAATTATGCATAATATGATTCCGCTTATAAGTTTTTTAAAAATTATTTTAGGTATATATAAAAGTAGCTACACAAATTCCAACCAAAAAACCGTCTACTTATTGGCAACACAGTTCCAGGCAACTTACGCTAGAAGAGCCTTCCCTTGTTTCGATGAACCTTCATTTAAAGCTACCTTTGATGTTTCCGTGACATACCCAAATAAAAATAACTTGGGGGTTCTATTTAATACAGCCCCTCTTTCCCAGACTGAAGGGTGAGTCCAATAAAATATAAAAGTTTTTACTCCATAAAACAAGAAAATTTAAATATGTTAAATATGGCGATCCAATTTTGTTCAAAAATATTCCATTAAGAAGAGAAACTTTTAATCTAAATGTTAACGTAGGTATTCTTAATTTTTTAGGGTGGTAACATTTGCAACTACTCCTGAAATGTCCTCCTATCTGGTTGCTTTAACGGTTTCAGATTTCGGTTCCACTACAGCTGTAAATGTTGAAAGTAAGTAATGTTTTAACGAAATTGAGAGATAGGGACGGCGAAGAGATATTTTAAGTATATATATATATATATATATATATATATATATATATATATATATATATATATATATAAAGGGTGTTTTTTATAGAGGTATAGAACTTTAACTTGGCAACACTTTTTTAACTGGCGTCCATTTTGTCAGCTGTCAACTGATTTATGTTTAGTTTGGTTTGGCATTTCAACATGAATAGACTGACGTCTGAACAACGCTTCCAAATTGTGCAAATTTATTTTGAAAATCATGGTTCTGTTCGAAATACGTATCGCGCACTACGTCCATTTTACGGTCAACATAATCGTCCATCAGAGCAATTAATTCGATTAACTATGGAACGTTTTCGCACAACGTTTACTCTAAATGATAATAGGTATCCACAGAGACGTCGTACAGTGCGTACAGAAGAAGTCATTGCTGCTGTAGAGCGTAGCGTAGAGGAAGACCCGAATCAGTTATCCGCCATCATGCACAGGAATTGGATATGTGTCCATTCTCTTTATGGAAGATTTTGAGGAAAGATTTTGGTTTGCGTGCTTACAAAATCCAACTCGTGCAAGAATTGAAGCCACACGATCACCTAGCAAGGCGTAGATTCGATGAATCGGCCCAAAACAAGATTGCCGTTGATCTCGATTTTCATAAGCGAATTTTGTTTAGCGGTGAAGCTCACTTTTGTTTGAATGGATATGTCAATAAACAAAACTGCCGTATTTGGAGTGATGATAATCCTCAAGTGTATGTTGAGACACCGTTACATTCAGAAAAACTGACTGTTTGGTGTGCTTTATGGGCTGGTGGAATCATTGGTCCGTACTTCTTTAAAAACGATGCAGGTCAGAACGTTACAGTCAATGGTGACCACTATAGAGCCATGATTACTGACTTTTTCGTTCATCAATTGAACAACCATGATGTGCAGGAGCTGTGGTTTAAACAAGACGGCGCAACATGTCACACAGCTCGTGCCACAATTGATTTATTGAAGGAAACGTTTGGTAACCGCATAGTTTCATGTTTCGGACCCGTGAATTGGCCTCCAAGATCGTGCGACTTAACGCCGCTAGACTATTTTCTGTGGGGATATGTGAAGTCGCTAGTCTACGCCGATAAGCCCGAAACGATTGATCACTTGGAGGACAACATTCGCCACGTTATTGCCGATATACGGCCACAAATGTTGGAAAAAGTCATCGAAAATTGGACCTGTGGATTAGACTACGTCCGAGCCAGCCGTGGCGGTCATATGCCAGAAGTTATATTTAAATTATAATGCCAGAAGGTTATCTTTCGAATAAAGTAAATTTCATGTCAATTTAAAAAATTCGTGTTTGTTTTATTCCATTTAAAAGTTCTATACCTCTATAAAAACACCCTTTATTAGTATAAATATTATTCTGTGTGTTTTTTTTATTGGAACTATTTAATTATTATTTTAGATGATAAAGTTCCACATAAAGTATGGTCTAGAGAAGAATTAGCAGCCTCTAGGGAATACGCACAAGAAGTGGGACCAACCATCTTGCAAAAACTGAATGACTATATGGGGCGTTCTTATGGCCAAGACCTGAGTAAAGTGGATCAGGTCGCCCTTCCAGATTTTACTTCTGGAGCGATGGAGAATTGGGGATTAGTAACCTACAGGTAGAAATAATAATTTGGTTATCAACTTCCATTTAATTAAAATTACATTTTAAAGTGTTTCCAGCTGAAATTTCGACAAATTGTCCTTAAATGTCCGATGTTTTTCTACATGTTGTGCAATATGTGTCAAACTGCTTACTGTGTTCAGTTTTCTATGTAAAAACATTAAGGTACGTACAAAAAATATTGTGCTTTACAAAAACGAATAAAACCCTGATATTTAGTAATGCAACATTATTATTAATCCAAATTTCGATTATTTTAAAAATACCAAAAATCTAGGATCCATTGGTGCGTCCCATTGTTGAAGGCACATAACATATTTTTCTATTTACAGTTACCAAATAACTTGGTTTTATTTATATGGGGCTTGCGAATGTTTGTTCATTTCAAAAAAACTTTTCTTCATCGTTTTCCCAATTTTTAGGGAAAAATTGCTTCTTTGGAATAAAGATGACTCTACAACAAATTCCAAACAAACCATTGCTACTATTATTGCCCATGAACTCGCTCATCAATGGTTTGGTAATTTGATAACCTGCAATTGGTGGTCTGAGACTTTCCTGAATGAAGGTTTCGCTACTTACTTTGAATACTTTATCCCTCATCAGGTAAATAATTGAACTTTCTCAAACACACTTTTCTTTTTAAATATCCAAAGCATTTTTCGTTCACCTATAACTGAAATTGGAAATTAAATATTTATCTTTACTCTTTTCAGGTGGAACCAACTTGGGAACTTGACATACAATATGTTTGGAGAGTCGTACACAAAGCCTTGGAAGCGGATTCTTTGGAAACTTCTCAAGCTTTGCAATCAGAGGCCAACTCACCTTTAGAAGTTGCGGATAAATTTGGAACAATATCTTATGAAAAAGGTTAGAATATAATACATTCGCGCACATCTATTGAAATTGTTTCTGAGGAATCGAATGCTTTTTACAAAACAAAATATATGATACTTTTAAAAATATATTCAATTAGTATTTAAAGTATTCTTTATTGGATTTATTTATAAATAACACAATGTTTGTTAAATATCTGCAAATAAGTACTTATAAATTCTTTAAAATTTTTTGTAGGTGGCAGTATATTGCGAATGGTATCACACATATTGGGAGAGGACAATTTTAAGGCGGGAATAAAGGAATACATCCAAACTACTTCGTAAGAATACAATTTTCTTTCTTTACAATTTCCTTTAATACCTAAAATGAGGCTTTGTATTAGTTTTTGGATATATGTTCTGAAAATTTCGCCTTCTTTGTTTCCAGAAAATGAGACTTTAGTACCTCATATTCACATCTCGAGAAAGTTCAAAGTGGAGCTTTGTGAAAGAGTTTCAAAAAAGTGATCTTTCGTATTTTTTTAGACTTCAACATAGTACAACTATTCCTTCAAAATTATGGGACATACTAAACAAACACGTTAAGACTGGGACTTCTAATTTACCTGAAGGTACCACTTTAACCACAGCAATGAAAAATTGGGTTGAACTATCTGGATATCCTGTTTTAACTGTTAGTCTTGACGGGAAAAATCTTAAAATATCTCAGGTAACTAACAACATTTTTTGATTATTTTTCTTATGCTTACAGAACAACAAATTTATTTTCGTTTTTTTTTTTCGAAAAAATGGCAAAATCACGTAAAAACTTGAGAAACGTCAAACTGTATCGAAATCGATTCATATATTTTTTTTTTTAACGCAAAACGATGGATGTAAACTGGCTGACTAAAACTTGTATTATCGTTGATTTCGATCAAAATTATACATGCCGCCACATTTCAGAATCTGAAATCAGATTATAATTTTCAGAAAGTTTTGACAATCTGAATACGACCCTGACCTGTTACTTCGGGTTTTCATAATATTCTAAGCTAAAGGTGCAAAAATCATGGTTTTTCGCTATTGTTGAAGTTATGTAACAGGGCAAATTTAATTTTTATCACTAAACTATATATGGTGGTTGTTGTTGTAGTACTACTCTCCCCCTTCAAAACCTACTTGGATTTAAGTTAATATCATTTTATATCTAAAATATCGTCAAAACCATCGTTAAACCGTTGTTCTCACGACGGCGAATTAAATATAGCGGTTTAAAAAAACCCGAACCTGCGTCTCAGATTTTGTACTCAGTGGTTTTTGAGGTCGTTGAATACAAAAATCAATTTAAAATATCCAAATATTCATATTTAAGATGGCTAATTCATTTCAATTAGTAAGATGACAGATTTCATTCACGTGTAGCATCGAATGAAGACTTAACTTAAATATATGTTATAAATTAATACTCTTGTATTTAAGCAGTTACTGAAAAGGAACCTACAATATGGCCGATCCAATACGGACGAATGACTAATAAAATTCAATTGAAAATATTTTATAGATAAAAAAAATATATTGCTATAAATTTAAGGAGGTTTTCAAAATGAACACTAGTAATTTCAACTGTCATAGTTTAACGATAAACTTTATACTTGCCTGATACATAACCTCAAAAATGTGGTTTTCGTACTCGAACTCGAAGCAACTTTCAATTCTGACTCAGAATTGGATTCATTATGTCGAAAATCTTCAGTATGTTATAGTCTGGTTTCTGGTTATTATTTTGGGGATTGTAATTTAAATAACTATATCTTCATATTATACTACACATATAATATGCTAAAACTAAGATATTCTCCCTTTAATTTAATTTATTAATTTAAGAATATATATAATGAAATTGAATTTAAATCGGTTGAAATTAATATTTTCCTTTATCCTGTTATTACATTTTTTAAGAATCCCTCCGCACGTACTATACTTTTAGGATTTTTAATTGTCGGGCTGGGTCCAATACACTTTAGTTTTTAAGTATTCCCACAAGCAATAATTAGGGGAGGTGAAATCTGGTGATCTGGCTGACCATTCAATTGTTCCATTTTTGCCTATTCAATGATTCAGAAAAGACCTCAACTAAATAAGCATGAACAGAGACAGCGTGTTGGAAACAAGATCACGCTGGAACATATTGGGTTGTTGTGGGTCTGGATACAAAGTTATTAGTGCCGGAATGGGGTCATTTTGAAGAAACTCCAAATGTCTCGCAACAGTACTGTACTATACCATACGTCAATTTTTTGAGGGTTTTGGGTTTTACGTGCTGTGAATCAATAAAAATTTTTAGTTGTCCAATAGCGATAATTTTGTTTATTGACATGGCCATTTAAAGTGAATGTTGCCTCTTCTTTTTTCAAAATTATTGTTACCATTGCGTAATTGTTGCATTTGCTCGCAAAATTGATGTCGGCGATTAAAATCATCTTTTGATAACTTCTGAACTAAGCATATCTTGTAGGGGTGATACTTCACCATTTTCAGTATTTTATGCATTCTACAATCTGCAATATTAAAAGTTGATACTATTTCCATGAGTGTGGATCGAGGATTATGATAGAATATTAAGCTGATCTTTTTCTGTTATTGAGGGTCGACTAGATTTTTCGATATCCCGAATATTCATATATTTCTTGAACTTTGCCTTAACTCGGCTTACCATATTTTGGCTTATTGGTTGCCAGTCAAGGTGAATTGACTAACTCAACCACCTCTCTTTTAGGTTCTGATAATTTTATCATTTTCCCTCAAAATAACAATAATGTTAAATAAACGTTCGTACACACTTGTTTCGCCTATCAAGAACGTTAAACACTTATTGAGGATACAAAATGTTAATATCTAATATCAAACTGACTTTTTGTTACATTGGAAATAAAAAACTTTACAAACTAATTTAATATCGTTAATGTTATTACAGGTGGAAGATCTTGCGTATTAAATAAATTTTTCTTGACAATTTACTTATGTAACCATCCTCAATATTTCCCTTGTCGTATGTAAAAAATGTGCCCTTTCTGATTCTGAAATAAAAAATGGGGCTTAAAATTGAAAAAAAAATATCGATGACATCTTAGCTTTTTCTTTAGTTACAGTATATATCTCGGTATCACGCTAGAAAACTCTAAACTAAAGTAAAAATTCCTCGGTCCGAGCGTTTTTCCAAACAAGTAAAGCTCTGTATATCCAATATTTTATCTTTGACTTTAGTATAGATGGATGCTTAAAAAAGCCTTCAAAGGTGGAACGTATGTAAAGCTTAGCTCTATTAAATTGTCACGGTTCAATTTTGCGCTTAAGCTCACTATAGCTAATTTATTTAATTTAACTGTCGTTATGGGCAACACAGTATCATTTTCCTTAACTATCTCCCAAGAATTTTTTGAAGACAAGCATTTCATTAAATACAGTTTCAATTAATTTTATTTGCCATTATTTTGTCCTGTTTTGGTATTTCACTACACTGTGCTTAGGTATTTTCTTATCAATATCAAATTTACTGCTACTTGTTTTTTTGTATACAGATAGATCTTGTTTTTTCGTACCATTTATGTTTGATGGAATTGTATGTATATTGGGTTGCAGAAATCAGGAAATTTCTATTGATGTATTAATTTATATTTTTTGAATTTAAAAATAACTACTGGGATACTTATTAAATCTATAATTCTTGTTTTGAGTGGAAAATGCTAATGATTAATGAATTGGCTTAACTAACAAATGCATTTCAGCTGACTGTTGTTGCCTAGTGTCTTTCTTTTTAAGCTGTTATTTCTTTCACACGTGGTAATTGAGCGCGCATAACGGAAGTCGATTAGTGCATAAGCAGGGCCATGGTTATAAATAGAGAGAGGCCGTTTTGCCTTGATTTTCCACTGGTTTGATTCGGCCGAAGCAGCTGCAGATTTCCATCTCAATTTTAGTTGCCAAAATTTTGGGATCTGAGATGGAAAGTCGAAGATTATCCCGGTAATTTTGTTGAGTTTTCGTGTGCCGTATCTTTTGCCAAATTGGCAGTTATTGTTCTTTTTATCGGGATAAAACTGGAGATAGGGATTTTGGGCAGTTTGCACGGGTCAATGAAGGAATCAGTCTGACCCCAGAAGATCGGGTAAGGAACTTTAAAATAATTACTGTTAAAACGATCCTGCATAGTTTTTTTTTTTTATTTATTAAAAGATTTCAGCTCAAAATTGATTTTTACCTAGTGAAATTAAAGCATAATTTTAAATCCACCATTCTGTTATCTTAAAATATAGTGCAAATTACAAATGATGATAAAATACTCTCAAAATCAACTCTTACTGACAACAAATTATAAAATTTAGGCACTGCATCGCAGCAAATATTAAAAGAAACCAAAACTATAAAGAAATTGCTTATCTAAATTTTACAAAAAAAAAAAATAATATAATCGGCCCTAAAACCCCAAAATACATATTAATAATATAACACGTGGTTAATTTAAGGTCTAAATGAGAATAACATAATGGTGAATTTAAAATTATGCTTTTATTTCATTCATCCATTCATGATGCAGGATCGTTTTAATAGTAATTAATTTAAAGTTCCTTACCCGATCTTCTGGGATCAGACTGATTCCTTCATTGACCCTTGCAAACTGCCCAAAATCCCTGTCTCCAGGTTTATCCCGATAAAAAACCGTAATTGTCAACCTGGCAAAAGATAGGACACACCAAAACTCAACAAAATTAGCGGGATAATTTTCGACTTTCAATCGCACAATCCCAAAAATTGGACAACTAAAAATTGAGTTGGAAGTCTGCAGCTGCTTCGGCCGAATCAAACCAGGAAAAAGAGAAAAATCAAGGCAAAACGGCCTCCATTTATAACCATGACCCTGCTTGCGTACTAATCGACTTCCGTTAGGTGAGTTTAATTAGCCTGTGTGAAAGAAATTACAGCTCAAAAAGAAAGACACTGGGCAACAAGAGTCGGCTGAAATGCATTTGATAGTTAAGCCAATTCGTTAATCATTAGCATTTTCCACTGAAAATAAAAATAATAGATCTAACAAGTATACCAGTAGTTATTTTTTAATTCAAAAAGTATAAATTAATGCATCAATAGAAATTTCCTGATTTCTGCAACCCAATATACATACAATCTCATCAAATGTAAATGGTAGGAAAAAAAACAAGATCTACCTGAATACAAAAAAAAAGTAGCAGATATTGATAAGAAAATACCTAAGTACAGTGTAGTGAAATACCAAAGTAGGACAAAATAATGGCAAATAAAATTAATCGAAACTGTATTTAGTGAAATTCTTGTCTTCCAAGAATCCCCGGGAAATACTTAAGAAAAATTACCCTATGTTACCCATAACGACAGTATTTACAAAATAAGGTTAAATTAAATAAATTAGCCACAGTGAGCTTAAGTGCAAAATTGAATCGTGACAAAATCATTGAAATATTAAAAAGCAAAGAGTCTTTTATCTATTAGAATGTAAAAAATGTTTCACAAGGAACCAACTGCAGAATCAACACAGTGTACTAAAATTATCAGTTCCATATAACAATATTTGCATAAGTTACATTTAATAATTTTAGTATCGATTATTTTTGATTGATGATGCATAAAATATTTCAGTTAAAAAAATTGCCGATTAATCTGTCTTGAGTGTTTAAATAATTTATCATAGAAAAGCAAATAATTACGTTGCCTCAGAACAAGTACCTTTATGTCGTAATCAAAAAAAAAACTTCAACATCAATATTTTTATCTGAATTTTAATCATTGGATTAAATATATTATCAGGAAAGGTTCCTGCTTACCGGAGAAGACAAGAATAGGAAATGGTACGTTCCAATAACTTATGTGGAATCATCAAGTGAATCCAAATTTCAATCTACCAATCCTACTGAATGGTTAACCCCCGAAAAGCCAGAAATTACAGTAACGCTTACAAATGATAATAGTTGGGTGTTGCTTAATTCACTGCAAACAGGTAATTTAGCAATTTATAATTTTTTGGTTGAATTATTAAATTTTTTTTTTAATTTTAGGCTTTTATCGAATTAAATATGATACAAACCTTCTGAAAAATATAGTTACGGCTCTCAACAAAGAAAATTTTGACGAGATTGTAGAATTAAACAGGGGACAAATTGTAGACGATTTGTTTAGTTTAGCAAAGGCAAATAAAATTCCTTATTCTGAAGTTTTAGAGGCTATTGCCTTCTTAAGTAAGGATACGTCTTATTCTTCGTGGGTACCAGCTCTCACGGGCTTTAGCTATATGATTCAAAGGATTCCGGAAGGAAATGAAATAACAACAAAATTAAAAGTAAGTTGTTAGATTTTCTACTAGTCCCAATGGTAATTATTTTTTTTTATAGCAACAAGTGCTAACCTTAATGGATGCTTTGTACAAATCAGTCGGATTTGATGAGGTCAAAGACGACGATCAAGTTTATTCACTGAAACAACTATTAGCCATTACGTGGGCTTGCAATCTTGGCGAAGAACAGTGCATCACGAACTCGAAAACATTATTCAGCGAATTAAGAACTAAAGGAACAAAGTAAGTAATCAATAATACCGGTATGGTGGTACAGGTAGGCCACCATCTCGATGGTGGTGGAATAGGGTAGATTATGTTTTATAACAATTTATTTTAACTGTGCAACCTCTAAGACAGAAAGAATATGATGGAGAGAAGTTTGCATTTACTGTTTCGCATTTTACTTCATTTACATACGGAGTTGCATATAGTTGTATGTTTTGCTGAATGTGATTTCAACACTACAACAGCATAATGTGGATATAACCACTGCTAATGCATCTCACACGGAGGAATTCGTGAAAGCCGTATATATATATATATATATATATATATATATATATATATATATATATATATATATATATATGTAATAACGGATTTTATAGGTGTATACACTTCATCGCATTAGTTTGTGTTTCTAGTTTGTAGGTTTTTAGGTTTATTTTCTACGAGTTCATAACTTATTTTATTAATTTTATCTTTTGTTAATTTCCTCTTGAGACGCCTGTGAAAGAAGGGCTGGAATTTTATAGAAATTTCTGTTTCTTTATTTTCGATATGAAACGCCTATGACATAAGACCTAGGAATTGACAGATTATTTCTTTTTCTTGTTTTTACTACACCATGTAATATGGAAATCCTTCCAGAAGATTTGGAAATCTTCTGGTATCAGTAAAAAGTGTATATAAACGGTTCAGATAGGCTTCCGCTGACAGTTTAGTTTGAGATGTTGTTGAAGTAAAGTAAATTATTTGGCCAGTTGTAATATTATATAAGGTTATCAAATAATATAGTGTGTATAATGACCAGTCGTCCGGAACAAAATTGGTGTAAGAAGTCGGATCAAATCCAGAAGAGGTTAAGGAAATATAGAAAAAAGTAAATTGAAATTATATGCTAGTTGAAACTAGAAAACAGAAAGTAAAAATAGAAGAGCAACTTCAAATTAGTTCATTAGATACTGATGATGATACAAGACATGAAAAAAAGCTTAGAAGATATGAAGAAATGCCAAGAAGAGATGAAACACAAGAATTGAAAGAAGATATGACGCAAAATCAAGATGGTTGATGACACTGAAAATTGGCCAAGAAAACATGAACCACGGATTGGAAGAAAATATGACGAAAAATCAAGATGATATGAAACCAGATTTCATGACACTGAAAACAAGCCAAGAAAAAATGAACCAAGAATTGAAAGAAGACATTAAGAAAAATCAAGAAAGTATAAACAAGAACTAAAATCAAGCCTGAAGGACTTGAGACAGAAAAGAGAAATCAAGAAGAAAGTAAACAAGAACTGCAAGAAGACATTTAAAAAATTAAGAAGATCTGAAGTGCATAGAATAAGAAATGAAGCAGAGGATTAGCAGTCAAGAAGATACGAAACAAAAACTGACAGAAGACACTAAAAAAATCAAAAAGATATGAAGCGCATAGAACAATAAATGTAACAGAAGATTAGTAAAATTAAGGAAGACATACAGGGCAAAGTACAACATAAGGTGACTGGAATCCAGAAACAGATGCCACAATTACATTTGCAAATCGAGAACGTAGCCAGTACAGGTATAATAAAGGTAAATGGTGTTTCTGCAACTAGTATGATGAAGCCACTTACCTTTGACAGCAAAGTATCTTGGCTAACCTATGTCCGTCAATTCGAAGCCGCCTTCACCGGCAACGGTTGGAGTCCATTGGAGAAGGCACGTGTTCTTGTTCTAGCACTACGAGGTGAAGCTATGAACGTTCTACGTAATATTCTCGAAGAAAAACAGAATGATTACTAGATTATTGTTACTTTCTGGAGATGATGTTAAATGAAAATGATATTAAAACCAAGACTGGTGGATTCATGGTTGGTGAAAACGTGTGGTTGTACAATCCGAAAAGAACTAAAGAGCGTTTATCAAAGCTTCAGAAGTCATGATAGAATAGAGCTTAATAAAAAAAATAATTTTACCTTTAATTTATAAGCAATGTTGTGAAACCTTAACAGTAAGTTTGAAAAATATGTTGACCTCCCACCAGCTCTAATTTTGTTCTAAATTCTTCGTACATAGATGCAATCATATCTGCATTTATAGTTACAACAGTTTTCACAATTTTTTTAATAGAATTTATTAAGAAAAATTTTCACCTATTATGAAACAAAACTCCAAACAGCGAACACATCTTGTGGGGTGAAATTTTTTGTGTTCAGTATGTTCTACGTCATGGAATGCGAATAGACCGGTTTAAAATGTGTTATAATGCTGTGACAGCATTTGATCATAGACTCCTGCAAAACGGAATATTTTGGATAGCGTTTCCCGTTCCGTCTACGATCATACTGCTGTCCCATATTAATCGCTATTCTAAAAACCTATCAATAAATGTTACAAAGACAAACGGCACGTTGGAAGTCTAGTCGTCCCTATTGCAGTTTTAGTATTAAACAGCTACAGGTTATTCAGGACTTATCACTATCAAAAGTTAGGTCTTCAGGATTCGGGAAGGCTGTTGCCTATCTGGTCAAATGACATCTCTTGATTTGAAGCTCTCACAACGGCTTGTCTGCGAATTTAATCGCGTGAGGGTTTTTATAAAATTAAACAAGACAAGTTTCTTAAAATACTTAATAGATTTAAGTGTTTTGACACTTAAATCTATTAACAAAAATAAATAGAAAACTAAACTATTTACAATGAGAAACTTATGATAATAATTAGCAATATCGAAATACTAGAATGATTGCTCCTGTCGACCGTTCTAATAAGAAGCAAGATGTTATAAACTTAATTTTGAAAATAAAACGTATAAATAGCTTTCAAAAATATTAAACAAAAAAAGGATAAAAACCCGAAAAAACAGCAATTTATATTGTTTAAACAAATAGTATTAAAGTTACTGAATTCCCAAATAAAATAACACAGGATATTCCCTTAACTTCCAAAATAAATTAAAAAAAAAAACAACAAAATCCTCATTAACGACAGTTATACACGACACCTAATTTTCTAAGAAACTGCCCTCAAAATCGTATCGGCTCTATCGAATCTCAGATCGTAACTGAAGTTTATTATTTTTTAAAAGGCCAAACTTGCATTTCCTCGGCACCCCGTGGGTTCCCGCTGGCACCCATCTCCCCCATGCAGCCATGTAACCGTCAGTTTCATCATGAGGTGTAGAGGGCGTTAATTCCGTAAATGGCCTTTGAGCGATTTAATTTTATTTTTTTTATACGAACGTAATTTGTAACTATTCTACGCTAATAAAAAAAGTTTGAGTCCTGTCCATGGAAAAAACATCCTGTTCGTTTTGGCAATTTTCATAATTTCTTGTTCTTATTTTCGTCGAATAGGTAAAAAAATGGCCAAGAGACGCGAGCTTTGTACATAATAACAAATGATAATATTGCAATTTAGTGATTTTATTTAATTATTCTTTTGTTTTCTTATAATGGGAAAATTTGCTCAGTTTGAGAAAAAGAAAGCTCTCCTACGGGCCGCCTACATGTAGCGCTTAACCTTAGACCCCTAAGAAAGTGCATGATAAGAATGTTGAGTTTCTTTAACAAAGTTATTTTAAAATCTTCAAGAGGGTAGGACTGTTTAAATATTATGTCACATAAATTGTCTGAGTTTAGCTATTTTTTAAAAAATATTTAAATGATTCAAAAGTAATAAAATTGAGTTTAAGTTAAAGTATGATAACGAATTTATATTTTCCTGATATATAACTATTCTTGGATAGACATAAAATATGCATTGCCTGGCCTAACTCCATATACAGAGTGGCTCCAATAAGTTCTTCCTTTTAGTAGAATTTACTTAAAGATAATCAACGTAAAATAATTAAAAGTATTAATGAACTTTCGTTCCCTTACAATTCCAAATGCATTGAAGATATGTATGGAACAATGTTACTTAATTTAATAGGTAATATAATTTTCTATTTACTACAGGGTGTTCCTGTTTTGAAACGAGGAATTTTATTTTAATACTCAACGCATTTATCTTCTGAGAAACTGTTACAATAATTTTAAATTTCTTTAGTAGTTTCAAGAAATATATAATGAGGACGTAAAGTCTAAAATAAATTCATTATTTAAAAAAACGCTGGGTTGCTTGGTGTATAATGTAACCAACTTTGATTTTTTAAATAGTGACTCCTAAAATTTGTTCACAAATTTCTGAACATCTTTTCTATTACGTATACAATACCTAAATATAATTGTTTGCTATTTATCATCTAAAATGAAACACAAAAAATATTTACTAGCAAAACTGATTCAATGATTTGTTCCTTTATTGCACTTTTTTAAATTGTCACTTTGAGTTAATTTTAACAGAAAAATTAAACTTACTGAGGCACAGGGGATAGAAATTCTTATGATGATGGCATATAGCGATAGGGTAAGGTGTGTCAGTTATTTCAAGAAAGATGTTCTAATCTTCCGCTAATTTCACAAGGGACCTATTGAGCGGCCTCTTAGATCTCCAGACCTAAACTCTCTTGACTTCTTTTGTGAGATTATCTTAAAACTAAACTTTCCCAAACTACGGCAGTTGACACAGAAGACTTAAATAATCAGTTTATTCAAGTAATGTGGTTAATTATTATAAAAGTAGTCACAAATGTTCAGAATGAATTTATAACTTGCTTAGATTACTATCAATTAACCAGTGGGAGGCATTTTCAACGTTTATTGCAATGATAAATTAACTGTTGTTATTACTCTATTTCGAGTTTTAATTGTCAATTAATCAAAAACAGTTACATTTGGGTGTAGAACATGTAATAGAAAATATATTTAGAATTTTGCGGAGAGTCTAAAAGTATACAAAGATTGGGGGTCACTATAGGATCATTATTCGCTTTTTTCGAGTCACCCTGTATGATTTAATATATTGGAAAAAATTAGTACAAAAAAAAACATTTTTCAAAAAACCAAGCGCTTTTTATATAATGAATTTATTCCAGAATTTTCATTCTCATTGTATAAGTTTTTATAATGAAATCGTTTTTATTTCCGAAAATTATAAAAAAATTAATATCTTAAAAATGGTTAGAGATAGATTAGGATATATCATAAAAAATTTGTTCAAGATTTTCTACATAATATAAAAATACAATAACATCTATTTAAATTTTTGACAGCTACTGATCACATCTTCGAAAATATTTTAACGAATCAGATTACTGTCTGTTCTGATTATAACCACAATTTTGAGAAACATAATCGGCTTCTTAATACCTCTAATACGCCATCGAGTTTGGCGTACCCTTTACATTGATTATCTGAAGGCGCTCGACTATTTTAACACGTAAAATATTTTTAGACTCAACAAAAATTTGAAAAGCGTTATTTACTGCAACGCTCTGAAAAATAGTGATGACGTCGCTGACTATGAATATTTATGGGCTCAGTATACCAGTTCGGAAGATTCAGCTCAACAAATCGTAATCTTAAACAGTCTTGGCTGCTCTACGAATGAAGAAAAACTTAAAGAGTAAGTAAAGGATTTTTTCACATCTTTTTTTTAAATAACACTATCTGTTTAGTTTTTCTTTGAACTATATTGTTTTCACTGGCAGTTAATCAGGTGAAAATGCCTTTTAAAAATTTCATATAATAGCTAAAAATAGAAAATGTATTTTGTCATCACAACTTTTTTTTCTATTTTTGATAATTAAATTATTAGGAGTGATATGAAAGCAATAAATATATTTTTCTGTAGATTACTCGCTGAAACGATTAAAGCTAGTGAGGAATCAAAAATAAGATCCCAAGATTCCTTAACTGCTTTTGCAGCAGTTTATGGAGGAACATCAAAGGGTGTGGATGTAACTTTGCAATTCTTAGAACAAAATTTGGCAAAAATATTGGAAAAGTAAGTTGAATGCGTATATTTTTGTTTCCTTAATATATATTCACGATGCTGAGGTATTATCCTTGGAAAATAAAAGGAACACAATCCGATTGCTCAGATACTGGTATGAATTGATAACTTATATCAATTTCCTAATTTCAGATATACACAGACAAGTTCCTTGAGATCCCTTATTACAGGAATTGCAGGAAAGCTGACAACCGATGCCCAGATTCAAAAGGTAATCAACTAAATGAAAATAAATTAATTACTTAAAATATAAAATCGAAAAAGTTAAAATTCAAGTTGTTGATATAAAATAAGTAAGTGTATTTGGTTGTTGATCTGAACGCAATGAGGTATTGGATTTAAATTTCAATGAAAGCAAAATACTGAATAATTATTCAAATATATCAGACAATAAAGTAATAACAATTCATTCATATCAGCCCGTTTTCATCCACTCCTGAATGTAGGCCTCTTCCATATTTTTCCATTTCTGTCGGTCCGTAGCGATCCCCATCCAGTTTTTTCCGGCAATTTTCTGGATGTCGTCACGCCATCTCTTTTGGGGCCTGCCAACACTTCTCTTGTTCTCTCTTGGCCGCCATGCTGTTATCTTGTATGTCCATCTGTCTATGTCATGTCTTGCGATATGTCCAGCCCATCTCCATTTTAGCTGTGCTACTTTTTTGCTCACATATGTTATTTTCGTTCTTCTTCTGATTTCTTCATTTGGAACTCTATCTCGTAAACTAATTCCCAGCATAGCCCTTTCCATTGCTCGTTGTGTAACCCGAAGCTTATTAATGGCTTTACATGTTAGGAAGGTTGTTTCAATACCATAAGTAAGAACTGGCAGGATGTACGACTCGTAGACTTGCATGTAAGCGTTTTCATATATATGCTGAATCAGAGCAGAGTATCTTGAATCAATCCGAGCATTGTCCAGTGCTTTGAGAACTGCCCATGATTCGATAGAATCGAACGCCTTCTGGTAATCAACGAAAGCCAAATGCAGAGGTATATTATATTCCGTGGTTTTTTCGATAAGCGTGTGTACTGTCTGTAGATGGTCTATTGTACTGAAGTTCCTGCGAAATCCGGCTTGTTCTGAAGGTTGGCATGCGTCCAACTTTTGCGTCAGTCTGTTAGTTATTATTTTTGTAAGAAGTTTGTACAAGTGGGATAGTAAGCTAACTGGCCGATAATTTTCTATGTTATTTCTATCGCCTTTTTTGTATAATATGATGACTTCTGCGTTTTCCCATGCCTCGGGTATTTTTCCATATATTAAGCACTTGTTCAACAAAATTCTCACGCTTTCTCTTAGTTGTTCTCCCCCTATTTTTAACATTTCGGCGGTTATACGATCCTCGCCAGGGCTTTTATTATTTTTCATTTGACTAAGCGCTTTCATTAACTCTGCGGTATTTATTTCGGACATCTCTTCTGAACCGACATTTCTTACTTCCTTTCTTTCGTAGTAAGGACCTTGAGTTTTTGGACTGTATAACTCTGTATAAAAGTCCTGGACAGCCATCGTGATTTCCTCCCGGGTACTAACTAATTGGCCTTGTTTAGTTTTAAGTCCGGAAATTTTTATAATAACAATACCTCACTTCTATTATAAGTTATATGCAGAAAAGATCGCCTATCAACCTGCTTGCCTAACCTACCTTGAAAATAGTTTGAAGCGTAGACATGAACAAAATTATCTAATATTAATAAATTTTCATAATTTCAATTTCTTTTTGAAAAAATAAATTTTGATGATCTGTCATTTACATATTTTGTAGACGAGAGAGAGAAAGCAGTTTTTCTTTTACAAAATTTAGGTGAATAATTTTAAGTCCAACTTTAGGTTTTTTTTTATTAATTTTCCTAAGTAAGTATATATTTGTTGACATATGTAATACAAATTATATTAATACCACAAGCAAAACTAAAAAAACTAAATTAGTTAACTAGAAGATCTAACGTCCATGGCAACTAAATCAGCTCCAAGCATATATATATATATATATATATATATATATATATATATATATATATATAATAAATACTGGTAATGGCCTGTAAAAACAGTGAGAGAACCAAAAGTGGATAATATTGGGTTGGGTGTATAAAATACAATTATATAAGAGAAACTTAGCTCTCAACCAACTGAAAAAACCTTATACTATAAGGACACACATACTCTGTTCTAACCCAGTTATCGACAAAACACTATCTCAGATTGCAAGAATACCAGGAAAGGATGGAAGCCTTTCCTATGGTAGTGCACCTCCATCTGTAGACTGGTTTCGAACTTGTTAGTTCTGGTCAGTACAGAATAGGCTAGCGCACTTGAGCATCGGAAAGGTAAATCCTTTAAGCAGCTTATATTAGACAAAATATGATTCTTGCAATCTGAGATAGTGCTTTGTCTCTAACTATGTTAGAACAGAATACGTGTATCCTTATAGTATAAGGTTTTTTCAGTTGGTTGAGAGCTAAGTTTCTCTTATATAATTGTATTTTATACACCCAACTGCAAGTATATTATCCACTTTTGGTTTAGATATACAGGTCTCTACGACATTATATATTCAGATTGCGTAGAATGCTAAGAGATGGCGCCACTTGTATTAGATTTCATATTTTGTCTTATATAAGCTGCTTAAAGGATTTACCTTTCCGATGCTCAAGTGCGCTAGCCTATTCTGTACTGACGAGAACTAACAAGTTCGAAACCGGTCTACAGATGGCGGTGCACTACTATAGGAAAGGCTTCCACCCTTTCCTGGTATTCTTGCAATCTGAGATAGTGCTTTGTCTCTAACTGTGTTAGAACCGAGTACGTTTGTCCTTATAGTAAAAGGTTTTTTCAGTTGGTTGAGAGCTCAGTTTTATATAATTGTATTGTATACACTCAACTGCAAGTATATTATCCACTTTTGGTTTAGACCACTATTTAACCAACCAAAGCTTCTTTCTAGTCACTTTGTAAAATTTAATATATTATAAAAAAATTCGTACCAAGATAATAAAATCTACTGTGTTAATTTAAAATTATTTTCAAGCAATAATAATAATATAAATTAATACTTGATAATTTTTTTCATGACTGTATATCCATAGGCTTCGAATTTAGAACCTCTTCCATTGTCTGAAGTAGGTTAGAAATTATATATCATTCGTAATTGCAATATCACGTGTACTAAGTGATCGTTATTATATTTTTAGTTAAAATCTATAATACAAGCACAATCTTTCCCAACTGAAATTAAAGATTCATCTGAAAAAGCCGTGGTGGAAGCTCAATCGAATATAAATTGGATTGCTGCCCACCGAACCGATCTGGAGAAATTTTATGATATCGAAGTTACTCCAACGACAACGCCAAAACCAGGTGGTGCAAATACAGCACATATAAATATGGTTCTCTTGACTATTGTCAGTATAATTTCACTATTGGCTTTCTTTGCAAATTAGATTTATGTAGACTTTTTGAAATTGTTTAAATTATCTGCAAATCAGTTTTATTTAACTAATTTGCAATTTCTTGACGAATAAGTATTAATAGAATAGTTTTTTTTTGTATATTAGTATTCACACAGCCAATGGCGAATCTATTATGATAATTATTTATATTTTAATCTTATTTTTTAATAAATTAAATTGAAATTTATTGTTTGTATTTGATTGGATACCCAAGCTAATTTCTAATAAAACAGGATGGTTTTCGTATTAACTTCTTTCAACGAAAACTAATATCCCATCATTTTTATTTATAAATCTTTGTAAATCTCAACATTTAGGTTAAATACGAATAAATGACTTGGCAGTTACACAGGGCAAGAATGTTGGACTACAATTGTGGTCAAAATAATAAAAGTTGTTAAATACGATATACATAAATAAAGGTGTGTATAGACATGCAACAGAACTTGGTAATGTAACATCGCTATGTAACATTTTGTGCAAGGAAACATCGTTCTATAATATTAACGCAAAACTTTATTCCAGCACCAATTCTTGCATTTTTCACATGGATGTTGCGGGCAAGGAAATTGGAGGGGGTAAAAGGAAGGGGAATCCTCTAAAATAAATTCGGTCGGGCATGTAAAGCTGTACTCCCCTTAAAGCGGCTAAACTGTACTTGCGCAGTAGGTCAGGGGACAGGACTGGACTTGAGCAATTTTTATTACGTTATCTTATTGGAAAATTACAATTTAAAGTTCATTACTAGATGAATAATAAAATAAATTAGGACATAAAATGGATTTAAATATAATTCTCTGGGTAAAAATCTGCATTATGGGAAATCTAGGATAATGACGTTTTTCCCCTATTTCGAGAACGTAGAACACGATTCTGATCTCCGTTTTCCAGGGATCCAGCTCGTGTGTCTATATAATCTAAAATATATTTTTGTGACGATCATATTGATGTAAGTTTTGATAATATTTGTTTATTTTTCGTATATTGAAAGTTCATTATTTTTCAAGTTATCAAAGATAAAAATTGGAATTTTCAGGTTAGAAATAAAGTAATCAAAGTTGGGTAACAATGTCTTGCACTTGTTTTGTTTTAGTTCTGAGCTCATAAATACCTATGATTACTGTAATGTATTCATTTTCGGTTGAGGAAATAACATTTCTTGGTATATTACCTGCATGGAGGTCTTCACATTTCTAAATTCAGCAGAACAAAAGTTACTGTTTGTTACGAAGAAATTGGCCACTATAAAACAATCAATTCTCTACAAATTCGAGTTATTTGCCTTAATAAATCCATTTTCCATGAAGGGGAGACTTCTGGGAATCGTTTTTAAAGAGTTGTAAGCAAATTTCGAAGAAATTGCACGAAAATATCTATAAAATAATGTTAACCTAACAATGTAGCCTTTGTCAGCGCTGCTGTTTGCCAGCAAGTGACGTCATGCACTTTTATTGGTGTTCGTTGTCACGTGACTTGAGAGAGATTTAATTACATCTTGATTATTAAATAAAAATTAAATTCCTTAAAAATAAAGAAAAATTTTGTATTTTTTAGTATTTCTATTATAAAAATTACCGTTTCGCAGCAGAGTTATGGTTTTATTTGAATACACATTTATCCCCCATCAGTGGTTTTAGGAAGACCAAGGTACCATAATCTTTAATGTTCCCTTTTTATGTATTAAATACTATCTCCACACTAAATCTCAAGTTTCTAAGATGGTGCGAATTGACTTTTATTTTTGATGTTAACAGTTAATTAATCTATGAACTAAATAATTTTTTTTTTAAAATTACACCTCCTTCAAAAAACGAAAAATGATTCTATAAATATTTATATGCAATTAAAATTTTTGAAGTCAGTGCTAAATCAATAAATAAAAAGAGGGTTAACGAAAAAGCTGTCTAAAACTTACTAATTCTCATTTCACCAACATACATACATAAGCTTGCGTAATGATCTTATAACTGACTTTATTTGTGGTTGCTTCGGTGCTGTAGCTAGTTTATATCTAGCTTTAATTGTAATTTGTTCCATTTGGTATTAATTTGGCGCCGACTTAAAAATATCAGTTAAGTATAAACACTTACAGGTTTATTTTTCGCTTTTTATCGCATTTTTGAGAGTGTTGTAAACAGTACTACGAGACTGAGCGACAAATATTTTTTTATCTTGAGAATATTCCAAATACCAATTTAAAAAAAATGGGCTAAACAAAAAACGTATTGTGCCGTACAGGAAATCTGCCATAATGAATTTTAAGAAATTAATTTTAAATTCGTAATTTACGCCTCCGAAAATCCTACAAAACCAGTTTTGGCAGAATTCGGGAAAAACACATTTTTTATTCTATTCTATAATTCTTCTTCTTTTAACTTAATCGTTCAAGATATTGGCTATCATCATATCAATTCAGATTTTATTTACAGCGCTCTGAAATAGTTTTGTAGTGGTTATCCCCATACCATTTTAGATTAGCCAGCCAGGAAATTTGTCTTCGACTGGGATTTCTCTTTCCCCCAAACTTACCTTTGATGATAGGCTGTAAAATATCATTCTTTTCATTTCTTATGACATATTCGAAGTATTCTACTTTGCAACGTTGAATGTTGTTATGATTTCTGGTTGACATCTCATCCTACTTAGTACCTTCTCGTTGGTGATACCTTCTGTCCATGGTATTTCTAGAATTCGCCGATATATCCCCATTTCGAACACTTCACTCCCATAGTGTAGGATGAAAAATATATAGCGACAAACAATATATTTTTTAGTTTCATAATAAGATCTCTAGAGCATAGTAGATACTTCATTTTAATAATTACGGACCTTGCGACATTTATTTTTCATTTAAGGTACATCCCAGATGGAAAACTTTTCAACTCTTTGTAATGGTTATCCACTGACTACAAGATCTACTGGCTACAATTTAGTCTTGTTCATGGTTATATAATTAGCTTTCTTTTCATACATCTTCAGCCAATATTTTGTACTTACATCAGAAACTCCGTCTAACAGCACCTGTAAAATACTACAAGGACAGTATCGTCAACGTTGTATTGATTATTCGTGAACCTTAATACCACACGTGCTGTCATCAAGCATCATTTTAAATATTGTCTTCGAATATATATTAAACAAAAGTGGTGCCAATATACACCTCCGCCTTACTCCTGGAGTTATCTCCAGAATTTCAGAGAGTTGATTATTGATTCACAGTCGGTTTCTATTTCCAGTTTGGTTATCAGCTGGATATCCTTGGATTCAGTGCTACTTTATTTACAATGTCGAATAAATTTCCATGCTTTGTTGTAGTCTATAAAACAGGTGAACGTATTATCATATCTGAAACCGAATTCAGTGTTACTGATATTTTCTTTGCACTTTTCTTAAAGCCTGGAAAACTTTCTGAACATGGTATTAATGGTTCTAAACTCGTTACATATTTTAGCTTTTGAATTCTTGGTCTATAAAACAGGTGAACGTATTATCATATCTGAAACCGAATTCAGTGTTACTGATATTTTCTTTGCACTTTCCTTAAAGCCTGGAAAACTTTCTGAACATGGTATTAATGGTTCTAAACTCGTTACATACTTTAGATTTTGAATTCTTGGAAATAGTCATAGAGCCATTATCAGTAGAGTTTTAATTGTCGCGTCATTTAGAGCTTTCACGACTTTAACTGGTAAATCCTCTGATCTAGGAGCTTAACAATTTTTTGATTTTTTAATGGCATTTTTTTGCTCTAATAACAGTGATCTTCGAACTATCAAGATTTGCAACTTGTGCTCTGACGAGCCTATGTTCATCCAAAAATAGTTTTCAAATATAATCTACACAAGAAGCATGATTCTCCTTGATTTTAAAAATGATTCTATCTTGTTGATCCATAAAATTTCTGATACATTGAGGTCTAATTTGTCCAGTTGTCGCGTTCAAAATTCATGCTGTCTGTTAAGCTCTTTAATCTCATGGCAAATAGCCATCATCCAGGCTTCTTTGGTTTGACGAATTTTATTTTCTCTGTAATCTGTTTGTGAATATCATTATATTTATCAAGATCACAGTGCTTAGCAAGTCTTCGAGTGTCCATATTTCCTATGCCATCCATGGTTTTCTTCTTGTTTCGTTTTTTAAGGGTTGTTCTCTTCCAAGAGTCAGACTTTTTCAAAAATAGTTTCAAGATTCTTCCACATCAGTTTTTGTTTGGCATGCTGAGGATAACTTATTGTTGACAGTTATTTATACTTTTTCAAAATTTCTTAATTTGTCCTCATCATGTTCACTCTGTCTGAATTTGAGACCTTCTTTTATTTTGTTCATATATTGTATTGTGGTGAGAGAGTAGGTCAGTTCCAGGGTATGTTTTTAATTTATATACAATTTTTAAATCACTGATTTATCAGAAAAAGACTTTTTCATTTCTGATTATTGTTTGTGCGTTATCTCCGGGAGTACATCATGTTTACAGATTTCCTGGTGTTAATTTGAAAAAGATGTTTGTTGATTACTATTTGTTTTTTTTTTTTGCAAAATTGGAACATTCGTTGTCCACAGTCATTCCTATTTTCCAGACCATATCCGCCACTTTCGTCGCATTCTTGCGTTAAAATTGTGATCTCATATATTTCGATGTTTTTAACGCCTTTTTATATAACTACCAATTCAGCTTTACTTTTATCTCTAGTTAAGAGAAATAATACACTGTAATATTTGCGAAAGTACTTTATTAACTGTGACATCTGTTTTTTCTAATAATTATGGTAACTCCATTATAGTGTTTTTGTCATCATTTCCACTATAGTAAATAATGTGGTCATCAACAATGCAGTGTCCAGTTCCTTTTCATCTGATCTCATTAATCCTCAAAATGTACAAACCGCGACTTTTCATTTCTGAAGTTGTATTGTGGAGTTTTACGGCTTCAAATAAGCTGCTTACATTCAAAGTGCCTACTTTCAAGGCTGGTTGGAGAATTTTTCGCATTCTCTGACCATTTATATGCCACAATAGAATGACTTACGTGGGAAAAGATAACGCAGTGGTTTTCCTTTGCTTTCTGCGTCACAGTTCAGAGACTAGTTCAGAATTGTTTCCCTTATGCTTTAATTTGATCCTAAGAAAGCTGTTTCCCATTCTCAGACTAGTGATTTTAGATTCGTAATTTATGGACTGGAAAACTGTCGATACCAGTCTTGGAAGATTCCGGGAAAAGTATATTTTCTGCCCCACACTGAATTTTAAAAACAATAATTTACGCTCCCAAAGACCATCTCCACCAGTTTTGGGTGAACTGACAAAGTGTACATTTTTTGGTTTGATATATTGATGTTCCATATTGAATTTTAGAAAATAATTTTGAATTCCTAGTCAAACTTTCCAAAACTCTCCACTACCAATTTTGGACCAGTCTAGAAAACGTAAAATGTTTACTTCATCAAATTTAAGTTAAAAAAAATTGATTCAACTCTGTCATCTCAAAAATTCTCTTTTACCAACTTTTGACAAAATTGGGCCATTTTGCATATCTGAGAAAACTTAGCCAATTTTATATGGGAAGAAAAAGAAAGCAAGAAAAAGAGAGATATTGTGAATTTTAGTGCATATTTTTTGAATTATCGGCTTAGCCCTTTCGGTCTTACTTAGACCATCCTCAGGGCTCAGATTCTAGATACACGAGAATATGGTCAGTAAATAAGCTTTCTCAGTACTCACCAACCGCCCTAATTTTTTCTTGATTTCTTTGGTGTACAATATGTTAATAACTTATGCAATATTATATGGGACCAGCACACTTCCTGGACATAACGCAAAGAACCAAGTTCAAATCTACGGCGCCGTTGCGAACCAGTGTTATGAAGTCGTTAGTTCAGGTTCGGTCTTCATAGTTCGTTGCTGTTTCCTCTACCTATATCATATCTAAGTACTTATATGTTATGTTTGGTCTGCCTTCATTGTCGTAATGGCTTTTATATTTCTTCTAGATAGGTTTAAGATGAGACATTTATTAAGGCTGAATACCATACCCTTATTTCTGGAGCGTTCATTTACAATTTTGAGTACTTGTTTAGCTGATACATGGTGGCAGCCATTAATTTAAGATCATCCATACACAGAAGATGATTTAATTTCATCACCTATTCGTTATTATTCCTAATTTTAAAATCATATCTGGTGTAGTTTAAACGGCGTGATAGTAGGTTCACTGCAAGACAGAATCATAATGGGCTTAAAGAATCTCTTTGAAATAATTTCCTTTGTAATGACTCGATATTGTTGATGAAATATATTTGCATTTGGATCTTAGTTCTCCAGGTTGACAGGAGGTGTTCTAAAAATTACACAATATGAACATCGACTGTAAATAGCTGCTAGCCAGTCATGTGATACTGAGTCAAAGGCTTTTTAGTAGTCGCCGTAGGCAGTGATAATATACCAGCGGAATGTCTACAGCACGGAGGGGATGCACTCCACAGATCCATCCATAAACTAATACAAAGAATCTGGCAGGAAGAAATTCTTCCAAATGAATGGAAGGAGGGAGTCATTGTGCCAATCCACAAGAAAGGCGACAAGAAACAATGCAGCAATTACCTACTGAACACAACTTATAAAGTCCTTTTGAACATTCTGCTGGAAAGAACCAAAACATATACAGAAGAAATCGTAGGGGATTACCAATGCGGATTTAGACCTAATCGCTCAACTGTTGACCAGATATTTGCCATAAAACAGATAATGGACAAAAGCGGGGAATTCGATCGTGAACTACATCAGATATTTATCGATTTTAAACAGGCATTTGATAGAGTCTGCAAAACGAGACTATGGATAGCAATGCAGGAGCTTGGCTTTCCCAAAAAACTGGTCAGCCTAATAAGAATGCGTATGGAGGGGTTAAAGTGCAAAGTGAAAGTGGGACAGTACTACTCTGAAATGTTTGAAATAAACAACGGTCTTAAGCAGAGAGATGCGCTCTCACCACAACTTTTTAACATAGCGCTGGAATATATAATCAGAAATTCGAAAATTGAAGCACCGACATCTATATTCCATCAAGATGGACCAAATCTACTGTTGGCATTTGCAGATGATGTCGACATGATTGGTAGTAGTAGAATAAAAATGAAAGAAACTCTAATACTGTTCGAAAGGGAAGCAAAGAAGATGGGACTTCAAACCAACGAAGACAAAACTAAATACATGTTCATGAGTCGGAATGGCCGAAACAGAGACAGAATAGGTCAAAACATCACCATCGATGAATATAACTTTGAACTAGTCAAAGAATTTAAATATCTAGGAACAACAATATGCGAAGATAACAATGGATCACAGGAAATAAACAATAGAATACAAGCAGGAAATAGATGCCTGTACGCACTGCAACATCTGATGAAATCGAAACACCTCACAAGACGAACAAAGATGGACCTATACAAAATAGCTATAAGATCGATAGTTATATATGGTTGCGAAACTTGGACGCTAACCGTAGCGAACGAAGAGAGACTACGAGTCTTTGAAAGAAAAATACAGAACAAGAACTAACAAGGAACTAGAAGAACTATTCCCAGATACAGATGTAGTAAAAGAAATAAAGGCCAGAAGACTCCAGTGGGCAGGACATATCAGAAGGCTTTCTGACGACAGAATAATAAGACTCGCTTGGGAGGAAGCACCGGCTGGGAGAAGGTCACTGGGACGACCCCGACTCCGGTGGAGAGATAATATAACAAAAGATCTCAAAACCATGGGCATCGAACACTGGATGGAGGTTGCGAGAGATCGAAATGAATGGAGGCATGTCGCAAAGTCGGCTAAAACCCATCCAGGGTTGTAACGCCACGGAGTAAGTAAGTAAGTAAGTAGGCGATGAAAGGGGCCTTTGATTGTTATATGCCTGATTTTAGACGGCAAAATCAGTAAGGTGTTTCTTGCAATCCATTGCACTTGTAGCACATACTTTTTGCAGAATTACAATGATGAAGCTTGAGAAGTCAAGTACTGAACTGAATCTTGTATATTCTTCTGATTTTCCCATAAACTTAGGCAGACGTGTTTCACACTGTCTTCAGGGGAATATTCAGCCGTCCCGAATATACTCAGATAACGTAAGGATGAAGCTATGTGAGGGTCCTTTTCAATGTTGTCGGGTGCTAGGTGATGTTATTGTTCTCTGCATTTCCTATAAATTTTGGGACATTTTGAGCGGTCCTAGGTACGACTGTTTTTTGCTTAGCGTTTACAGGTATTCGTTAAGACCTAATTCGTTAATAATAAGGAGAAGATTATTTGGTATTACGCTGGTTGTTGACACAATTATTGGGATCGTTAGGACGTTATTCATTACCCACAGTCTGCGTGTGTTCGTATTTGGCGATCTTCTCATTATGATTGTCCCTTAGATTGTTGTTGTTAAAGATGGCGAATCAATTAGTGTTGCTTGCTGTGATGTTTTATCCACTAAAATGAGGTTTGGCCTGTTATGTGTAACTATATGATTTGTAAGCACATTTCAACTTTAACCCAGCTCGAACTCGCTGGTTTCTAGTATAGGGCCCGGGCTGTATTCATAGTATGAAAGTTTCTCTACCTGCAATGCTTTGAATTTCTCTGTCGATGGATTATCTTTGCAACTGAATCGTGATTCTCCTTGCACTCCGATGCGTTAAGTGCTGGGCATCTTCCTGTTAGGTGCTTGATTATCTTTAATATTCGACATCTATATCGGCATGGTGATTCGTGTTCGACGGGTCTTTGATTGGATAGCTAGTAGAAAGCTTTCGGTTGCAGGAAACATTTGCCCTGACGTTAACCAGTGGTTCTACGCTAATTTGTTGAAATTTTCTTGGCTGACATCTTTTAAGTGTCGTCCATAACAGGGCTTCTGTAGCCAAGCTTGAAGTTTCTCTTGGTCTGGTAAGTGATGCGATTCCTCAACCGCAGTGGTGTTGAGTCGTCTGCCTCGTATATTTTCGGTGTAGTATAGAACACTCTGAAAGAATGTGAAAATAAGAGGGTAAGTTTGTAAGTTGATGATCCAGTTACTTATCAATATCCACCAACCTTCTTCCTATGGTAGCATTGTCTGTTTAATAGCACTACGAGGAGAATATATGGGTGCAGACTTTCTATCTTCGTCCTCCATCCATTTCATGATTCCAAAAGAGTAACTGATTGCGGAGTATGCATAGGTGTTGAGTGCCTTAAATGAATTTTTACTGTTTAGGATGGATCGCAGTACCGGCCTTTCCCGTCTTACAAACTCGTTGATTAAATTGGCTCTCATAGTTCGTTGGCCAATTCTTTGTATCTGTTTTATACGGTAGCCGAGTTTATGGATATGTAAATATAGATTTAGTAAAGCAAAAATAGGCCAAAAAACATGGGGATGATAGTATGTTAGTGTTGGTAATTGTGGGAATTAAAGGGAGGGTTTCGGTAGTCACATAAAACGATATGATTCTAGATATCATATCTTTTTAATAAATTAAAAATAGGTAATTAAAAATTATGTTTATTAAATCAAATTTAAAGATGTATCTATAATTTTTATCTCTAATTCTCCAGACGTGTTTTTTATACCTTAGATAAGATTAAAAGAAAACTATTTATATAAATTGCATTTTATGTCTTATATTTAATTGTGCAAGTGCAAATTTATTATAAGGTAAATTTTTATTTAATTAATTAATAAAGTGAAAAACACTTTTTATTTTTTTGTGAAAATGAAAAGAAATGTTTTACCTGCTAGTCCAAAGATTTCCCCGAGGCAAGCATTTTAAATATTTATATCAATAGTTTGAATATTATTTCTGAAAAGGTTAAAAAATATTTTTGGAAACATTAATGAAACATTCCCTCACAGGTCACTGAATACAATAAATATAAAAATGCTTATGGCTTGCATATTTAATTACTTTTCTCAAATTAAGAACACCGTATCTCTAAAATAAAACCCACCCTTAGTGAGATGCCGTATAACAAAAGGAGAGGGGCGTAAATTTATTACCTGTAGAGAGATATTGTATTTATGATGGTGCGTCGAGACCAAAGAAAAATGCATAAAATAAATCTAGAACTCCAAAAAGCTGGGGGGGGGGGGTAATTAAAGTGATATAAAAACTCCGATTGCCAATACTAAAGGCTGCTTTATGAGATATATTTACGTTTATTTCTTTTCTTAGCATTAAGAAAGGAACCATCATTTGTTTAAGTTTTTAATTATCACCATGTATTTGTAAACACTTGAAAATAATTACTCCCAAGTACATTCAGATATAAAAAATTTATACTAAATAACTTTGAACTTTACCCTATCTAGTTGAAGAACGTGTCTGATCCGGATTTATCTAGACAATAAAAAAAATGTTTACGACAAAATTGTAAAATTTTTTTAAAAATGCATGTGATGACGAGTGAATAAATAGCAACACTAGGAATGCCAAAATATACATACTGTCAGATAACTAAGTAGTGCTAAAAATTGTCAGGTCAAATAAAGGAGTCTCAAATATTTTATTTTAAATTTGGATTCGTTTTTTATTGTGTATTTATCGAGATATTTGCATAATATTTATTTTTCTATATTGATGTGCAGTTTTGTTTTGGAACTAAAAGTCGTTTTATTTATTAGCCGCTATGACTACTAACAAAGTAAGTTTTTAATGAACTCTTTTCGTGCGCTCCCTTCAAAGGACAAACAGAGTTAAAGAAGGACGAATATTAACTGATTTAAAAATCGAAAAACAAGGTGGAAATGGAGAAAAGTATTGCCGCAAAAATAAAAATATATAATTGGCTATGCGAGCGCCAGGAAATATAATTTCTAAATAAGAACATGAATTTTATGCTTTTTTTTGGTATTTTAAAAAAATGAGGTGTTTCATCGTAGGACGTGTAAACACTTTATCTGGTAAATCATTGGTAAGCTCTAAAGCATTTAATAATATTGATTTAAAATTTTATCCTAGATTCAAATTGTGAATCTAGAGGGGACAAGTTTAATCTTTTGGATACGATATATGAAAATTCTTAAATGATACCAATATTTTAGTTTTTCAAAAGACAAGAATTCACCGGCTGAAGTAAATTGATCATGATAATAATTCTTTATACCAAATGAGTAAGTCTGTTTTGAGTATTTATCTGGGTGCATTACGGGCACTTAGCGCCATTTTTAACCGACTTCTAAAACAAGGAGGTTCTCAATTCCACCGCTACGTATTTTTTTTCACATATGTACATCGATTACTCTGGAACGGCGGCATCGATTTGAATGATATTTTTTACGTTATAGGAAGTTGCTGCGGTGGTTACATATCATTTTGGATGAAATTGGTACAGTAAAATCTAAGATGGCGCTGATAATATGGCGGACAAAAAATAATTTTGTTCAATTTCCTCCAAAATTGATACTAGGGAGTATTCGAGATCGCACATGACGAATTTGAAATTATTTAAAAAAAATTCAATATGGCGGACCCAATATGACGGATAAAAACAATTAATTGTGTCTGATCTTCTCCAAAATTGGTATGGGAAAGTTTTAGAGGTCGTACATAACGAATTTAAAATTATTTTTAGAAAATTCAATATGGCGGTTATAATATGGCGAAAAAAATCAATTTTTTTCAGTTTTCTTCCAAAATTCGTAAGGGAAGTTTTTGGAATCGCACATAACGAATGTAAAATTATTTTTAAAAAATTCAGTATGGCGGATAAAAAATTAGGTTTTGCCGATTTTCTCTAAAATTGGTATATTGGAGTTTTCATGGTTGAATATAACCAATTTGAAATTAGTTTTAAAAAATTTAGTATGGCGGATCCAATATAGCGAACAAAAAAAAATTATTTTTTTTCGATTTTCTCCAAAATCGGCATGGGAAAGTTTTCGAGGTCGCACATACGAATCTGAAATTATTTAAAAAAAAATAAATATGGAAGATCCAATATGGCAGATTAAACATTTTACATGTCTCGATTTTGTCCAAAATCGATATAGGGAGATTTTCAGATGTGCTAATTACTAATTTAAAATTATTTTTGAGAAATTAATTTGACGGGTCCAATAAAGCGACCTAAAAATTTTAAATCTTTCTACTTTTTCCAAAATTGATTTAGGGGCGTTCTTAAAAATTTAAAATTATTGCTAAAATATTCAATATGGCGAATACAGGATGGCGGAATCAAAATTTTACATTTTACGAGCTTATTCTAAATTGGTACTGAGTCGTTATTGAGGGTGTGTGTTAATCGCAGATTTAAATTTATTTTAAGAAAATTTAGTATGTCAGATTCAATATGACGGTCTAAAAATGTTATATTTTCGGATTTTGTCCAAAATTGGTACTACGAGGTTTTCATGGGTATAGATTCAGATTAGATTAAGAGGTTAAAATTATTTTTTTGAAATCCAATATGGCGGATCTAATAGAGTGTTGAACATTATACGTTATTCATATTTTTTCAAATTTGGTATTAGGGGGTTTTCTAGGTCATACTGAAGTTATTTTTTTACCTTAATATGACGGATACAATATGGAGGACTAAAATTATGAACATTTTTCTTATTTTGTCCTAAATTGATAATGAAGTTTTTTTTGGGGCGTATACAAACTTAAAATGCTAGATAAAATATATCGGATGAAAAAATGTATGCCTTAAGTTTTTTAAATATCGGTATTGGGAGGTTCTTTGGGGTCTATATTAATAATGTAAAATTAATCTAAAATTGAAGATTATGGATTTACTATGACAGACTAAATATTTGTTTGATACAATTTCCTTCAGAACTGGTATTTTGAGATTTCTTAGAATCAAAGAATTTTTAGTTGTTTATTTTAGTGTTGTGTAGAACTTTAGATAAAGTGGGTACTTTTTCGGACCTTGAAATTATTGCTAGGTGCTTAGAACTTAGTTCAAATAAGTTATGCATATCATAACAAATGTAAAACTAAAAATCGAAAATAAAAAGTTGAACCGACATCTAAAAAAGCGCTTAAAAGCGAAAAATAACAATTTAAATTTTAATATAAAATGGAAATTTTTGAAGACTGCGTCAAATTATTTCTAAATGAAACAAATACTGAACGCGATGTATATAAAATATATTAAGAAAGCGACTCACATTTTGTCAGGTATTAGTTTGGCGCCGACTTCAAAAATTTCAATTTCAGCCAATATGCTATTTTGTTATTACAATTCCGTACAAAAGTTTCAAGACTAATAATTTTTCATGCATATTTCCTAATTTAAGGAAATAAGTAGAAAACTGATTATAGCAAAACAATGTATCAGATTTACAAGCCAAACGGCTTCGCACTCCCTCCAGGGAATATTGACTCATACCAGGTACACAAAGATACCAAAAGTATGAAGCTCTGTGGGAACCCTTTCCATATTATCGGGTCCTAGGTGGCGTGGTCTGCTGTATTTCCTATGAATTTTCGGACGGTTCGCGCGGTTACAAGGAGAATTGCTTTCTGCATCGGGTTATACAGATGCTCACTAAGGCCCAGTCCCTTGATGTTCTGCAGGAGGTTCTTTGGTATCACTCCAGTTGTTGACAGTATTATGGGAATCATTTGGACGCTGTTCATTGCCCATTGTTTTCGGATTTGCACCTCCAGATCTCTGTATTTGGCGATCTTCTCGTTGTATTTTGGCCTTAGGTTGTTGTTGTTAGGTCCAGCAATGTCGATTAGTGTAGTTCGCCTAGAAATTTTATCTATTAGTATATCTGATCTATTATGAGCAACTGTCTGATCCGTCAGAACCGTTCGGTCCCAATATAACTTGAACTGGTTGTTCTCAAGAATAGGCTCCGAACTGTATTTGTAATAAGGCACTTTTCCTACCTGTACAGTACACTCTACATAATAACTTTTTTGCTAATTCTTGGTGGAGTATCTTAGCGGCGAAGTCGTGTCTTTCCTTATACTCGGTTGCGGCAAATGCTTGGCATCCTCCAGTTATGTGCTGGACTGTCTCTGATGTTCGACAGCCATATCTACATTGGCCATTTTTAACGTAGGAGGCCGTTTTTTTCTATGAAGGGTTGGATAATGGTGGCAAGATGTTTTGTTAGGTCCTGAGTTGGGGAGCTAACAGAGCTTAGTGTTGGTTTTAAAGGGATTCCGGGATTGTGTATTTTAGGTAACACGAAAAGTATAGGACATATAGATGACTTTTCCCTTGGTGTGATCTTATTCTTTATTTCTTCGTTAAGCGCAGATGACTTGATCAATGATTTGGTGATCTTTTCTAGATAAGTGGATGGTTTCTGATTATTGCGTCATATCAGGATAATTTAGAATGACGATTATCTTTTCATGATAGTCTATTTTGTTTAGAACCACTGTCGAATTTCTTTTGTCAGCTGGAAGTATTACGATAGAGGTATCTTTGCACAGGTCTCGAAAGAAACGGAACGTAACTTGGCAACATGACCCCAAACACTGCAACAAGACCGATGACATGTAGCAAAACTCGCAACCTGATTGGTCAGAACCATCTATTCAACGATCACGTCCCACGTATACAAGGGACCAGCAGCACCCGAGTCGCAAGCATCAGTTAGCCCACAGACGTCTTCGATTGCACATCACACTTGTGAGAACATTTCAAGTATATATTTTGAAAATACAATAACAATAGATTGATTTGCCATAATTAGTTATTTACTTACTTTTTTGAATTAGGAAATGAAAAATCATTTGTCTTGAACTTTTGCAAGCAACTGTACTTACTTAATTGTTTACTTGTAATACTTTAAATGTTGTATTTTTTTTAGGAATCATGTACATATTTTACATCTTTATGTTTCTAACATGCGTCGCAACTTCAAAATGCGACAGACTACCGTCAGGTGTTCAACTTTATGGATATAATCTTCACCTAAATTTTACTGAAGAATCCTTTACTCGTCCACCGTATGAATATCACGGATACCTTCAGTTAAGATTTTCAATGTATCAAAGTTATGGGGGTGACTTGAAAATGTATGCTGATCATAATTTCATAAAAGTAGAGTCGGCTTATTTGGAAATAAATTCCACCGCTACCGAAATAACTTCTTTTAAAATTGACAATTCTACTGACATCTTGACTTTGGGTGGTACTAGTAAAGCTAGCTTAACAGCTTATGATTCGTATGTGAATATTTTCTATACTAGCAGGTAAGTCAATGCTTTCTAATATCATAAATCACAAATAAAGAATAAATTATCAATTGTTTTATGTTGCAGTCAATATAATAATTTATTCATATACAATTCAAAATAAATTATAGATCCCTTTAAAAAATCTTGCCTGATTAGTAGAGGAGCCAAGTGGGTTTTCCTAGTCGATGAAGAGACATGGCTTCACTAAAGTTTTTTATGTGTATTTTCACCTCCTGATTATCAAAAAGTTTAGTTTTTGATTTAAAAATCGTTAAACGCTTGAAAAATCGAATTGTTTTCCACTTTTCAATATAAATAACTTTTGTTTTTCAAATTCTGCGCCTAACAATTGATAGTTCACGCCAAGAACTACAAGCTGAGATTAATCGTAATGCGAAAATGAAATGTTTTCATTGGTTTTAACACTAAGCAAATAGCGTTTCATCGGTTATAACGTAAGGGATGTCTACTTGCAGGCGTTCACCTAGTGCACATAATTCATCATAGTTTTCATTGATCGTTACATTAATACTTTAAACACATTACTTTTAGACACAAACTACGTTTTCAAAAATAGTTATTTTATGAAGTTACCTTATACAGGGTCAATAACAAATAAACTTTGCAAAAATGTGACCAAATTTTAATAGCCCTATTTGGATTTTGTAGAAAAACACACATTTGATATGGCGCTACTATAAACAAAATGTGTCTGGAGTAGTTAACATATGAGAGAACAAATGAGGAGGAGGAGGATGAAGAGTATACACTCTTCATCCTCCTCCTCCTCCTCACTTGTTTTCTCATAATATTTTTCGAATTACCTCATATACATGTCCTATTTGTTTGCTTTTGGCTGATTTTGGTAAAGTATAAGCAATCAAATGGAACATGTATACGAGGTAATTCGAAAGTATACGAGATAATTCGAAAAATATTATAAGAGGAGGAGGATGAAAAGTATATACTCTTCTTTTTCTTCCTCTTCATTTGTTCTCTCATATATTAACTACTGCCTGGGATCAAGAATTGCCAAAACTAAGAAGTTTTATGTAGGTTAAGTTGAATCTTATTTTGCAACAGTGGTGCAATTTACAAAAAATGTACAAAAAATCTAAATTATCTTATACAACTGAAATTTTGCATATTAGCAAAAAATTGCATTCATAAAAACTTTTTCTAATAACTTTTTTCGATATTTTGAGATATAAAACCACTTATATATATATATATATATATATATATATATATATATATATATATATATATATATATATATATAAAGTCGGTTAAAATAATTAGGACCTCTAGTTCTTTTAGATATGATTCGAGCTTTCCTTTTGCTATTAGCTGTAAAAAAATTCATATAATTATGTGGAAATGCTTTGTCATTTTCAGGATAAGCGTCACAGACATGTACGGTCTATATAAACTAAGTTATCCGAGTTATGGAGAAACGAAGTATATGGTAGCAACCCAATTTGAACCAACATTTGCAAGAAGAGTGTTTCCCTGTCTTGATGAACTTACATATAAAACATCTTTACGACTGAACATTACTCACCCAACAAACATGGAAGCTTATTTTAATACAGATATAGATGATTCTATAGATCCGTCAGAGACAACTGATGATTTGTAAGTTTATCTATTACACTTATTTTTAGAGTTACAATTTTTGTCTGCTTTCTTTCTTTATTTATTTATTTATGTACACTAATTACATCAGTAATACAAATTTCATATACTATTCTTAAACCTAAAACATTAAACTAACAATTTTTTAGTTAAACTAAATCCGAGCCTGGGAAGCAAACGGTTTATGATCAATAATATCAATATACTTAATTAAATTAACACTATTTAAATTTACATCACTAATATATATATATATATATATATATATATATATATATATATATATATATATATATATGGAATAGTTTTACTTTTTATATATTGTAAATTTTTACAACTATTGATTCTAGAAAACTCTAGATAAGATGTTAGTCTTTGTTTTATGCCACCATTATTTACCACAAATGGAAGTTGTGAAACTAGGTTTGGACCATTTATAGAATCTCAAATATAAATAGTATTAGCCAAAGAAAGTCTTTTAAATATATTCAATAAGTTTAGATGATAGTAATCTTAATTGTGATAGTCCCAAATCTCTAAAAAATGTACTTTGTATTTTGGTATAAATAAATGGAATATAGATTGTAGAAAAAGTTTTGTTCATATATTCAGGACTTAATTATGTTTAGAATAATAAAAACAATTACCCGTCACAGCTTCGTCCACAAAATATTTGTTTTATAGTATAAATAAGTGAATTATAGATTATAGAAAAAGTTTCGCTCTTATATTCAAGACTTAATTATATTAAGAATAATAACAACAATTACCCATCGCGGCTTTGCTCGCAAAATGTTTGTTTTATCGTATAAATAAATGGATTATTGATTGTAGAAAACGTTTCGTTCATATATTCAGGACTTAATTATTTTTAGAATAATAAAACAATTTTTCTTTAGAATTAGTTGTTTGCTATGTAATACCATCCCGAAAATCATGTAATTATACAAATTTTTTGTCATTTTCACCCTTTCTAACAAAGCTATCGCAAAATCTTTCCCTTTTTTAACCTATACAATACCACCAATGTGAGTGCGAAATTTCAAGTCAATATCTTTAACCGGTTAGGCTGTACGTTGATTGATTAGTCAGTCAGCCGTTCAGGACTTCCTTTTTTATATATATTAGAGTGTGACGCGTTTTCGTAGGAATGAGCAGGTCGTGCTCTACGGATATACTTCGTTTACTGCAGCGGAACATCGGTCAGTGGATATTTCTCGTGAAGACCGTCATCGGTCAAATGCTCAGCGCAAGGGTATCGGTTTGACGGTATCTACTTTATATTCGGGATATCCCTGCTCTCTGAACTGATCAACGGTTTGACTGCCTGAAGGTCAAAACATCCACTCGGTGGTCGGTTCTCGGGCGCCACCCTCGGGATTCATGTGGTCGAGGGCCCACTTATGCACCGGACAGCTTGTTACAATGGAGAAACGGCAAGCCAGGGGTCAATTGCATGTATTAGTGCTGGCTGCCGGCTGCCAATTGTTATATGTAATGTTAAAAATGGGATTAGACACCAAATTTGTGAGGCGTATGGGACTAGATAATGAAACAAACGGTTACAAAACATCCTGTATCTTATATTCCATACTTATATAAAGATAGAACTTACAATCTAAGATGTACAACAAACTGACAATTAAACGGTCTGGAGGGCAAGAGTATGTTTTGAGAGCTGTTCACGATAGCTCGTACTGTTCGGTTGGGCTGAAGACGGTAACCCGGCGGTATCATTCACGACGCTATTCACCTACCCCGTACTATACGGTTGCAACGCTATTCACGACGGCTCGTACGCAAATTATCGCGCCTTGTATCTAAAATCCGCATTCACGGTTCACGGCGCTTCGTATTAAAATTCGACCGACGGCGGTATACGCGCTAATAATAACCCGGCATCGATCGGCGATATGAAGCGTCTCTACACGGCGGCGATCTCTACACGCGGCTGTGGCGGCGATAAGCGTCGGGGCGGCAGTTGTTTAGCGCCTTTATTAACGGACATCAGGGGACACCTGGTGGTAAAACACATTCCTGGTCAATACGGAAACAAAACTAAACTGACGGCATCAGTGCGTGTGTGTATAGGTGACGGTAGGAAAGAAAGAAATGAAACGACGCAGCTCGTCCTTATAAGGGTCCTCGAAAATGCTGGCCATTAGCGGAGTAGGACGTAAGGAAAGAAGTGTATGGTGAAATACCATATACACACAAGCCTAGCCTCACCTACATTGCTAGACCAGGAAGGCGTGGTCCGGCAGGTGACCCAGTCCAGTCCGTTTGGACTGTTGATCCCGGTGGAGAACGTGCAGTTCTCAGCGAAATAATGGTCTGCTCGAGCTTAAGTAGACGGCCCGAGCTCTCACTACCCTGATGAGTGACGGTGTGCGGTGATCGCGTATACAATACTGTTGTATACGGCGCGCGATTACTATGGTCGGACGCTCTGAAAATAATCGGAAAATCGCATTTCCCGGCATGGCGCGGTAAATCTAATTATATACCGGTAATATTGAAACTTTAAGCAATCTTTTCCCGCAAGAATCAGATTTTTCGGATGTAAAATAAATAAATTAAATCCCGGCGAACATACTCATGCCCAAAAATTAATAACTTCGTTACAAGAGATTTTATCCATCTACCACATACTTCATATTATTGTGACCATATTATACTATAGTATTCAACTTTTGGTAGCACAGGATTGTCAAAAAGTGTTAAACAAACGTCAAAATTAAAATGCCTAGTAGATTTGACAATGAAATCCATTATTTTGTGGGCTTTTTTAATTTTGTTTTTTATTTATATGTGCTTATTGGAATTTAGTGAACTCTCAAATAACACCCCCATATCCTTTTGACAAGAGGTCCGCTGAAATACTATGTCATTAATAGAATAAGTTTGATTTGGAATATTTTTATTAAGAGTAAAACCATTCGACAACACTATCCAATCTTTAGCAGTCCATACTTCACTAAAACGTTTAAAGTCATATCATACGTTAATGCTCTTGATCATTTGATCCCGTTGCATATCTTATTAAAAGAGGTTCTAGATTAGAACCCTGAGGAACACCAGAAGTACTTTTGTATACATAGGATTTGTCCTCATTTATTTCAACGTGCTGCTTACTATCGATTAGGTTTGAGGCAATAATATTTACTAGGTTTTTCAAGAGATTCATTAGCTTAAAGTATTATATTATAAGAGTTGCTTTACTGGACTACATCAACTTGTGCTTTTTTATTAAGAGAGTTGTGAATGTATTGTGTAAAAGTAAAATAGTTATTTAGAGTTGACCTATTCTGTAAGATCCCATGCTGGCACTCAGATTAATTGTGCTTTACTTCACCATACGCATCATTATTTCATATACGAAATTTCTAACTTTACGTCTTCTATGGTACAGGTCTATAATTAGTTACTTCATGATTTACGTCTCCCTTGAAAGAAGGTATAACCTTTAGTATGCCATTCTGTTGGATATGAGTGAAGGTTAAAAATTTTGAATAGCACTACGTAACTCAATTTCATCAATGGAATAGTCACAGAAATATCTTTTACTTACATTCGCATTACATTCTTTCGCTCCTGCACTACAATATACACTACCAAAATGAAGCACAAATAAATGTGCAATACCTTTTGCACCTGAACAAAAAATGTTATCATACGAAATTTCCTCCACAATATCACTTTCACCTCTCTGTCTCTTAATATACTACCAAAAATACTTAGAATTATTTCTTAGACTCAACTAAATCATTGCTTTATTCTCTGACTATATTGCCTGTATTTTAGCTTTAATATATTTTTACTAAATTTGTATTATACAAATAAAGGCTTATAGACTTTTCGTATTTTCTAACATATTTTTGTTTATCTATTTATTTATTTAGTTATTCAAATAGTACACTACAAAATAAATTATTACAAATGGTGCAAAGAAAATGTCATTGCAAATGCCACAAAGTTTACAAATAAAACCAAACAAATTAGTATAAACACACTTGTTGCGAAACAAAGTAATACTAACAGTTATTACTTAACAGGCACAAAATCATTATATATTTATCCAAAATTAAGTGGTTGTTTCAATTTACACACATTTATACAAAATATATTAATATGCTGAAGGTTATGTAGTAGTTTATTAAAGATTTCTTCACAATAATGCTCTTACCATAATTAGTTTGGCGGATCCTTAGAGACAAGAGTTGTATGGTTCTTATATTTCTCAGTGAAATACGGATTTATACCAAGCTAACAAGGTTCTGACAATCTATAACACTGTAAATTACTTTGTATAGAAATATAAACATAGCGTTTTCTCTACGAGTTTTAGGAGATTTTAGACCACACAATAATAGTCTGTACATGTTTCTGTATGAAAAATGTTGCTTAAAAAGTAGATATTTTAAAAAAAATCTCTTCTGAACTTTTTCCGAACAATCTATGTAGCATTGATAAAATCCATATTATAGAGCAAATACTTAAGCACACTACGGACCAAAGAGCAGAACAATGTTGTGGCCTTATTATCCTTACTATATTTGGGGTTTCGCTTAATGAATCTTAACAATTTACAACTTTTTAAAACAATGCTCTATATATACTTATCGAACGATAGGTAGTACTGCAAAATAACACCCTATTTCTAGATTTGAATTATAATATCGAGATGGACATTATTTACATGATATTGAGAAAAAAAAACGATTTGAGACTTTATAAAAACTTAAAGATTTACTCTTATTAACTTTTAAGGGTAACGCATTTTTTTACACCATTCCACTATTTGATAGAGAACGAAATCTCTCACTGCTTTGGTTAAATTGAAAATCATGGTTCTTGGGTTTAGACCAAGTCTAATTGGAATTACTATCAGATGTTTCGCCTATGATTACACGGCATCTTCAGGGACTCTTGCTCACTGAATGTGTTCTAATCTTGTAGAGTAAGGATTCCTGAAGATGCCTCGTGCGAGCATAGGCGAAACGTCTAATAGTAATTCCAATTTGACACAGTCTAAACGCAAAAACCATGATTTTTAACTCATTCCACTATTTGATTGAGATCTGGTTGCAAATTATAAGAACCGTTTATATTATTATAAAACTTTAAACCTTCTACATAGAGAAGAAAAGAGGACCGGCAATAAATCTTAATTTCATTGATAATTAGAGAAAATAATAAAGGTCCTTTCAGGATTCTGTATTTTACTGTTATAATTTTTGCGGTAACATCATTCATGCTACCAACCTATGTCCTCCTCAACCATAACAACTAAATATTGGATACACCTATCACAAATAACTTTTGGACAATAGAGAGTGACAAATACTGTCGAATGCCTTGCTTAAATATGTGTAGATGACGTCAACTTGTTGTTTGTTTTCCACTGAGTTAACTATCTTGTTATAAAAAGATATTAGATTGGTACTACTTCATCTTTCTTTATAAAAATCATGTTGCTGTTTGACTATTTTTCTTTTAAATATTTCAAACATGTCGCCTGTTATGATTGCTTCAAACAATTTGGGGAAGGCTGATATGATAAAAATGTCTCTATAGTTGGTGATATTTGCTTTGTCCCGACTTAAATATTGAAGTCATTCTATCTAAATTTTTGAAAATTCTAATGTTAAAGGATGACTGAAAAAGGCTACCTAATGAGTCGCAGCAACGCTTCATTTGTGGTAAAAGTGTGGTTGCAACAGTTTGCAATAAATTTTACTTTCGAGGTGTCAACCTGTGATAGATCTAAATTTGAGTGATCAACAAAACAAGTTTGAAAATAATCAGCATCAGCGACTGTTTTTGGTGTCAAACGATTTATCTTCATAATTCATTTCTGAGAAAATTCGGACATTTTTGTTTAAATAATGTATATAAAACAAAAAAGTTTAATACTTTCTGGAATCATAGGTTCTCTTTTCGATGCAAAAAATAAATAGTTGAGATTGATTTGGAGCTTACATTCTTTACTCAGGAATGAACATTCATCATAATTCTCTTTCCACTGGTTTCTTCTATATCTCCTGAAAACTTTATTGTTTTTAGCTAAAAGATTACGTAGATTATTATCGAATCAACTACGTTATTTGCCACCTTTTACAGTTCTAGAAGGCACAAACTGCTCTTTCGTCCGGTATATGATGTTTAGAACTGGGAGCTTTATTTATATCCTCATTAGTTTCTACGTAATGCCGGTCAGTATTTAAAAAATAATTACCTAAGGTACCATAATCTGTTCTGTGAAAGTCATATACTTCTATCGCACTGTCAAGCTTTAATTTTGAAATTTGAATTTCATTTAATTAATCTAATTGTCTCATTATACATCATTATCATATTATCAGATTATACTAGACTAGACAAGTTCTACCTATGTTGATATTAGAACACATTATTCAAATATATTATAAAATATTTGTTAAACTCAGTCATCACAGAATTAATATCATAACACTCATTGATATATATATATATATATATATATATATATATATATATATATATATATACAATTATGATTTTTAATTAGCTTATACGTAGTATTAAGCGTTAATGTTGCTAGTTTAGTTTTATCGCCCCTACAGGATTCTTGACGCCATTGATATGATCCGACTAGTTTTTAAGTTACTTTTAAATGTTTTAGATCCGCTACAACATACTTTAAAACTTCGGGAGATATGGAAACATATATGGCAGCTTTCGCTATAATACCGAGCCTTGACTTTACTTGCACGATTGGCGAAAATATTACTAGCAGTATGTATTATTGGCAGGTCTGTTCCAGGTTTGAAACTGAAGCTACAAGGAATTGGGCTCTAGAAGTTGGTCCTCTTTTGATGAGAGATCTAAATAATTTTACAAATTTTCCGTAAGTAAAAAAGAAGATAAGCTCTTTTAAGTTTAAAAAACTTGCCTCTTTAGGCTTTCCAAAAATCTAGCAGGAATATTAAAACCAACAGCATTTTTATCAAAAAATAAATAATGATGTTTATAAGTTTAATATTGAATCAGAGGTTCGAAGGTTCTATTTGATTTATTAAGAAATACTTCATCTGAAATTATTTTTTACTTTGCGAAAACACCTTTTGCAGATACGGATTAATGATGGGATTCCCCAAAATGGATCTCTTTGCATTACCAGACATGGTCGTTAGTGCAGCAGAAAATTTTGGTTTGGTCAACATTCGGTGAGTAAAAAACAGATTTTTGTATGTTGATATTCTTATTACAGAATTGTGGTATTATTTTGTTAGGGAACAAAATCTATTATTTGACGAAGAAAATTCCAGCAACTTGGACAAACAAAATATAGCTCAAATGATCACTTTTGAATTTGCTCAGATGTGGTTTGGAAATCTAGCAAGTCCCGCATGGTGGAATTACAATTTTTTTACAAAGGGCTTGGATTATTATTTACAATATTTTATAACAGATAGAGTAAGTTGAGAAAAGTATCACTATACAAGGTGTTCCATAAGTATATGTCATATTCTCGGTAGCGTACAAGGTGTCCCATTTTCGACACTTTTGCAGAGTATCTCTATTATTATGAAAGATAGAGACTTACAATTTTTGGCGAACCTATGCTACTTTTTCGTTAAACAAAATATGCAATAAACACAATTTTCCTAGACCTCTATGTCTTTAAGATACAGGGCGAAATGAAAAATTCACCATTTCACTTATATCTTAGTTAATATGTAAGTTAATAAAAACAGGCTGCTTAGAGTTTTTTTATGTAGAATTCGCTGGAGTATTGAGTTTTTTCCTAAAAGCACCAGATTTTGAGTTCTATGCCAAACTTTTGTTTTTTTAAACACCCTGTATATAATTTAACAGCTCGATTTCAATTTTTTCAAGCTTATCAAAAATAGTTGATAGTTGATAATAAATCTTAAATTTTGATTTTTCTGAGAATTCATATCATATTAACAATGTTACCGTTGGTACAACGTCTTAAGTGTTATTCAGAATAAGTTTTCAAAGTACTTGTTATATAATTTAGTTTAAAGAGTTGGAGGCAATTTTTATTATACCGGATGTCCGGTAAGTACCTCCTAATTTCTCAGGAGCATATAGGGGTAGTCAAAATAACCCTACTTTGTCATATAAAAAAATTCCTAAAGTGCCCCTTAACAGAGATACAGAGCCGTAAAGAGGTACCCAGCGATTTACCTTTTCGGCTCTAGGTTTTGAATCGACTTGTATAATTTAATAAAAATTTAATATTTTATAGAGGCCATAAAGATTCATTAAACCATACTATAACAGATGTTTTAGATCTTCAGAGAAGTCAGGAATGGAGTTGCGGCCACACTCGTTAGGCCTAATTTTTGACAGGTGTCATTTTACAGAGCAAATAACTGATTTTTTAAATACTTGGCTCATTCGTCTTAAAAAAAGGTACTCAATTTATTTCGATAAAACTGTCGGTTTTCGAGATAAATCGGTTTTTATGCGAAACACTCAAAAGTTACTACATACAAACAGTTGAAAAGCAGGTTATTATTGTTAATATCTACATAATGAACTTGTCCAAATAGCCTTCATTAAAAATAATTTTAGAAAATGGAAGAATATTCTTCCACAGAGTATGCTAATATGCATTTAATTTATGGTGAAGCGCTGTCAAATTCTTCGAAGGCAAGAAGACTTTATACTGGAAGATTTCCAGCTGGAACATTGTCAAGTCCAAAAACGTTTCAAAGGGCTGACCGAAGCCTATGGGAAACAGGTAAAAGATGATTAGAAAATAATTATTAGAGTTAACGAATTAATTTTTTACATGTTTTATTCAGGGTGATTTTTTCGCGACGTAGCAGTGGGGCCCTCCTAGGAGAGCACGAGATCCTCACGTCGAGGAACAAATTTTGCAAGATATTGCTGACAACCCGTCAAACAGCATAAGAAAGCTCGCGACACAAAACAGTATTACAAAATGGATTGTACATGAAACTCTAAGAGAACAGTTACTTTACCCTACCACGTTGAAAAAGTACGGTATGTCTCCGGATGGATATCCCGCAAGACTTCAATACTCCAACAACATAACCTAAATCTAAATTTTTCTAACCTTATTTTGTTTACCGATCACGCCAGTTTTACAAGAAATGACATAATAAGCTCACACAATTTAAATTTTTGGGTTGATGAAAACCCGCACCCAAACAAATACCAATAAAGGTTTATTGTAAATGTGTGGGCTGGCATCATCGGAGATAAGTCCATTTGTTTTGGAAAGAAAACTCAACGGTGAAATTTCTTGCAGCAAAATTTAAATAATTTATTGGAAGGCGTATCTCTCGATAGAAGAATGCAAGTGTGGTACATGCGTGATGGTAATCTACCTCATTTTAACCGTATGGTACGTCAACACTTAACAAACGCTTTTGGTCGTCGATAGACAAGTCGAAGTGGATCTGATTTATGACCACCAAGGTCTCCAGACCTAAATCTCTTAGACTTTTCCTTTTGGGGATACCTAAACGAAGTAGTTTATTCAACACCAGTAAATAGTAGAGAGGAACTGCTAGCGAGAATAGTACAGCATTCTAACGAAGTCCGTAACAATGCCGGAATATTATTTGGAGTGCAGCGGGAAAATATTCGAAGAATAAGAAAATGTATTGAAGTATGTAGAGGCCATATTGAACATTTGACAAATAACATTTAATAACATTGCAAATTAATTGAGCCCCGATCAACCCTTTGAAAGTTTTCTGGACTTGATAATGTCTGAGTTTCAAATCTTTCAGCATAACATCTTCTTGCCCTCGAAGAGTGAGACAGCGCTTCCCCATAAATTAAAGCACATCAGCACACTTTGTGTATTTTTTTTACCTGTTTGTGTTTAGCATTAGTAATTGTTGTGTCTTTCGCATAAGGACCGATTTATCTCGAAAGCCGCCAGTTTTATCGTAAAAAATTAAGAGTACCTTTTTTGAAGAGGAATGACTAAAGTATTTAAAAAATCAGTTTTCAGCTCTATAAAATGATACCTGTCAAAAATTAGGCACAACGAGTGTGGCTGCAGGTCGATTCCTGATTTCTCTGATGATCTAAAACATCAACTGTAGTATGGTTTAATGAGTCTTTATGGTCTCTATAAAATATTAAAATTTCATTAAATTAGAAAAGTCTGTTCAAAACTTAGAGCCGATAAGGTAAATCGCTGGGTATCCCTTTAGGGCTGTGTATCTCCGTTAAAAGGTACTTTAGGAATTGTTTTTCTATGACAAAGTAAGGTTATTTTGACCTTCCCTGTATGCTCCAACGAAATTAGGAGGTGCTTACTGGACACACTGTACTTTAAACACAGCTAATTAGCATATACAAATGAGTAAGGGTTTCAGCGTTTTCGAAATTTCACCACATAGGAGTGAAAAGCAGGTTTGCTTTTTAATAGAATTTCCATATCTCATGAAGGGTTCAAATTGCCAGCTTAAAAATTGACGGCTATCCCCATGATAATCCATAAATAAATATATGCAAGCATTTGTTGAAATTCAACTACAGAAGTGGGGGGGGGGGGGTAGAATTAAACGTTTGGCCAATGTTTTTTATAATTTTTTATTTTCTAAGAATGACTGGTTAAATTTAAAAACATTTGTATATCAATATTAAACAGGCTTAAATAACACAAGAGGTGTATAAAATGCATTTAGTGGATGACATATAGTGTGCGATGTAAAAACATATTATGGCAGGAGGTTCTCTCATTGACGCCAAAGTGAAAAATAGCCTTCTAAGTAATGTAGTTATATATTTCAGGTTATTGAAGATTGGTTTTTAGATAAACAATTTGTATTTCGAGTTTTTTATCCAGCTCTTGAACTAGATTCTTTAATGAATACTCCGAGTCTTCGAGATGCAGTTAATAGTACTGAGGAAATTATTACTAAACTCGACAAACTTACATATTTGAAAGGTAATTTCATCATTTCATTTTAACACATAACAAACACAGAGTGATTGAAAGTATTACTTTCGAAACTCAGATAAGGTATTATACCCCAGGAAACTGAGTTTAAAAAAAAGACTGAAATACTGCCTGGTATCTGATTGCAGAAATGGGCAGGGAAAGATAGTAGAAATGACATCTCATCTCGTGTCTCAACAAATTTTGGTTGGAACATTGTTTTTTTTTAACAAATAAGTCGAAAAATGATTTTTCCCGGTTTTTTGGATTTTACGGAAAATCTAAGGGATCTAGAGAAAAATGTTCCAGTGACAAATTATACGTCTTGAAAATATCTGCAAAATGAGTTTTTGTTTGTTCAAATCGGTCTGTAAACAAAAAAGTTATTGCAAATTAAACATTAAAAATGGCTTATTTTTCAATTGTTAATAACTTTCTTAATATTTATTGAATTGTTTTCTACTTTTTTACAAGAATGTGAGTTTTAAAATCGGAAAAAGTGTGCGGAAGTTGGGCGGTGTCGGTCCAATAGTTTTTGTAAAATTGCAATTGCAAACGAAAAAAGTCACTATTTTTGATTGGCTGTACCGTCGTCTAGGAAACTGCGACAGAGTTCCGTCAGTGCTCATTCTCTTCGTAAAGACTTAAGCTATCATGTAGTAAAAAAAAGTGGATATTTTTTTCGTTTATACAAAATCGTCATGAAGATATGGGTAGTTTTTCGCTTATAAATAAATTAATTAACAACTGCATTTTTTGCCCGATTTGTTACTGAAGCATATCATTGGAAGCTGGTAAAAAAACACGAATTTTGAAAAAGAGTCTCTATGACCAATAGAAGCTGAGTTAGCAATTTTTTTTTCAAAAATCACAGCGGAATTGTTTATTTACATTACGAGCTGAATTTTTTACAGTTATAAGAGCCTAAAGTATATGAAATCATTCAATTGAGGTTAATTTATGCACAATCAACCCTTCAGAAGATCGCTAAACTGAGGGTACGTGCTGGACGCCAGATAAGTTAAGTTGGAGGGGGTAACCGAATCTCACCGAGTACAAAATGAGAGCGCGTCTTCAAATCGGCTTGCGCTTGAAAAATTACTTTGATTTTTTTGGGGTAGCTCATCGAAAAAATAATATTGGGCAAATGTTCAAGCTTCTCGCAACCCCCCCCCTCCCGAAAATTGCATTTTTACATTTTTTTTACTCCTTTTACATGTTTTTTCAATGAAAACGATTACATACCTTATTAAATATATATATATATATATATATATATATATATATATATATATATATATATATATATATATATATATTTATAAACAATTATATTCAGCCCCTTCCTACCCCCCAAAAATTATATTTTTCAAGATTTCACATTTTTTGCGTTTATTACATATGTATGAACTAGAAATAATCATATCGTGCTAAAATTTGAATCTATTTATTATTGTATTGAAATAACATTTCTTGAATAATGTTATTGTTATAAAATAAGGTTGTATTAAAAGTTATACAATAATCCATTAAATCATAATTATCCACTTTTTTTTACTACATGATAGCTTAAGTCTTTACGAAGAGAATGAGCACTGACAGAACTCTGTAGCAGTTTCCTAGACAAGGGTAGAGCCAATCAAAAATAGCCACTTTTTTCGTTTTTCTAATAAACAATTGCAATTTTACAAAAACTGTTAGACCGACAGCCCCAACTTCCGCACACTTTAAAACTCACATTCTGATAAAAGTAGAAAACAATTCAATAAATATTAAGAAAGTTATTAACAATTGAAAAATAAGCCATTTTTAATGTTTAATTTGCAATAACTTTTTTGTTTACAGACCGATTTGGACAAAGAAAAACTCATTTTGAAGATATTTTCAAGACTTACAATTCGTTTTTGAAACATTTTTCTCTAAATCCCTAAAATTTTCCGTAAAATCCAAAAAACTTGGAAAAAATTATTTTTCGAACTATTTGTTAAAAAAAAACAATGTTCCAACCAAAATTTGTTGAGACACGAGATGAGACGTCATTTCTACTACCTTCTCCTATCCATTTCTGCAATCAGGTCGCAGGCAGTATTTGAGTCATTTTTACCTCCCAAAAATTGCTTCGTTTCCTGGCCTATTATTGAAATTTCTTTGTAGGAGCAAGTTTTTTTAGGATGCTTAAAGAAGTTATAACCGGTTACGACTATTTTCAGAAGGGTCTTGAGTATTTTCTTACGTCATTGTAAGTATTCCATTTATAATCGGAAATTCATTTTAGTTCAGGTTAGTTTCGACATCAAATATTTTTTTTTACTTTTTAGCCGGAAAAGAAATACAGAACCACAAGGCATGTGGAACTTGATAAGTGCTCAAATAAATATTAATAATAGAGATTTATTACCAGAAAAAAAAGTTTTGAAAGAAGTTTTAATTGATTGGGAGTTGAACCCTGGGTTTCCGTTACTGGAAGTTTCCAGAGAGGGACCAATCAAACTTAAAGTAAAACAAAAGGTGTAATACACAATCCTACTAAATAAATCAGAATATTTTCTTTTTGATTTTAAATTGTATAAATTAAGTACAGTACATCAAAAATTATTTAGGAAGTAATTGAATATAAGGGTCTATTTTGTAGGGTAGGTTCTTATATACTGATCTAGATATTAGATATGAGTGGTATATTCCTGTCAATTATGCGTTTTCGTCAGAAGTATCCGATTTTGAAAATACAACTCTTAACCAATGGTTGCTTCCAAATAGTTCTATCGAAATTGAATTATTAGACGAAGACGAGGAATGGGTTATACTTAACACGCAAGCAGCTGGTAAGAAGTGCCATTTAGAATATTTAAAATATCCAGCATCTTATAAATAATACAATGTTTAAGAGTTGATGATAATGTAATTCATATTTGGGGTATGATAGTACCGCTATCAAGTTGCCTAGAACCACATCAGTGTATTTCTGAGTACTCCCAGACCTTTTCACTCGAGATGAGTAGAAGCTTCCAATATTCGTTATTAAGAGAAATTATCAAGTTCTAAGAAAAAGTTTTGGCTTGTATCTCTAGGTAATTTTATTTTGACATTTCTTATTCTGTGTTTAATTGTGACCTATTTAGCTCTTCTAAGGTAATTTATTTCGACTGCCTGTATCTTGTTTTTCCGCCATCAGTACCCAATATTTACACTCAGATATCAGCATTGGTCGATACATTTCTTGAAATAATTTAATTTTCATTTTCCTAGAGATTTGTTATTTACTTATAAATATTTTGTTTATTATTGTATACTTTTAAAGTTTCTGTTGTTAATTTCCCTTTTCTGCTTTCTCGTGCCCTCGATTTTTGTTCCTGCATATTTAAAGATTTCCATTTACACGATCCAGTTTTATCCAGTCAATTCATATATTTATCCTTTTTTGCTCGTCCTTTGATCATTGGCTGACTAATCAAATGATATAGCAGACCAAGGTTGTTAAGCCTGTACACTGTCGCTTGTTATGTCTGTTCTATGTGAACAGGTTAGTTGTTTAATCAAGTTTATTAGCCTGTCTTGTTTTCTGGATAAAATCCTTCCAGATTGTTCGATCCTTGAAGGTGCTTCCATCAGGCTAACGCTTCGCATTTGAAGAAGACGTGCGGCTGTTTTGTCTTCTTACATCTGTTACGTAGTCCCCATGTTGGTTCCACATTACTGATGCCCATTGTTTTTAGATTTTTTCTTAAGCTGTAGTGACAGATTATTAGTCCTACTATCAGCCTAATCCGTTGCTTGATTAAATGCAGGGATTTGCGAGTAGATCTAGTATTGATGGTTTATCCATCAGGATAACCACCTATGCCAAATACAGGTTCAATAAATGTTGTAGCAGATCCTTGTCTTGCAAATTGGTCAGATTTTCTTTGCCTAGGATGCCTTTGTGTCCTGTAATCCACGCAAGAGTCCTTTTGTGTTCTGCAAGAGCGATAAGGTTTTGAAAACAATCCCAGATCTCTTTTCATGCTCTCTAATAACATATGATGGGTTTCAGCGCTGCTTGACTGTCGGGCAAAATGGAAACGACCCTGCTCCAGTAGCCTCTTGTCAGATTTTCTCGATGACAGATATCAGTAGCATGTATTTCTGCCTGAAATTCTGTGATGTACTACCCAGTGACTCCGTGGATTCTGGCTAATGTATCATGGTAAGTTTTGAACTTACATGTAACCAAACGAAGTTTTCTGGCTGAATAAGTGATCAATCAGATCCTTTCAGTCTGAATGGTGTAGAGAATGTCAATGTTATAGGCTTTTGGCATGGTTTCACCGCTTATTTCCAATAATGAGTTAGTCACCATGCCTTGGTGTGCCCGAGGGCAGGTCCAATCCATTGTTTAGTTTCAGCCTGTCAGTCTCTACCGTTGTCTTAGCCTTGATTATTATATTAGGAAGGGGAGGTTTATTAGGATTTCAAGGGCTACTGTTAGGGTGCTTTTTATGACTTCCGTATGCATTGACAAGCCAGTCTTTGAAATTTGGAAATCATCAGAATGGTTCATTTTTAAGTGACTTTTGTCCACCATACAACTGAGCCTTCGAATATCATGGATCTCACCATTGCAGTGTACAATATGTGGTTTTAATTCCCACGTTTTGCTCAGTAACATTTTTGTTGACTAAAATGTGGTTGTCGGACTTACATTGTCTTTATTTTTATTTAAAAACGTCGTAAAAATAAATAAAAATAAAGACAACTCAAGTTTTTTAGTCAATCTTCAGTATTGTCTACAACCTTCAAACAAAGATTTTTGTTGTCACGAATATTATTTTGTTTTGTCTCATATCGTGTTCTTCCAATATCGTGTTTGCAAATTTAGTTGTAAACCCTTCTATTTTAATATTAAAACTACTAAATCATTAGCGAATGCTCCCTCTGAAATACCTATTCTTAGTAAATGTCTATAACCTACAGGTGATTTTTTGTCTTCCTGACAAACACCTTTACCCTCGTCAATAAAAATTTTGAACAATATTGGGCTTAACCTTCCTCCTGTCTTAATCTCTCTTTTGTTGCAACTGTTTCAGGTGTTCTATTCTGAATAAAAATATGGTAACTATTTTTTTTATATATGTTCGTAATTATTATGATTATCAATACTCATTTTGTTCAGGATTTCTCATAGCCTTTCTCTTAGCATTCTATCGAAAGCCTTATCAAGATCAATGATTCCCATATATGTTTTCTATTGTTTTGCAGTGTTTTTCAATTATTTTTCACTGTAAATATATGATCTTTAATATTCCTTCTTTTCCGAAAATACTCTGTGATTTTTCTAACGTATTTTACGTTATTGGTTTAATTTTTTTATTGATAATTTTCTCATATCCTCTGTAGTTACTACAGGCTTGTTTGTTTCCTTTTTTGTTGATTGGTGTTATTAACGCTTTTTGTCAATCTTTAGGTATCTGCTCTTCTGTCTGAATATTTTTAAAATTGTTTCTATATACCTTTTTTCCATATTTTTTAATAGTTTCGGTGTTAATTTATCGCATCTTGGCGCCTTACCCTTCTAAAACTTCATGTACTTCTTTTAAATTTATATTTTCACCATAGCCTTCTTCAATAATGTCACCTTGTGTGGTTATTTTGTCTTTATCTCCATCAGCACCTAACAGCTCCTGGAAATATTACTTCCATTTGTTTATTATTTAATTCTCTTTTCTTAGTAGATCTCCATTTTTATTCTGTATCCAAGACCGTTCCTGTTTTTTAATGATTTTATAATTTAAATTCCAATTTTCATTATCAACAGAATTTGGTAAACAGGACTTAATGTCAACAACGTGACGGTTAAACCCCAAGTTCTAAGAAACAGTACTGTATAGAATATTGGAAATAAATAGTGAAAACTGAATAGTTACATTCTTGGTCTGAGTAACTACCAAGTAATTTATGTAATTTAGTTTAAAATGTAGAGACAAAAATATTTGTAAATTAAAGTGTTAGATTTAATAAAAAAGATGCTATAAACTTGACTTCACATAAGATGTTACTTATTTTTATGAACAAATCGTCACGGAACATGTTTGAATTTTTATAGGTTTGTTTTTAATGTAATCGTGCTTTTAGGTTATTATAGAACAAATTATGGTGATATGTGGCAAAATATTACGAGTGCTCTAAAACAACCTGATTTCTCTGGTATACCAGAGTTAAATAGGGCTCAGCTTCTTAACGATATTTTAGCACTTGCGAGAGCCAGTGTTGTAAACTACACTGTGGCTTTTGATCTAGTTAAGTATCTTTCCGAAGAAAATTCATTGTATCCCTGGATGGCAGCCCTAAATGGTGCTAACTATATTTTACGGAGAGTTGGGTATAGTACTACTCTGGGACTAAAAATTGAGGTAATTTGTATATCTTAAGGAAATATATAAATTTTATATCTTATGTATTTTTAAGGCTCTATTTCTCAATCTTATATCGAATGTATACAGTACAGTGCCATGGGCTTCCTTAGATGCTGATGATCACATTTATTCAATAAAACAAATTGAAATATTAACCGGGGCTTGCAAACTAGGATATATAGATTGTGTTAGAAATGCAGTCAACAAGTTTCAAACCCTTAAGAATACTGGAACAAGGTAAGCCTCATTTCGGAAACAAAGCGCTTGTTGATTTTGACTTGTAAGAATTTTTGTGCAGTTTAAAATAAATATTTATAAATTTTAGACCAGATAAAAATTTGAGAAGTGTTGTATATTGCACTGGAATGCTTTATAACTCTGATCCCTCAGATTGGAATACATTATGGAAAGCTTTTCAAACCACAGACCTGGCTACAGAGAAAGTAAAAATTCTATCAGCTTTAGGATGTACAGAAAACGAAGCGTTATTAGAACAGTAAGTCCCAAACGTATACAAAAATATGCTGTAAAAGTTTGACAGATTTAAATTTACTTAGCTCTTTTTTTTCAGATCGTTACAACTTACTTTAAATCAAACATCTGGAATAAACAATGAAGATATTTCGATTATATTTACTTCGGTCTATAGTAATAGTAAAGCTGGTGCCAATGTAGCCTTAAAATTTTTGATAGCAAATCATCAAGCTATTGTTAGAAGGTAAGTCAAACTAAATGCTCTATGACGTCATATAATCTCTCAGTGGGCGTGAAAGCCTTTTAAGGCGGCGGTAGCGGGTTCAAGGAGAACTGGGGGGGGGGTATCAGGTAAGAATGGGTAATGCCAGTCACTTAAGCAGAAATAATCACAAATCAGCTATTAATCAATGCATATTCATTAAACTTCTTAACAATTAAACATAAAGTACTCTTTTAGCATAATTAACCGTTTAGATCAATAAGTATTACAATTTTGGCATAATCAACATTTAAAAAAAATCAGATTTGACCGGTATTAACCACCATGGCAGGTAATACCACGCATTAGGTTTGTAATACCGGTCTAGTTTTATTAAGGTATATGTCGCAGATATAATACTCAGCAGAGTCATATCCTGAGCACTCAGAGTGAGCCTAATGGCCACATAGCACACACCTGAACTAAAGTTAGTTGTTTCGTTCATAATCATCACATACAATACATTTATTATCCAAGTATCAGTATCTTTATGATCGTTCAGGTATCTCGTTTCTATTTTCGAGTTCTACGTACTACTGTGACTATCCCGTCTTTGTCTTTAAGAACTCTCTTCTTAGCTTTTTCAAATAAAATTTTACTTTCCTTTTCCTTGTAGTCTTCTTTTCGGTTTTCATTTTAGCAGTTACCTTTTTCTTATCTCTTGTCTCTTTTCTATTTTCTTTTGTTGTTAAGAGTTCCTGTTATGACTATTGCATGCTGTTTGCCAGATACGCATTTTTTCTTGTTTGTTGACTTTTTTGGCATCGACAGAAGAGTTTTTTTGAACGCCTGTAGTTGAGGAAAAGGGATTGCTTTAAATGTTAGGCGGTTGTGGCACTTCGGAAGTTGTCATTTCATTATATATCAGGATGTATTAGAGCTGGTTCTTCAACAAGAAGTGATGGCGATTTTAGTGAGTTTGTCTGGTAATGAGCTGATGGATCTGTCGGTTCAGTGAATGATATTATTTGGTCATATGGAGTTTTATTATAGGGTTCCGTATTTCTTCTCCCGAAACGAACACTTCGTCGCTGTTTAAAATTTCAGCAGCTACAAAATCTTCGCCTGTGAACACATAGACATACAAAAAGAGCTAAATTTTAAACCAAAACCAAGTTTTCGAACCCACATAACCCGATACGATCATACTTGCTATGCCTGGGGTGTGTTCTTGACAACTTATGTAGTAATAAAGGTAATACGTCAAACTTTGTAAGGCACATATAAAAATAATGCTATTTGATAAAAAACAGATCTATATTGAATTGGATGAAAGTAATTTTATGCATACACATCAAAACAAGCATCAAATACATCATAAAATATTCAGTTCTTTGTGTTATTCCTAAATTGTTCTAAATGTTTTGTCTTTTATTTGCAAACTCTTTTATAAGTAGACTTATATTAAATTTTTCAGGTCTTTCGCATTCAATAGATAATATATTTAAAGCTGTTAATCGTACTTGCGTCATTGTGCTGTTTTTTTCTTTAAAAAAGCATCGCGCGTCTATTGAAGATACTTCCTTTCTATTTTTTAAACGTTCGAAAAAATCTAGAACTCGCGATCATATAAAGAAATAAAGTATAAATAATTTAAAAGGTGCTTATCAAATATCCAGACTGTTCAGAAATAAGTTTTGCAGATTTTTGAATGGTTTAAATGCAGGAAAAATCGTCTTAAAATGATGCGTAACTCCTTTTTTTAAGTGTCCAAAAATCTCCAAAACTCGCAATTCTACGATCAGTTGAATTGTGAGTAATCGAATGTATTTCATTTACAATGTTTTCTAAATTAAATTCGGAAAACTTCAAACACGTATATCGCAGGTAAACGATCAGCTAGGATTTTAAAAGAAAAAGTTTTGAGCACTACAAATTATTATTTAAGTCTCTGTTGAGACCGATTTTGTCGACATTTTACTTTGAATTAAAATTGCTTCCTGCACGCTCTGGGTATAGATACTAATACAGACTGTCGCAGAGACCTTGGGTTCAATGGGTTTAATTCGTGAGTATCAAAGTGATTTCTTAATACATGTACATTTAATATAAATCCAAACGCCCTGCGTTACATATACTCGATTCATTTGTTTTTAAAAATCTACGTGTTCATTTATAATAAATAATCACTGATACCTTGAGTTAAATGGATTGTAAAGTGGGCAGTTTATTGGAGATTGAATTAAATTCTAAAGATTTTTTTGAGTGAGCGGGGCGCCAAGTCCGGGAGTCGCCGCTCCGCGGGTTCTGCGGAACCTTTGTTATGCCACTCAACCGAAGTATAACATATCCTAACTTATGCCAACTTTACGCAATCGCTTTCCGATGGTAAATTCATTGTCAATTTCGGGATTCTTCTTAAATATAAGAACTTTCGTTCGTTTAATGAAATTAAGGAGAGCAGTCTACTAACGCATAAGAATATATCACCTCTTATTTTCAATGTATAATTCAAATATCGAAATATTTAACTTATCAGTTATCTGATTTCTTAGTATACCATCATTACCGGAATCGTATTCTAGCTGGAATTTGGACTATATAATACTAACGGTTCACTTCTCGAAATTAGCTGAATGTGACGGTGTTTCCTTTAATTTAGAAAATATAATCGATTATGCCGATTATTCGTTTCCGAGAATTAGCTTAACGCCACGGTGTTTTGCTTAATTTGAAAGACGAGTTTAACTACGAGGATTTGTTCCAAAATTCACTCAACGCGATGGTAATAAAGCCGAATCAATAATGTGACAATTTATTGCGTAATAAGGTATATAGTTTCAATAATCTTTACGTATCAGGTTATGTTTCAGCAACGTTAACTATTTCCAAAATTCTTAGCATTTCCTGAAATCGCTATTCAATTCCATGCGAAAAGTTGCACAACAAATCAATCATACGGAAATTTCTGTATTTAATTTTCAAAGAAAAACATATTATCATAAATTTCACTTTATTTCCCTGCGGAAAATTACATACGAAACAGGCCTATAAACAAACACACTTGGAAGTAATCGCTGAACTAATTATTATTTACCGTAATACTTAGCTAACCCGTACTTGATCTTCTTTCTGATATCATCCCTGGAGCATCTAAGCTCTCATCCATCACGCTTTCATGCGTTTCAGACAAACACTCATTTTTGGAAGCAAACTTCACTTCAATATCCGAAGTAAAGTGGAAGAAAACATTCTTATTCATTATTAATCTCCCTCCGCCCCGGTGAGCGAGAAGAAATGTGAGACGGCCAGAATTTTCCATCTGGTTGAGCGGTTTTGGTGGGAATTTTACCGCACTCCCATGCGTTGCGGTTCAACAAGGTAGAAAAAACGGTATGGATTTTTCACGTTTTAAATCTAACTTTTTCAGCTACAAAATCGACCTGGCGGAGACGAACCTCGATTGCTCTCGTTACAGGACCAATCACGCATTACGTTACAGTATAGCAAGATAGATTTATACTTGCATTGCTTCGTCTGAAATTGTTATGGTCCCTGCTTTATGAAGATATCGCGCAATACGTTACGGGCTAGCAAGATAGATTTATACTGGCATTGCTTCGTCTGAAGTTATGGTCTTTACTTTATGAAGATATCGCATACTATAGCGATTTCGGGAATAACATCACATACGTCCAGCGCTGACTGAAAACTGGAAAGCACAGATCTAGATGCGTATAGATAACGAACATCCAACACAAAAATCAAAATGGAGGTGGTCTTTTACACGACATTATGCGAATTTCATGTTTTAGTGAAGTTTGTTGAGTTCTAATAAATGGCAAGCCTGTATTAACGACATTTGGTTACATTTTAGTTAATTTGGGATCAATTCGTAAAGTTATTTCAAATTAAATAAAATTTAAAAAAATCTTTTTCTTACCAATCTTTTTACGATGTCACATTTAGTGTTATTAACTGGAGTAATGTTCATTTATTGATATAGGAAGAAATGAGACAAAATCAGCACTTTTTGCAAATTTCAGAAAAAAGTTGTGATACAGAATATCAAAATAATTTTGTTTTTGTTATCCCCACAACACACAACACAGAAAACTTTATGAAAATTAGACACCATACGAGAGAATTTTTTTTTGTAAAATTTGACAAGAATTAACTCTGTAGATGTGGGTAACAGAAAGAAAGGCTTAATGAAGATGTAGCGAAAGATCAGAAGAATTTGGTGTTTTAAAAAGCGCTCAGTTGTGGGACTAGACTGCGCTTATTTATTATAACAACAAAAAATACATTGAAATATATTAAAAAATCTTAATAATTTTTAGGTACCAAGATATGAATTGTATACGAAATATGGTTCTTGGCTTAGCTGAACACCTAACTGAAACGGCTCAAATCAGTCAGGTAATGATAATGTTTGTAAAGAAAATGATTATCATTAAAATTTAGCAAAATTTTATATTAATAAAAATTTATATTTCAGCTAAGAAATTTCCTTCTAAACACCGCAGACCTAGAAGAAGAATTCAAAGGAATTTCGGATCAAGCTTTGGAAATAACTGACATAAATGTTATTTGGCTTGATAGGCATTTGGAGGAATTAAATCAATATTTTCAAATAGGTTCAAAAAATAAAGCATAAGCGTAAAAATATGTTGAGTATTTTTTCCCTACTAAATGTTTAAGTTTCTGATCTAATCTAGTTGTCATTCAGATTCATATACATTTCTTGTGAAAGTTACACAGCACCAGGACCCAATAAGGTCATCTCCATGCTTTTAAAGTAGGGCAAAGAGCTCCCCGGTACTCTGCAAAATTCTAAGGGCAAGTATAGCCACAGATTACTTAACCTTGGCCTCGAAAAGCTCCAGAATTATTTTCACACCAAAATCTGGAACATACTATTCTCATACAAAGTCGTTCAGGCCAATTAATCTGTCGTCTTTTTTGCTGAAGCTGACAGAGATACTGATTGAAAGGCATATACGGGAAACCTCTCTTAAAGCGAGGTCACTTCACACCAATCAACATGTCTACCAGTCAAGAAAATCATGTTAGTTAACTCTACATTACCTAGTAAGGAGAATAGAGTCTACCATGGATAGTAAGAAAATAGCACTCATAGCCTTCCTTTATATCGAAAGAGCATTTGACCACACCTTCTTCTCTTCCATGACAAGATCTGCCAAAAGAGATGGCAATGAATACTCTTTGCAGGTGGATCCAGAACATGCTTCAGGGCAGACGAGCAGTCTGAACCTTTGAAGAAAACTATGAAGATGTCGACAGTCAAGAGTTGCCCGCAAGGATTTGGTGGTCGAAGAGCTCCTGGTAAATCTCAATGACCGAGGCTATTATACTCAGGGGTATGTTGATGATATAGTCATACTCATTGTGGGAAAATACGGCAATATATTATCGGAGCTCATGCAAGGGACTCTGACTCTAGTGGAGGAGTGGCGTACTTAGGAGCACCTTAGGATAAACCCTGGAAAAACCACACTCATACCCTTTACTAAAAAAATAAAGTTGGGTGAAATAAAATTACTAATTCTCTTCAATATATTACTGCAGATGAGCTAGGAGGTTAAATATCTAGGTGTAACCCCGGATACAAAGCTTACCTGGAATTCACATCTGCAGAAAATTATGTTTAAAGGAAAAAATGTCCATCATGGTAGCAAAAAGGGCACTGGGCATGACGTGGGAATAAAGCCACGCTCTGCACTAGCTATACACTGCAGTTGGTAGGACCCATATAACCTACGGCTCGGTTGTATGATGGATAGAAATCATACAAAGACGGGCCACTCTGGAGCTTTTCAAATTCCAAAGACTCTCTGCCTGTTTATGCATCACTGTTGCTATGGGGAACACCTTAACAATAGGCATGGGAACCCTATTAAACCTCTCTCCCCTTGATATAATAATCAGGGCTGGGGCGAGAAAGTGGGGCTTACAGGCTGGAAAAAAACATCTGGTGGACTGGACCTGCCCTCGGACACACCAGTACCAAAGGCGTGGTAACGAATTCATTACTAGAAATGAGATGTGACACCATGCCAAGAACTTGACAGACCCTACATCGTTTCAGCTTGACTGGACGGAGGGATATCACCGAACACTGAATCAGCCAGGAACCTCGTCTGGTAGGTATACGGACGGGTCCTAAACTGATCATGGCACAGGTACCGTAGTACACGGGGATACACCCAGACTTAATATAAGTGTAGTACTGGAGCAACATACTACAGTATTTCAGGCAGAAATTCACGCTATCGATGTCCGTCGTCGGGAGAATTTGAGAAGGGTTTACAGGGGCAGGACCGTTCTCATCTTTTCTGATAGTCAGACAAGGATAAAGTCTCTAGTATGCTTTCAGATAACACTAAAACAGGTTTAGGATTATCTTCAAAGCTTAATCGCTCTGGAAAAGACAACAGGGTCACTCTTGCGTGGGTACCAGGGTATAAGGATTTTCTGGACAATGAAGAAGTGGACCAATTTGCAAGGGGTGTGCTATTCCATTTATTGGATCAGAGTCAGTATTGGAAATTACAAAGGCTGCTATTCCTGGGTGGCTGTTCTGATGTACAAATTGACAACACCAGACCCACTGGAACCACATTGCGGGCTACAGGCACAGCAAGCTATTGCTGAGCAGACCTTCCGGCGAACTAAGCAATGAAATTCTGCGTCTAAGCAGACAACAAATTAGGCTAGTGACAAGACTTCTAACTGGCTACTGCAGCTTTAGGAAAAATTTACATTCAATGGACATTTTCAATGAAGAACCACTAGAACGAGGCCTCACAGTTTGCAGCTGACTGATAAACCTGATCAAGGCAACCAACCTGTTTGCCTAGAACTGATATAGCAGGCAATACAATAAGTCTGAAGGCTGCAGTGTAAGGATCTGTCAACCCCAGCCTGTTGTGTTATACAATCGACAATCAATGCACTTCTCATTTCATTCATAAGCATGCCTATTGTGGCACGCATGCCATCGTTTTAAATAAGACTTGAAGTATGTTTTTACACCTAAAATATTCCACAAGGAGTATTCCAAATGAATTCAAATTTGAATTCTTTCATAGTTAATATTTAACATCAATAAATGTTGATGAATTTATCCTTAAACAACGCTATTCTGCTTTTATCTCTTGGCGAAGCCTTTAAACCCTTTTGAAATATCTAAGATTTTGAGCAAAAAATCTCTTTAGGGTTATAATATGTTATATCGACAGGTTTTTTGTACGAGTTTCGGGTAGAGTGTCATCATCATTTTTTCAAACATAAAAGCTTTCGAGAAGTGTAAGTCATTGCCATTTTTGTAGAAAATTATTTAATCTGGAGTAAAAATTTGTGTAATAACATAAACCTCTAATGAACTATTGAAGAAGTGCGTATACATTCTTTAGTGACGTTATCTTTTATATCGTACGACATGTAGATAAAATAAAATACAATTAATTTTTTGGGTTTAATTACTTTATTCTTTGTGAAAATTAGATACTATTGTATTATGGAATAAACTAGGTTAAATACTTAGTTTTGTTTTTCTTCGTCCATTGTGATAATTTTTGTTTTGTCATAATTTTAAATCTATATTAGACTTATCTTTGCATTGATCATTTTAAAGTTTTTGCTGTCAAATTTTGTCTAGTTCCAATTCATCAAGTGTTATTCGAGGATCCAGATATTAATAATATGACATTTATAATATATAGGTATAAAGGGAATACCATGATATACAAGTTTCTTACAAAGAATAGCGGACCAATATCGGCTTTTTGAAAATAATCTAATTTCAGAGACATAGCTTAAAACCATAATAAACACAATAACGAAATGGAGTGTGCGATCGGGGATACCTACATATCATAACAACGCGTGGGTTGGTGAATTCCGGCTATACCAAGAACTTCACCCACCCAGAACATGAGAGTCAAGAACAATTAAATGGCAACACAATACTGAATTGTACCAGAAACTATCCACTGACATAAGTAAGGTGGTGCTGGAATATGATGGAACCAACTCATTATATAGGACACCATTGTCAAGAGTAAACTCATCTACAAAAGTCAGTTTACTGTTAGATATCACAAATAACAAAGTTGTACCAGTTTATGTTTCAGAGGCTCATACGTTGGAAGATTTACATATGCCAATCTACACGTTCAACTCGAAGCAACGTACAGGCTACTTAAGCACATATCTAGGACATCGCAATAAGAGGAGAGACTTAATAAAAAGATTAAAACACTTCGGAAAAACATAAAATAACTGACGGAGTATATTAGAGACGTACTAGAGACGAGTAAAAGAAATATTGAAAAACATTGCTCAACAATGCCTCGACGTGCTAAAACAAAAATTCTTTATGACAGTAGGAAGTTTAAATAACCAAAAACGAAACAATGCTTTCTTAAGGGATTGGAAATGACTTTCTATCGGAAGTTAAACTCCTTTAAAAATTTGATAGATAATATATGCCTGAATAATGGAAAGGTGGAAGAGTTTTGTCAAGGTCAACTAGCTACACCCATCCATTGCAAAATCAACGCTAGATGAATCAATGAAGAGTATCAAATCTGTTAAGGTACAGTCAGATGCAGTTCGAGCCGTTTACCACCGAGGAATTTTCTAGCATTGTTAAGAGATTTTATAATCGGACGGTCCTGGTCATGTACACAATTATGGGTTTAAGAAGTTCTGGAGTATGTGTCCACGGCTGTCTGTTCCGATTAATAATGTTTTGCTTGAATCTCGGAAAATTTTATTATTTGCTACAGAAGGAAGTTATTTTTTGCGAAAAATCAGAAGTATATATAAGATTTGGCTAAAGATCGGTCAATCGCTTATACATGATACATATACATCTTAATATACAGTGGAGTACCCCGAGAGCAAAGGGTACGTTCAGGAGTAGGGCTGCTAATAGACCCGAAGTACAAACAACAAATAGAGAGTTAAATTTACGTAAGCGATAGGATACTACAAGTAACAATGAGCATTAACCAGGAGAAGATCAATTTTATAAGTGTATACGCACCAGATATAAGCAAGGAAAGAGAGGAAAGAGAGAGATTCTATGAAGAATTGCAAGCAGTAGTGGATAAAATAAGAGCACAAGATAGAATCGTTCTTATGGGGGACCTAAATGCAAGGATAGGAAACGAATCACTGAACGGCGTAATGCAGAGATTCAACGAACAGACTATGAACGAAAATGGAGAACTACTGAAAATATTTTGTGCAAATCACAACATGAGAATTAATAACACTTTCTTCAAACATGACATGAAGTACACATGACAGAATACAAGAGGGCAACAGTCGGTATTAGACTATATTATCACTAACAGAGAAGTCGCCCCTCAAACAATACTAGACGTAAGAACTTTAAATTGGCGCCAACTCTGGAAGCGATCATAAGATGGTACTTTGCAAAATGAGACTAAAATGCTTAAAGCCTCAAAACCTAAACCGCAAATGATTAGCAAATTCAAAGTCGAATCACTAAAAGACAAAAGTATATAATACCTATACGAAGACTGATTAAACCAAAAAATAGTGCAAAAGCCAGTTAATATCAAAGACAACATAGACCAACAATGGAAAACAATAAAAAATAACATATTAGACGTCGCCATGGAAGAAGTAGGAAAGAGACAGGTAAATGTCAATACAATCAATAGAACACCTTGGTTTACCCTGGAAGTAAAGGAAATAGCCAAACAAAAAAAAATGCATACATTCAATATATATGAAATAAAACGCCTGAAAACTGGAACAACTACCGGAAAGAACAGAACGAGGTAAACGCAAGAATAAAAGAACTAAAAGAAAACCATTGGGAAAGGTTCACAAAAGGGATGGAGCCAGAGAAAAATATGGGGAATGCTTGAAGTCAAAGATACCGTGAGAACTAATAAAATCACATTAGAGCAGTGGGAAACATACTTTAAAAATCTATATAAGGGAGAGGAGAACATGGAATAGATACAAAATAAATATGAGGAGGACGATAGCATAGAACTAAAAAATGACAAGGTAGAAAACACTTTAAAGTCCCTTAAGAATAGAAAAAACCCTGAACCACACGAGATCACCAATGAGATGCTTAAATACGGAGGGAAAAAGACGCGACGACATATTTCCTGTATACAGGGGCCCTTTGATAAGTAGTTGACCCTTCGACGACTACGGGATATGATGAAATTTAGAATTACATGGTATTTAAAAGGTAGCTTCTTTATTTTAAGCTCTAGGGTAGATACTTGATAGATGGGGGTCATTCCAAGACCCGGGATGGGATATTGCTATATTGTGCATAATTTCCCGAAATTTGGAGAAAACGTAGATTTGACAACGTCGCATCCGGTATTATAAACCAACCCATATATCGCATAGGTACATCCTCATACCTATTTGCAATCAATCAAACTATGTTGATGATTTTATGACGTGATACGACAATTTGCAAGTCAGTGTAAGGGTTATATGGGTAGAAATTATCGAAATAACAGCGAGGAAGATTTTCATGCAGAACAGTATAACATACCAGACCTAATTTAATTGATAAAAACAATAACAAAAAATAACATTACGAAATCAAAACCTGTTAAAAAAGAATTAAATTAAATAATAAAATTGTTGGTAGCATATTTTTGATTTACAGAATATTTTTATTTTTTATGATGGACATTTCTCCTTGAAAAAATATATATGAACGCCCATGGCGGCAGTGAAATGGTGTTTATAACATTTTTACTCATACTTATTTATTATGTGGATATTATAAAATAAAAATAACATATCAAATAACGATTGATTTATAGAGCCAAAAATTGTTTCGTTTTATTGATATTATAATTGATATAATTTTAATACTATGACCAATACAGGCAAAGTATAATATTAGATAAATTTATATATAAATAAACAAGGAGGTCCTGAGTGACCTCATTGTCCAGCCAAGCCGCTAAACATTGGAGAGTATATTAATTTTACTATGCAAAGTCCCACTAAGAAAGGGTGGTGTATTTGTTACAGAATGTTCATATTTTAGGAACCACTAGCTGTAGCGAGCTGGAATATCCAATATAGCCTCTCCACTACAAATAATTAGTTAAATAAATATTTTGTGTTTTGTCACATTTCAACCCTACATCAAGATATTAAAATAGCGAATGTTTTAAAGAAAATGAAATGGAGTATATAGACTTTCCTATAAAAATAATTAAATATATGTATCGCCGAAATCTCAAAAAGGATAATTTTACGAAACTTGATGGTTTTACTCCCCTAATGAACGGTCTACCTTATCGCACTTATATCTACTTTATGTTACCAATGCCGGATTCTTATTTTTCAGCCCTTTCTATATTCTTTCTTTTTTGAACGTAGGTCTTCCCTATTTTTCCCAACTTTCTCTATTTCGAGTTATTCTTTGCCACACGAAACCTGCATGCTTTATTATATCATCCCTTTACGGCATATGCGGTCTATTTCTGGATATTTTCCGCTATTATTGCGTTATTATTATTTTTCGTGAGCAGATTTCTTGTTTTGTAGGCTGGCTCATTTCAACTTTAATCTAGCTACTCATTCAATGACTTCTGTGGCTTTTGTTTTACTTTTATCCGAATGTTACCATTTCAGCTTATAAACGAGATTTTCAACATCTGCCTCTCTATAGCTCTTTATGCTTTTCTTATATTGTACAAGTTCAATGTTTTGAATATCCAGGTTTGGGTTTCATAACTTGCATATTTTTGTTTCTAAAAATAGGAACATTCTTTGACATTATATTAGTTTTTATAGATTCATTTCAAGACCTTTTTCTAGCAATTTTCTGTGTAAGTCGCTTACCATTTATTATAAGTTGTTCTAATTGAGAGTAACCAAGAGTATATTACCAGTAAACTTAAAACTCGGTTTAGAAAAAAAAATTCTATGTCTGAAAAATAAAGAGATAGAGATTACATATCTTACTAGCCATATGATTTTTATTTTAAATAATTGCCTTATTTTAAACACATTCCCATAAACTTGGAAAAAAGCGAACGTCATTCCGATTCCTAAAATAGATACACTCATAGGAATAATTTTCGTCCTATTATTATCCTCCCTACATTCCCTAAAGTTTCGAAAATAATTGTCAATTGTCAATTAGTTAATTTTTTTTAAATTTCACGGTTTTCGTCTGCGGCGACTGCACTTCTTAAAATTTTTGATCATCTCTATAAGGCGTGTGATCAAGGTAAAAACATTTGTCTCATCCTGTTAGATTGCACCAAAGCATTTGCTACGCTGGACCATAAAGTGCTGCTTACATAATTGATTTTTTTGGCGACTATCTTTCGGAGAGGTTGCAGTGTGTTATCTTTGGAACTCAGGTTTTTTTTCCACTTGATAAAGCACTTCTACAAGAAAATACCTTCTCTTCCTTATTATTTTCTATATTTACGTCTGACTTAGTAACTTTATAATTGTCGTTGTTCCCATCAATATGCTGATGATTTGCAGATCTACCATTCTTTTCTTTTGAAAGATATTAGGGATACTTTCGCTGCTATTAATTAATTAATTAATAGTTAATATTGAATGCAATTAAGACTCAAATGCTTCTTATTGACAAACAAAAGGGGTATCGACAATGGATTTCTTCACCCCTGTGATGGCGCCAGAGATCTTGGCTTAATTATGGATTTCTTCCGAAAGGATATGGGAAACTTAAAATGCTTTCTCTCTAAAAAGATTAGCTCGTTTATGATATTAAACTGAAACTATGCGACACCAACATTATTTTTACAGTATCCTTTTTAGATATTGTTTGCTGATCAGCCCCGTGTGATCTGTAAATCTGTGAAAATATGAGCGTAGTTTTGTTGGTTGTTGATTCAATTGCTTGCCAATATTCATCAATCATTTTCCTCCTTGGGATCTTGGTAGAATTGTTTGCAAAGTAGCACTACGAGAATGATTATTGCATGCCCTTATCAAGAGTGGTCTGACTTTTCTCTGAAGACTTTCCATGTCCATCCTGCTCCATTTCACAATTTCAAAAGCGTAACTGGATGCAGAGTATGCATAGCTGTTGAGTGACGTCTTATGAACTGGTTGGTTACTTCGGTCTTCATAATTCGTTGGTCAATTCTCAGTGCCTGTTTCATGCTTAAGTATTTAAATATCTGTTTAGGTCCCGGGGCTTATTCATTATGAAGTCCCTTAACGATAATTTTCTCGGTGCTAATCCTGGCAGAGTTAATACTCTTCATTCATCCAGCCAGCGTTGATATTTCAATGGGTGGTTGTAGCTAGTTCACCTTTCCAGAACTCTTCCACTTTTTCTTTATTTAGATATCTATTATCTGTCATGTTTGCTAAATAATTTAACATCTGAAAAAAAGTTCTTTCTTATTGTTCAAAAATGGCACTGTCTCCTTTCGGTTATTGTTGACTTTATAGATTTTTAATCGTTCTACAGTCTTGGAAAGTTTCTGTTTAAGTGTATCGATGCATTGTTGTGCAGTGCTATTTATTGGGCCATGTTACTAGTGGTATTGGACCCGATTTAATTTTTCTTGAACTCGTCTCTGCAATTTTTTTGTTCTAATACCTCTAATCTTTTCTCTTAGTTGCCCAATGTCTTTTCGAAGATTTTCGATCTTTCTGTTAAGTCTTTTCCCCACATTTCTGGATCCTAGATTGTAAGCTTGAGTAGTTATTTCGCTGCCTTGCGGTGATTCTTCCATAGTTCTAACTGTTATAGTTGCGGCGCAGCAGATCAGCATATGTAGATGTTCTAGCATGAGAGCCTCTGGCAAAATTGTGTTGTTTAAGATATCTAATATAATTCCGAGCTGTTTAGGTGAGTTTACTCTTAGCAGTGCTTGTCTACATAATGGATTACTCCAGCACCGCCTTACTTATTTCATTGGAAAGTTTCTGTTAGAGTTTAGCGTTGTCCTGTCGAATATCGTTGTTTGGTTCGGCCTCTGGTTTTGGCTGTAATTCAAGGTCAACAATTTGTTCAATGTTATTGTCAGTGCCTCTGATTTCTCGCCCGATTTCCTTTTTACGATGTTAGTCGAGTTTCAGGGATAAGTTTATTTCGGAGTATAACAATGATCTGCTAGCCTCTGTTGCAACACAACACATCTGTAAGTATTATCTGCACAATTCGTCATGTATTTGTTGTCTATAGCCGATCATCTTTCATTCTAGATGAGTTATTCTATAAAAAATGCGCATTATTTGTTCATTATGGCCACGGTCCATTTTTCGGTCGTCCCGCTTAAATGAACCCTGGTTGAGGTTCCTGCGTAGCCCCTTTGGCGGATGGAATTTTTGGTGTTGTTGGGTCTCATGCTGATGTAGTTGTTGTTGCTGTTGTTTTTGAGCTGTAGCTTCTTGTGTGGTAGAAAGTCGCCTCCTTGATCTATTGGTTTTTAAAAATGGATGATTGCTTTCCCCATAATATGTGAAAGAACCTTCTGCCGAGGGGTGGGATTTTCCGTCGTCCGGCTGTTAACAAATATTCTGTATTTACTCTTCGATAACGTAAAGTAGTTCAGCAGCGACGATGATTTTAATTTAAGGGGAAAACACAACAGAGCTCCATGTGCTTTCATGGCTTAAATTGACTAAAGCGTTTGAAATATATCAAAATAATGTATATTCAGACTGCAGATTACAAAAAATTCAAAAAAGGAGTTTTTTTTTTTCAATAACATGGCAAAAACAATGTAAGATATCAAGCTAATTTTTATTTTGAAGTAAAGTATATTTCATACCATGATTCTAATGTCTTCCATGAAAGCGCCTGCATAAATATATTCGATGTTGGTTCTTCAGTTATTTAATAACTATACTAACTATTTAACATAGTTGCATGAATAAATAAATGAATGAATGAATGAATGAATGAATGAAACAAAGATAGTGTTACTTGATCATCGATGTTTAGGCCACATTAGGCCTTTTATTTTCCACCATAACTGCAGATCATTCGAGGTTGATCGTTTTTGCGAATCCAAGCAGCTTCGTTAATTGAATTTGCTTAACTGCTTCCGGTATCAAAATTGTATCCACGAAATATCTTTGTCTCAGTCCTCTGAGTGCTGGACACTCTCTGAGGACATGGTAAACAGTTTCATCCTCCTCCAGACACCATCGGTACGTCGAGTTGTCTACGACACCGATCTTATGAAGATGGCCCCTTAGGTGACAATGTACTGTCAACAATCCCACCACAATTCGCTGCTCTTTCCTTTCTAAGGAGAGAAGTAAGTCGTGCGCGAGGTCCAGTTAAATGTTCCTTGGTACACCTCATTCCAGGAACTCTTCTTCACGATTCAATAAATTTGTTTTCCGGCAACAATTTTAATTCCCTTTTACCATTGGCAATTGTGAAAGGTAGAAATGATTGGGGTCCACATGGTTCAGTTGCGGAACCTAACTTTGTCCGATGGTTGGCTTCCTCATTCCCGTCTATACCCAAGTGACACGGAACTCACATGAGTCTGATTGTACAGCCGTTCCTTCTCAGACTGTTCGGTACATCCTTACACTCAGATACCACTTGTGAAGTTACGACACTGGACTTCAGTGCCACTATCGCAGCGTTACTGTCTGAGCATGTGTTTAATACCCTATTTCTGTTTCTGTTTCACAGAGATGGGCACTCAGCAGAATAGTATAAATTTCCGTTGTAAAAATCGTCGTAGTGTGAGAATGTAGAACTCTCTGACTCCTGTGCTTCTGCCGAACACTCCGGCTCCAGCTCTTTTATCTTGTCAAGATCCATCTGTATACCTCCAGGATTCTTTTCTCGGAAGATTTTGCTCTCCTTCCCAATCGTCTTTACTTGGCAGAAATATCTCCAGAGAGCGGTTAGGTTTTAAAAACAGCGCCATGTAATCTGTCTATATAGGAAATGATTAATACCTCTCCATCGCGCTACCCAGATACTTGAGGAGGCGCCCGTTCCAATTCTGAGATGCCCTAGGTAACTGAAAGAATAAACAGTCTTCAGGGCCTCGTTCTCTATGTATAAGTGAAGAGAAGGCAGGTCCATCAGGATTTGGAGAGCCCTGGTGGGAGCAGTCGTCATCATACTAAATATTCTCTCACTAGAAATTCTTTGAACTTTGTCAAGTCGAAGACGGTGTAGCGGCGAACGTTATCGTGTGGCGGATCACCATAGTGTATATCCAAAATAGCACTCGAGGTGTCAGCCCCCATGTACACCCAAAGGCTCATTTACATGCTCAGAAAGGACATATGTCCTTCGTGATACGAGCCTCAATATGATCATTCCAGATCAGTCGTGAGTCCAGAATTACTCCCAGGTATTTAACTGGGTGTGTATTGAAGAGTCCTCCCTGACAATGTAATTATGGGAAGTCTCCTCATTTTCCGCCTTTTTGTAAAGGAGGTGGGCGAATTGCCAGGTCTATTCCTTGAAATATTTTACACAGAAAAATTTTCTGATAATAAATTCATGGTTTCCTGTGAATTATGTCTTGTGGCACTATCCTGTTGAAACCATAGTTGTGAACATCCATTTTGGCTCAAAAGGCTCAGCTAACATCGAGTAATAAAGATTTCCATTAATCGTATCAGGTAACAGCATAATCAAAGATAAAACAACTTTCAATAATGCCTCCACTGTGAATGCGATCCAACTTAAGAGAATGCGAGGGTCGCTTTTTCATTTCTTGTAGATGATTCTTTCAACAAATATTGCAATTTTGCTTATTAACGAAGCTATTGAGCTAGAAGTGATCCTCCTTGCTGAAAATAATTTTCTTATAAAACTCAGGATCGTTTTTAGGTTATATCAAAGCTAGGTCACTTAATCAGCGACGCGACAAATGATCATTTGGCTTTAGTTCTTAAGTTACCGCAATCTTGCAGACACGTAAATAATATTTCGGTATAATTCGCTACAGAGTCGTTTGAAAGAGTCTAAGTTGCTAAGATAGAAGAAGAATTGATAAATTTCGATCTTCATGAACATTCTCTCGTACAATAGCAATATTGGCTTCGTTTCTTCTAATTCTTAATCTACATTATGTAGTGAAAGTGAAGACTTGAATTTGCTCATAAATAGTTAAGTTTTTCCTTTAGTAAGGCGATTTTAATGATAGTTGTAGTGTAGTTGCATATAAAGTTACCATAACTTATCAATAATTTTGATAAAAAAAAATCTGAACAATGGCAAAGGAATCACAACAATCATACATACGAATATATTCTTAATTTTAAAATGCATCATTGTGGTTTAAAAATTTAAAAAAAACTAGAGGTCAATTTTTGGACGTTGGACACAGTGATTTCACATAGTTACAGATCACATCATACACTTTCTTTGTACCATCAGTGTCATCCTAAATCATTTTTGTTACAAAATCGAATTCAAACAGAATTTTGACAAACGTTTGTTCGCAATCCAGGAATTTGCTGTGTTAAGATCTTAACTAGATCCTGTTTGGTTTTTTTCAAGTACTTTAAAGTATATCAAAAATCTTTACAAGAATATATCAGATATCGAACTTTTAGAAGATTTTTTTAGATCGACGTCGATTGCTGAGAATTTTATGTTGATCCAAATTTATTATATACCAATTACTTTTAAAACGATATTTTTATTTCTTGCGATGATTCTAAATAAATTTATAATAATATCAGCTTACTGTCTTACGCGATTAATCCGCAGAAAAGTTGTAAATATAAGAAAAATCCGCCCTGAAGGGTGATAAGATAAACCGAATATTATAAATATGAGCAGCATCCCAATCATCTCCCGTTTTAGTTTCTTCAGTAGTTTGTAATTAATAAAAGAAACATCGTTTAAAAATAAGGTAAGTAGCAATTTTTATTGCAGAAAATTTTCATATTCCTGTGTGAATCCTTATAGAATTTATGTATTTAAGAATATTAGTCTTTGTCTAGCTCGAACAAGTAGGTAATATTAGGAAACTTAAAAGATATTAAAAAACTGGAAAAATTAGCTGAAGAAAACTATATAAAATGTTTTATTTTTTAAATAAAGAAAATTTTAATTGAAAATTAGCCATTCTTAATTGATCTAGAAAATATATTTAATATTCGAAAAAAATACTCAGATCTTGCTTTCATAGAAAGGATTCCATAAGCACTAAGAATGTTTATAATTTCGTCGTGTCCGTACGTTTGTTTGTATGTATGTAATTTCGTCGTTGTTTTTTTAGATTAAATTTTTTAGGCATTTGTTTTTAGGTAACTGAAAATATCAAACGTGAAGCGAACTTAAAAGAAATATTTAGGGTGCCTTCCGTATGCGAGTATTGTTGAGTACGTCTTTAAAAACTAGATTAAATATGCCGCATAATCTTTTTAAATTAATTGCTAATGTTTTCTTCCCTTTAATTTTTCGACGGGAGTTATTTATGAGGTATAAGAAAAATGCTTAAAATTTAATATGTTTCAATCTTTACCTCGATAAAAAAATGTCGAAACCAATAAATATTTCAGAAAACCTAAAAATATAATAGAAAAAAAAATAAAAAAGCAGAGTCTGCTAAAAATTTGACCGGGTTGCTTTCAATTGTAACTGTACATTATTGTTTAAACTATAATTAAAAGTTTTTTTAAATGAAATGGAATAGAATCGGTAAATATCTTGGTAGTTTTCTTAAGTAAGGCTTGTTTGCCTCCCATATGATTTTAGACTAGGGCTCTTAAAAGACCAATTGATCTATAAATTTTAATTTATTATCCTCTCGATAATACCCAGTAATAATTTTATAACCCATTGTGTTAAATTTTAGTATTTTATTAGATGAGTAAATAGACATAAAAATATAGATGATTAGATTATTTTTAGACAAATGTAATGAAATTGCGAATTTATATACCCTTGAATTTTCCAGCCTTTAAAATTATTAACAAATATCTTAAAGAGAAAAAGCATTGTCCAAACGGGATCAAAATAATGACATCCAAGGAAAATAGGATAGTTGAAATGGGACAAAAAATAAAATTGTCAATTTTTCTTAGAATTAATTGAAAAGTTCTAAACTTGAATAAGCACATTAAATCGATCTCAAAAAATGACCCTAAAAAGTAGAAAATAAGTTACCGACTGCAATCAATAATTGTAGATTTACTAAGCGCTTTTTTGAAGTTATATGGCAGCAAGGGGTTTTTGTAACAATTTTCAGAAAAACGAATATATCCTAACATCTATTAATTGAATTTCCAATAAATATTTTAACTCTTCCTATATAAAATCGAATAGGGAAAAAATAACAGAACTATTGGTATTAATACCATAGCTAATATTATACTATAAAAAGTGCAATGGTATATCTTATTTGTGCTTGGCTGTAACATTTATTAGGTTAAGTAGTAACAGTAAAAAAAAATAGAAAATGCGGCACATTTGATCTTTTATTTTTTATTTTTCAACAATAAAACTAAACCTTTTAGAGCATTTTTAATTTATATCAAATAATAAAGTAAAATATACTTCTAAAACGATAACCAACATAAAATATTTCAATTTTAATTATTTTTTAATAAATAAATAATATTGGGTATATCTTAATTAAATCTAGGGATTATCACTTCCTCGTCGCTTGTATATTACAAAGTATCTAATATAATAATTATAATTTGATTATAATCAGCCTTTGAATAAATCTTGTCTTCATCAGAGTTACAGTTGATACAAACAAAGGAAATAATATTTCCTACCACACGTTTTACAGGTGCCGACATCTTACAAACAATACCCATTCATCTTTATTTAAATCAGTATAGGATTCACTACAAACTCGACAATACCACTCCTCAGTTTCAAATTCTAAATCAGAACTCAATTCCCTCTTTTTAATTTTTTTCTATTCTGTCTTTGTTTCTTGCTAATTTACCCTTATCTTTCACTTCTCCTTCACTTTACTCTTTCCTTTTCTCTATCTTTAGCATCTTTCTCTGTCCCTTTTTTAATTTTTTCTTCATGTTCCATTCTTAAATTTTTCGTCAAAACAGTTGATTTTCTTTTGCATCTGCTAATTGTTTGTATTTCTGCAGTAAAGATCTAATCTTCGATGGTGTTATGCAAACCTTAGCAACTTGGTATTGGTTCATTCGCAGTTTCGCTGTGCCACATAATTTCAGTAGTGATAACATACATTTCAGGAGCAGAATCTAATAGTTCTGGATTTTCAAGATCTAACGTTAAATTTACAGTTAAACTAGCATCTCTGCTTGCTTATTCTGTATACTAGAAGCTTTAAACCCATTCATTTGCAGGATTTAAAGCTAGCGACAATGAAGCCCTCATTAGATCTGGAATATCGTATATAGCCATAATTTTACCCGGATTATTATGCATCCATGCTGTCTACTCTAGGTTTATATATTAGTTAAAAAGGCGTTCGATTCCAACATGTAAGGTTTAGAAATTATGAGAGCAGTGAGGTGATAACGTTATTTTCTTTAAACTTTTCCACAACTCAGTATTCACATGTGAGTTATGATCATCAAGCAGCAAAAGAACTGGCTCTTCCTTGGTGGGTATGGCATATCTGATAAAATGGTCCATAAAAACTAAAAATTTTTTGTTTGTCATCCATTCTGAAAAATTAGAGGCCTATCGTGAACAAACATTTCAAAATATTTAACTCAGGGAGAAAGGAATATTGGTGGAATAAAACTATCAGCTGAATTACAGGCACAAGCAAGTGTGACAAGGATCTCTCTCTTAGCTGAAAGGAAGGCGCCTACGTGCTTTTGTTCACGAGCAGATGCTATCTTCTTTGTTTTTTGAACTGTCGTCACTACTCAATGTTCCATATTCGAGAGGAGTTAAATGCGTATTTTTGGAGTAGTCCTTGTTATATTTCAAAAAAAGCACAAACTTTAGTTTTACTGATGTAGGTTGCTTTACTTAGTAATAGTTGCTTCTGGCATCCCTAGAGATAAATGGGAATTTGTGCTCATGAAATTTTGGATCCCGTTCGGGCATGTATCAAAGCCTTCTTATTATTCTTCTTTTTTTAATATGTCTGTGCATGACATAGGTGGAAATTCTTACTCGCTTTCCATATACTACAGTTGTTTTCTAAAATTTCAGTGCAGCTAAGTCGGACACTTCCTGACTTTGTGTAGCGCGCTTTAACTTTCTCTTATGCTCTCTCATTCTAGAAGGAGATATATTAAAAGGCATTTTAATAAAATATTTGAAATTATAAGATTCGAGGTTAGTAAGATTCTAAGGCAAGTTGTAACATGTTACAAGAAGCCCCAAGATTTTGTTATAACTAATATATCTCTTATTTATATACTTGTTGGCTTAAAAAACACGTAGCAGGTCTCATAGGGGAATCGTTGTTATGACACCTTGCTTAAACTGCAAAATTCGTGGTTAGTTTGATCGGCAGTGTCGAATAATGCGACCTTTATCCTTTGGGTAGCATGTTTCGTGTATTGAATTTTGATTTGTTTCTTTTTAATTTACCGCGCGCCATCACATGGCGGTTACATACAACATTGTTGGTTTGTGTTGCTTTTGTATTATTGAGTGATTCGTCGAGATGTCGCTATTGGGTCTGTTTACTGTCTTTTAATTTTAGACCCAGTTTATAGGGAACAATTGCGAGATGATGGTTGGTACAATATAAATGTATATATAGTAGAAACCAATTGAAAAAGTTTAAAAGTATAAGGACAGGAATCAAAAGCATTACTTCAGATTGTAAAAACTACCAGAAAAAGGTAGAAGTTTTTCTCATTGGCAGTGTTCCGCCACCTGCAGATCGATTTCTCGTTAGTACAGGGTAGGCTAGAAGACTTCACCATAAGAAATGTGAATCCTATATGCAACTTTTTTTAAACTAAAAAAAATCCAGATACAAGCTGCGACATCTCTTGGAATTTCATATAATCTGAACAAAGAGTTCAAAATAGGTTGCTTAAATGATCCATTTTTCTTATGGCGAGGTATACTTGTCTAGTCTGTACAGACGAGTACCAGTGAGTTCGAAACGGATTTGTAAGTTTCGGTAGACTGCCAAAGACACAAATGTCTACCTTTTCCTAGTAGTTTCTTGTTATTTGAAGTAGTCTTTTTGACTCTCAACTAGAACAAAGCACGTCTCTGTCCTATATAAAGCTTCTTCAGTTGGTTTCTCCAATATATACATTTATTCATTAGTATGAAATAATTTGTTTTTATAGGTATTGCAGAATCTACAAATGTAAAAATACATAATGTTTAAAAAATTAAGATTTTAGTAATAAATAAATAAATTTATTTTCTGTCGTGTTTAAATAGTTGCCTACATTTTTTCTTCAAATAAAACTCTGGTTCTCTCTCTACCCGTGCTTTGATCACAGCAACATTCGAAGGAATTAATTGTCTATATAAAATATAAATTCCGAGACATGTCGGCAGTAATATTATACAGTTTGTTTCATTAAACAAATTTGAGTTGATTCACGTAGCACTTCTCTAATCCACGTGAGAAAAGAACTTTGATTTAGGAAACATAATAATGCAATAAAAGTAAAATTTATAGATTAGTAAAGTTACAAATACAGAAAAACTTTATCTAAAAGCGAGTTTTGACAATAAATCTAAGATAAATTTCGAGAAAATAACCCTACGATTTTCAAAATTAATTTAGAACATGCAGGAAGGCTTAAAAATGAAAACAAACCTATTCTAAATTTCATTTAAATTACATTAGCCAAGTTATAAGTTGATCTAGAATGTAGAATGAGATTTAACGAATAATTAGAAATAATAATACTCACAGCTGCAGGACACGGACTAGCTATAATATTCATGACCCCATTTTCTTTACGCCCTGTATGATTAGAACTTTGGACAACGTTTTTAACTATTGACTAAAAATTAAATACTCTTCATTCATGTCGCTAATCTTAATGGTTTTCGAACAAACGTCAATTTACACTCTTGGTTCCTTAACTTTTGTCGGGTTGAATATGAAAAAGAGAAATATTCCCGTCACCATAGTTTCAATAAGAATGTAAACTAACTGTTTAGTTAAAAACTTCGTAAGAGGGTTCAACATGGATTCCGTGAAGTCTGATACACTCATGGGCACGACGAATTGAGGATTGCTGTACCCGCTATATTAACTCAGCATTGTTCCTTATTTGATCACAATGAAACGTGATTTTCTGTAGAATTTCCTTCCTACGATCGACTAGAGTGGAATATACCAAAGTTTTGAGATGTCCTCATGGGTAAAAATCCAACGACTTTAGGTCGGGAGATCGAGGAGGCCAGGTAATAGGTCCTCTGCTTATCCCACGGTTTGATTTGGCAGTTATTTAGGTGCTCAGCAAAGCTGAAACGAGGTGGTACCCCATCGTGCATGTAGTACATGCTTAGGCGGGTTGCAAGTGGTAGGTGTTTTTCTAATTAGTGAAAAGCGTTCAGGAGGAACTCCAAATGAATTTTTCCATTCAGTCGTGCGGGCAATACGAATAGTGCAGTCAAAAAATTGCCAATGATTCCTTCCCAGACATTAATTGATTGGAATTGATGTTGTTGATGCGAAACAATAGTAGTATGAGGATTTTCATCAGCCTATACATGTAAGTTGTGTAAACTTATGATACCATTTTTGGTAAATCCTGCTTCATCCGTGAAGAGAATATTGTTAATGAAGTTTACAATATTTATTACCTATCCAATAGCCAGTGCAACGCAAACTGCATTCTGAACTTCTTTCTCAAAATTTCCTAAAATTAGGAAGAAATTTAATAATATTATCTTAATAAATTGAATCGTCTACCATTCTTCCTTACACGTTGGTCAACTCGTTGAAATGTTTTCGGATCTGGAAGAGTATCATTAGGATATCTGTCGTGATATAACCTCCTGGCTTCCAAAGCATTGCAAATGTTAGACCATACATTAGATGAATATCAGTATACTCAATAAACTTGTATTTCGTATTTCCAATTATTTCAGAATTAATTTCACCACGAAATCCAGAAATTAGTAAGTTAATATCCAAGTAAAGAATTAATGTGTCAGCGATGTGAAAGTTGACAAGTTCTAAAATGCAAAATATTTAATTTTTTCGTATATAGCAACGTTTGCAACAACAATACTTTGTTTTTGGTGTAGATAAAATAAATTGCACATTTTTTGTGAACCTAGGTTGAAAGTCGAACATTTGATCGGAACAAAGATGTATCTTTTATCGAAATACGCCAAATACATGACGTTTTTTCGAAAACGGTTCAGATTAACGACATGAATGAAGTACTTAATTTTTAGTCAAAAGTTCAAAGTATGTAAAAAACGTTATACAAAGTTCTTATCATCCAAGGCGTAAAAAAGTGGGTTCGTTAGTGTCAATGAGTTCGTAATTCAATAATTATGTGTAAAAAACTTGATTCTATTGCAGTCCATATCTCCTAAGAGCAGACCTATACGAAAAAAGTTTATATGAACTTGTAATATTCCTTTCAGGTGTTTTTTCATATCCGGGAGATTTCCCACATTTTCCCGGACACCCTCTATAAGATGATGAATAGATCTAACATGCTTGAAATAAACTTGTCATTTAGTAA